>JAENPR010000504.1:0-458685 GCA_018135685.1 Themeda triandra | reverse complement strand
GCAACATGCTCATTTAGGCCCTCGCTTAATCTCTAGAGTTCTTGCTTCGGCATGTCCATGGCCCGGAAGATTACATCTTTAAAAGATATAACATCGAGGATGAACATTGAATCTCCGCCTTATCGAGAACAATGTTTTGATGGCCAGAGGGACATGACTCTTGTTCGAGCGAGGTGAAGTGAACGTTCCATTTCATAAGGATGAAAAGATAGCTCGTGTGAAAGGGATTGTAAACTTCACTCCGTCGAACAAGTAGCTTTGCTTTGCCATTGGGTTTCGTGGCAAGCGATAGGGTCGGGTGGTATAAAAACTTTCAAACTTCTCATCTAGGCTCCCTTAAAATGGTTCTCTTTTTTTAAAAATTTTTTCAAGAGGGTGGCCTTATGAGAAGATCAAAATCAAGGATGGCATAGATATGGAAATCTCATAAAACCTCAAGACGTGTTCGAGGTTCGCCATAATCCTTGAATTTTGATTGTGAACTCCGAAGGATAAAACATTCCTTCCTTCGGTGTTCGTGGTTCGGGTGAGGGCTCATAAGTCGAACCTAAAGAAGTTATGTGGTTCGATTCGACCAATAGGGATTCCCCGCACTCGACATAATCAAGGTTTGTGAGGGTTCTTATGACAGAAGAAGTTTGTTTGGCTATGAAGCACTCAAGCAATTCTACTTGATCTGTCATGGGTTTGCGTGTAAATCTCCCTCCCGCAGTCATGTCTAGGCATAGGTCAGCATTTATGTCAAGACCCATACAAAAGAGACGTAAAATTACGCCATCGGGGAATGACATGTCTCGCCGTGTGTAATAACATTGAAAACCTGGCCTGTGCTGCACCTATAGACTCCTTCTCATCTTGCTCAAAATCAAGGAGTGCCCTTGGTGGAGACTTGAAACGGGACATAGGGAAGAATGCAAGACAAAGCTTTGTTTTAAGGTTCTTCCTAGTCCCCATTAAAACTTCCCACGGCATTAGTGTACCATTGTTTTGCCTCCTTGTTGATGGAGAACGAAAATAATTTCCACTTAAGAATTTCTTGTGTCATGACAGAATGCTTAGGCATGAACACATCTCCTTGAAATCTTGCAAGGTTGGCTAAACAGTCTTCATGATCAAGCCATGAGAAGGGTTGTGCCCGAACCAAGGTTTTGAATCTAGGGTGGAGTTCGTAGTCGGATGAAAAGTTTTGTTTTTCTTTAAAAATATTTTGGCTCAAAGAACTCGCCCTTTGAAGCAAAAAGATTTGGAATTGTGGTTGGCTTCATGGTGGTAGGTCAAAAGAAATGTTTTATAAAAAGGATTTTTTTTGTTTTTAAAAATAAAGGATACGTATACAAGGACAAACTAGGTTCAAGAAATAGCAACCGTTCCTCGACAACGGCGCTTTAAAGCTTGTTGGTATTTCTTAACGAATGCGAGAATCGCAAGCGTACGGAAAGTACCGTTGTAGCCTTCACCCTAAGTATTCATGGTATCGTATTTTCCACAGGAATGGAGGTATTTCTCCTAGCTAGTTAGCCCAAGGAGCAAGACAAGGGTAGAGATAGAAAGGTGGGATTCCCATAGCTTTTAGGTCTCAAGGATAGCATCGCCTACTTCTACTTGCTTACTTTGGGCACCGGATAACACCCGGTTCCAAGCGTTGCCGGCCTACGGCTCTACGTCGAACCCGAACGTGGGGCATTACGAGGACGGACAGGCTGTCACCACTGCCGCCTACCACCTCAACCGTGGGGCACGAGGCAAACGAAGGTAGCGTTAGCCTAGACACCATGTCTACACTGACAACTACTACTCTAGCATTGATCAAGGGTTGCCTGACTAGGAGGGCCCTTCTACTAGAGCATCCACCACAAGGACGGACGACGAACCCGCAACCAAGAGAAGGTCAAGCTCAACTATATGAAAGACATGTAAAAGACTATAAGAACCACGAACACTTACTTAGCCAAGATCCCGTAAAGGTGCCAAGTAGATGTACATCGAGGTACAAGGTTGGGGAGGCGCCGACAAAGCCGGCAACTCCCCCGCACAAGATTGGGGAGGCGCCGACAAGCCGGCAACTCCCCGCTCACCCTCACATCTCTTTCTAACTCTAGCTACTAGGACATAGCCCTTTGGAATAAAGCTCTAGTGGTAGTGGTGCTCTTTCTCCCTTGTAGTGTCAGTTGAATGATGGAGGAATGGCCCTCCTTTTATAGGTGGAGAGGAGGGGCTCTTTGGAAGAGTGCCATCCCCACATGGAAGGACCGAAACCGACCTCTAGAGGCGGTTTCGCACCTTCCTTGTAGGAAATCCCACCGCCATTGGCCTTGGGCCATCATGGGCCACCTAGTAAAAGATGAGCTCGGTCGGCATCCACGCAGCGCGCCCGCGCCCGCGTGCTTGGGGTGGCTCGGCTGGGGCCCATCTTTTGCAGGCGTGTGGGCCTCGTCGTCAGCCGCGTGGCCGGGTGGTTTACTGAAAACGGACTCCGGATGAGGGATTTATGGCCAAATTACTACACCCCGCTCCCGCAGCCCACGATGGAGTTGGACTAGGTTTTGGGCTTCCACCTCTCGGGTCCATGCTTGGCATTTTGGACTATGTTCATGGCCCGATATTCCGGTAAGTGGGCCACCTTCTTATTTCATTATTTTCTTGTGTTTCTTGGCCCACTTGTGTGGATTTCCGCAGTTGCCCTCCCGCAAGTGACAATCACTGGAACTCGTGGAAAATGTTAGTGTAAAGCCCTATGCACTACATTTGGGGTGGATTTTATATTATTATTGGCGGGGTAAAAAGTGAGTTAAGGACCGCCAACACATTCCTACACACCAGGCAAATGTGTGGAAGCAACCAGCGCATGCATGATATTTATAGGGGAACCTTGCCTAAAGAGCATTAAATTTGTTAGGTGAACAATGGACCGACACCCACCCATTCTCCAATAAATAAGCAAATGCGCTCTTCAATACAAAAGATACAATAGCACTTTTTGAGTAAATCCTGACATCTTTATGACAACCAGCTTTGGTCGATTCTAACAATAGGTCGAAGCATCAAATTTTCATCTAGCACTAAGCAAACAATCCCCGCTAACAAATGTGAAAAGATACGACTTGAGCATTGAAAGTGCAAAGACACAGAGCACTTTTGATCTCGAATCCCGCCTTAAAGAGAAGCAAGGGACCTCAAGAGTTGGAAAATTAGCCATCCTATAAAAAGGAAAGGTCCCAAAACTATGAATTCAAATCTCTAACCATAATCGCAATGTAGCAATTCACTTTCGCTTATTACACGATAGCTTAATGCAAAGGCATCCTGCCAATCAACTAAGACTCAAACCTTAGGAATAGAAGGCGTTCGGAAAAAGATTTCAGCTCAAGACTATTGCAAATGCATACGCCGTGTCTTGGAATTTCACCAAGATTCGTTTTGGAGTTTAGATGAATTCTATGCGTAGTCGCCTTTGGAAAGGGCAAAACAATCACCTAGGAGAGAGCATTTGTCGCCTAATTCAGGTACGAGCTCTTGGCAGCAGTGGGATTCCGAGCAATCTCGTGCCTCGACTATAAAATTTCCAGGTTTTTGATTTGAGTAACTCGCTCACTTGAGTAACCATAGGTCTCCTCGCTTCGCTGACGCTAAAGCTTTCATCCTATTTGTATCAACAAAAGAAATAGATGCTTTCAGCTTTCGCATTTGTCTTGCGCATAGCATCTACGCGTACGGAAGTCAAACCGCAAACATCGTATCACAAAACATCATGTTCATGCATCACAAACGAGTAATAATGAAAGTTTGAGTGTTTTCTTGACCCCCACCTCCAAAAGCGGGACGGTAAGGCCAAACTCAAAGCCGAGAGGCTGTCAATGTAAAACGCAAACATGTTAAGTCCGCTTGCCCCTCAACCCTAAAAAGTGGGGGGTCAGTGTTTTCGGAAGCATGAGTTGAGGGGCTCTCATGGGGAGACGAGTTTCACGCAAAGGACAACTCCCGCATCACTATTGAACAGATTTAAGAGAGATAAGGATTTCACTAAAAAATCTCATTGCATTATTGATGTGTCAAAAGTTACAAGATTACATCGAAAGAGCTATTCTTTGATGCGCTTTCGGTGACCCCTCGGTTACTTTCGAGGTCACGGAATAAAACTATAATGGGCACATTCTAAAGGAATTTCTTCCACAAGCTCATCTTTCGGAATCTTTTGGGAGATTTTCATTAAACTTAGACCCCGACGGTCCTTCACCGTAGCGGCACGCTTTGCGCGCGGTCCAAAAATTCACAATTTTTTTGAAATAGTTCCGCCGTTGCACTGCCTTAGTCGAGAGCGCATAAACACTCTAGCTGTCGATGAGGACGGCGTTGGCGATAGCGACACTGGATTCACCGGACACATGAAAGTCATCTTTCGAAATCGCAAGCGGACAAATTTTAACCGCATTGGCTAGATTAGCCTCATCAACTCCGTCGAAAACATTCAAATAAATAAACAAAAATAATTTAAGTCTAAGCAAAAACAAAGATTAGTTTTACAACATTCGTGCAACTCCACGCACTCTCGTAAATTCAAAACATTGTTTCCGCAAGTCCTAGTCATGCTGCGGAGCGTTCTGCGGGCGAATGCATCTCCTTCGGAGGGGTTGTTGTCGGCGGGAGCGGTCCATTCGGGAGTAGTGGAACGAGACTCTTGGTTATCACCAAGCCTGGCTGACCTCACTTTCGTGAGCCTTGCATTGGTTAATGTATTCTTGAACCTTGGCTCGGATGGCTCTCTTCTCTTCGAGTCCGCAAAAAGCGAAAATAAACAATCAAAATTCACAAAGAAGACACAAAGAAAACCAAAAAAAACGTCATTGAAGTATCACCTTTCCACGCAAAAGGGCTACGCAGATAAGAGCCATGTCGCGGCCTCGGCTTCATCTAGAACTCATCATAGAAGCGGTTTGCGTCCGCTTTTTCTTCCGACCCTTTCCGTAATACTCATTAGGGGCTTTGATCGCCATTTCCGATGCATGAGTACAGCCATGGTCCCATGCATATTGAGCGAAAGATCCAATGGACTCCGAGGCATAGCTACATCCTCGTGTTCAACGGCTTCATAGTTCCTTAGCTCTTTCGCGAGCCGGTCCGCATATTCTAGTAAGCGGCATGCGTTCGGGAAGGTTAACTTCCGATCCAACACCTTCGTAAGGCTTTTGTAAGCCGGGGAAAACTTTCCCCCTTCGGTACTAAGTCTCATGTAGTCATCCTCTTTTTTCCGTAACCCATTTACGGAGGTTCGTTCGGCTCGTCAACTTTCGCTAAGAGCGCTAATTCTTTTCGGAAGTTACGACTTCAGCTTTCTCTTTTCTTCTTCAAAACTTTTCTTTACATTTTCTTTAACTCCTTCTCTAGTTCTTTTAATCCTGGCTTCCCTTTCGAAATAGCTTTCTCAAGAGAAGCCTGCTTAGCTTCATCTTTCTTAGAAAACATCACAGGTTCAATATAATGGCACACGAAAAGAACAAATCAAACGAAATTCACGCAAAAGAGGCCGAATAAGTTAGAAGTCAAAGCGCAACTCACCCGAATAAGATGCGAGGTAGCTACATCAAGAAGAGAAGCCCGGGGACACTTCAGCAGACTATTTTTCTACTTAGGCATGCCGAAAGAGGCCGCCGGGTCGCTTGCAAAGCCACTTCGTTCGGAAGGATTCCGATCCGATCATGCTTCACATTCGAGATGAGACGCGTGTCCTGGAAATCCAAGTGAATTTGAAATCTTATAAGCTCTTTCTGACGGGGTCATGATCTCCTAAGAGCTGGACCCCAGAATAAACCACCATTTCGCTATAATCATCGGACACGAATCTAGATCCAATTCTCCGTGCCCGAAAAGGTGACCCCGAAAGATATTCTCAACCAATGATTCTTTGTAAAAGTGAGACTTACCAAGCTATTTGGTAGTAGTTGGAGATCAATGCGAAACATTTCTAGTAACGGTGGAAGGAGCCCTCGCTTTAGTAGCGGAAGGCTTGTTACCGGAAGTCTTGTACCTTTTCGGATCCCTGGTCACCGGACGGATGGCCGCTTGACTCGAGTTGGGACCAAGGTTCAGACCCAAATTGTATCATCATCGTCGTTCGGCGACGAGGATCCACAATATCGGCACGCGTCCAGCCATAGTTCTTTAGTCTTCTTGACCTACAAAAAACGTTACCAAGGCGAAAGGTTAATCAAATTGAGGTAACATTGAACAAAAAGGCAAGCATAAAAATTAAATGAAAGCTTTAAAGCCGGACCATATCAAAAAGAGACATTCCCCAAGTCCGAGTTTTTTCCAAAGTTACGCGAGCTTGGCTTAACGGCTTTCACAATTTTCCTTCCAAAAGTAACGTCGCGGAGTTTAGAACAACGGACCTCTTGAGACCTCTTGAGTTCAAAAATTGATATACGAACAAGTTCCTTCGTCGGTTTGCGAAACGTGAGAGGTGACTGTAGCCTTTGCACACTTTCGCTTTCCGATTCGCTATCATCACCCTCGAACGTTGTCATGTTTAACTTCCGCTACCCGAATTTGGACCGCTAGATAGTTCAACCTCTTCCGCCCGAATGGTGTCGGGAACTTCGACGAACCGTCGACATCGATGTCTCCTCAAAGTCATCGGAAGGGATCCCCACGCGCAAGGGGATAGCGGCAATTACGGAAGCAAGTTTTTCCTATCTTCCGCATCGACTCCGGAAGTCGAGCTAGTCCCGCGAAGGACTAGATCCCTCTTCACACCGACGGAAGACGGCGGCTTCGAAGGCGAGAGTGGGAAGAACTCGCAGAGATGAAGACACACTCGTCATCTAAAATGCGAAAGAGCGAAATAAAAAATTTGCCTGTTCCCAAAAGAGAAATAAGGAAACCAAACAAGCCAAAGTGAAAGGTCATCATACTTACCGAAAGTGAGAAAGGTCGGACCGAGGCTTCACCCCTTGGGCGAAAGGAATTCCTCACACACACGAGTGAAAGAGCTTCAAAGCGGAAGCGACGGTGGAGTGAAAGTAATGGCTGCGGAGGGGCTCGGGAATGCGTGGCCATCACTCGAGCACTCTCTCTTTTGTAAGGGCCGGGCGGCAATGGTCGCCGCGGTTCGCGAACCGTCACGACCGGCCCCACTAGGCGCGGTTACCGATACGGCTTTTCGGCGTTAAATTAATGAAAATTGGCGAAAAAACAAAAACTTGTTCCAAAAAAATTAATATCATTATTTTTGAACAAGTTTTGGGGGCGGCGCTAGGCGAAAGATGATCGGCGTGTCTCGGCTAAAAAGGTTAGCCAAGACAACATTGAGGGGCTACCGTTGGGGGTGTGGTCGGAAGTTAACTACCCCCGACTTACGTGCCGCCTAAAGTGGTAGGCGAAAGGGTGATTTGGCTTTCGCGGTCATTTTCCTCCTGGGCATTTCTGTTCTTAGCGAAAGTGAACACGAAAGTGAAGGCGAAAGATAGGGCAAAAGGCTGATTGCTGCTTTTCGCCTATTGTTTCCGCATTACATTATGTGCGGAAGATACGGCGAAAGCCGATTGCTTTCGCCTACCATTTTCGTGTTACCTTGGGTGTGAGAGAATGGGCGAAAGCCGATTGCTTTGCTTTTGCCTATCATTTCCGCATTACTTTGGGTACGAAAGATAGGGTGAAAGCTGATCATGGCTTTTGCTTATCATATATCAATGTCGGAATGGCAGCGGAAGGCGATGTAAGCTTTCGATATGGTATCCGCAGAGTGAAGTCTAGCAATAGTATTTTTTGTCTCTAATTCTTGACAGGAGAATTTTGGAGCACCGCAGATCGTTAGTGGACCAGGCTTTGGGCCGCCTTCATTCTACAGGCTGGTTTGGGCTGCAGAGAACAGAATGAGCACGGGAGGAACTAAATTGGAGGATGAAAGAAGCTTTTACCCTCGGTCGAAGCTAAAAGGCTCGGGTGATAGTTGTGTGAGTGAGTCGGGGCATTTTGGTCATGTAAAAGTCCACGGACTAGTATAAATAGACCACGAGGGCGACGTGTAAAAGGATCGACTGAATGGAATTTAACACCCTAAAATTTGCATGATTTTAAAATAGTTAAATTGATTTATTTTATGCATTTTGGTGAGCATTAAACCTAGCTCGAATAATAATTTTTATGAAAAAAATAAAACCTATGGTAGGTCAAGAAGCATCTTTGTGCATCGTGCTTTCTTGCATATTTATTATTGTGACATTTGGTTTTGGTTTGAAATCAAAAGGGTTTCAAAATCTACTTCAAAACTTCTTTGGAAAAGGTTCAAACAAAAGAAAAAGAGTTTTCTTTTCCCTCCCTTTATTTTTCTCTCCATTCGGCCCAAGCAGCCGCCGGCTTGCGTGGCCCTTTTCTTTCCTCGGCCCGGCAGCCACGAGGCCGGGCCCGTGAGCCATCCTCCCCGCTCCTCCCACCTCCCTCTTTTGGCCCGTTCGGCCCACTCCTTCTTTCCCTGGTTCGGCCCAAGTTGGCCGGTAGACTGCGCCGCTCGTCCGCCTTCCCCGGACCACGAAGAGGACACGGCCACGCGGCCTAACCGCCGGCGCAGTGCCACTTTTCCCTTTCCACTCGCCGACACGCCGGTCCACTGTCGGCGTGCTCCTCCTCCCCCCTGTTCGTGTCCGAACGGGACACTTCCGCCGAGTTGGGTCGTTCAAGATGCGTTAGAATCGTCTTCTCAAGATCTATCTGTTAGTACCACTTTTAGATTTATTTGCAACTTTTGAATTTTGAGTTTGAATTAAATTCAATTATTTTATAATAGGAAACTTGTAAAATCCATAACTTCTTCGTTATAGCTCCGATTTTGGTGATCTTTACGTCTATGTGATCGTAGTGACGAGTAGAGTAATCTTATGAGCTTTTATTTTATGTTTTATTCTGTTTGGTGTACTGTTCTAATAGAAACCCTTTTTTGCTTTGTGTATGTATGCTCGGATGATTGTGTGTTGATGCTTGTTGGTGGCAATTGAGTTCAGACGGTGAGGGTTTCGTTGAAGGCCCGGATTTCTTTGGAGACCAGCAGAACCACAGAGCTTGAGGATCAAGGCAAGTATAGTAGGACCATCCTTGTGTCTTATTCACCATCACACTAAATTTCATATGCATGTGTCTTTTGTCACCCGATTAGGATTCCCTAGTCTTGATTACCTGTTACCTTGTTAACTCGGGCTATTGCATATGGGTAGTGATGCTAGTGCTTGACAACATGATCTTGTAACTTGATTAATGGATTATGCAACAATATTAAAAGATGACTTTTTAGCAACTTGGAATCAAGGGGTTAAAGTGATTGGCTACTTTCCATTCACTCGATGTTCCTCTCCCTAAGGACTTATCTCGTAAGTGATCATCCGGGACTTAATGTGCCACTGTGAGGGCTATATGGCTCTAGCTCTAGTTATTCATAGGACCTTTTCTAGTGAGTTAGATGATCTATGAGTTGGGTATAGGGCGGCTTCTCCATTGTGTGTATAGCCGGGTAGGAATGTGCCACTCTGGGAGGAGGGTTTCCCTACATCCGATGACCCTGCGGCCCTAGCTTGTTAGACGAACCTATGGGTGACTTTATAGTGAAACCCTGCTTACTCACCTTGGAAGTGTGTTTGGGGAGTCATGACCCCTAGCAAATGGGAATCACGACTCACGGAGTAAAGGGTACACCTCTCACGCGAGTTAAATCGATATGTCGTCCGTGCCTGCTTAGGGCGGCCAAGGGATTCTTATGGAATAGATGATCACTGTTTGTTAATGCTTATTGTTAATATTGATGTTAATTGTTTTCTTTAATCATGTTTACCTGATCATGTGGTATGGGAACACTACCTTGATGCTATTTGCTAAAACATGACATATATTAAAAGCTACTGCAGTAAAACCGTGTCTACCTTTTGAGCCTCATGAACCCCCTACTATGCTTGCTAAGTATGATTGTGCTTACACTTGTTTTACTTCATTACTTGGAAAATCCCGGATGGGTAACAGATTTGGAGTGGATTGAGAGCTATCGCCAGGACTACTAAGCTTGAGTCAACTAGTCAACTAGTCCCTGTGTTGGAGCTTCCGCGTCGAGAGTCTTTATAGTATTTATCTACTCATGTTTGAGACTATGTGATTCATTCATTATGTAATAAACTTTGTGATGATACATTTATACAATTTGTCAACTTATGTGAATGACTTCTGGGGATTCACATAAGGTTTGGATGCATCTTATTCTTGTTCTTAAAAATAAGGTGTGATAGATTGGTATCGAGCATGGTTGACTCGTAGGACGCAAGCCTAGTTAGAATGGTCATTTTTAGAGTCCCTTGCTTCATCTAATTCTTGCTTTCCTTCTTGATCTTGTTAAATTGCTAAATTTTTATGCTATCCTATCTTCATCTTTTGTGAAAAACTTGTTTCTAATCTAACTCAATCTAAATTCTGTAGATGACTCGTGCTCGCAAGACCGCTCGCATTACCACCGGAGGGTACTTCCACCCCGCGCGGTGTATGAGCCACGAGATCCCGAGATGGTGCGGTGTCGAAATGGGACGGTGAAGATGACAGAGATGTTCACCCAAAGACTGTGCGGTCGCCATTCTACCCACCATCTCCTACTCCCCGAGGTCGAGGAAGAAGAGGATCCGAGAAGAAGTGGTGCCTCCTGAGGTCGAGGAAGAAGAAGATCCAAAGGAAATGGTGCCAGTAATCTACATCAGTAGTGATGAGGAAGAAGAAGTCCAAGAAGACGTTGAACACAATGGTGGGCAGCCTCAATCACCTTCATATGGGAGCTCACCTTCGCATGGAAGCTCTAGCAGTGGAGGAGATCAAAACCCTCCAATGGGATGGTTCACTAGAGTTCACTATCCTGAAGACATCTATCCTGATTTCCATCTATACTTGGATTGGGAAGCCTCTCAGCTGTACACTTGTACAGAGTACTACCATCCCCTGCAAGACACCTACTGGAAGACGAGTGTGGTCATCACCTCAAAGACATGGGTAGGAAGCATGGCTATGATGGAGTTTACTCACCTTACCCATTGCGCCACCATAAATCAAAGTATTGATGAAGTCGCCATGGAAGCTTGGGTGTATCTCCGGGGTTATCGTCCTCAGAATGACGTCAACCGTTACCTACCCATTGGGAATCAAGAAGGTAATGGTTGGATTATGGAGAATTCCGGGGGATTGATGGAACCCGCTGCTCAGCAGGTGGCCGACTATGCTCTCGATGTGATGAAAAAGTGCGATCGTCTACGCGCTGAGTTGTATCTTACTCAGAAGGCTTTCAGGAAGATGCAAAAGGAGGAAGATGATCGAAGGGAAGCTAGGGGTTAAGCAAGAATCTATGACAAGTTTGAAGACCTACCTCAATCTTAAGACTAGGATTGTCCTATTTATCAAAGTCGTTAGTATTGTTAGTCTAGTCTAGTAAGAGTCTTTTGTGCAAGTGAACTTTGGTGTGCTCGTTGAGTTGTTTTTATGCTTTTGAGTGATTTGGATTTTTGTAATGAGTGCTGGAAAGTTGTGAGCCTGTCCATAATGATCCTTAGTTAAACATATTAGTATTTGGGGTCTTGAATAAAGGTATTTTGGGTCAATCTCGAAATCTGTCCTTTGCTGAAAATTCTGAGTAGTCTTCAATGTTTCTGTTATATCTCGAAATTGGCTATTGCAAATCTGGTGAAAATTTTATGGCAATAACTAGACCTCAGTACCTTTCCAATGCTGCAAAAATCATGCCAAAATCTGTTCTGAGTTTGGAGAACCAGTGGGTACAATTTGAGGTTTCTGCACAGTCTGAAAGTTAGAAACAGTTTCTGTTGTGTCCTCTTTTTGGCAATCTTAATCATCGAATCTGCAAAATTATTCTGAATAAAAGTTTTAGCTAATTTCATAAGCTTTCCAACCATATAAAGTTTGCCTGAATTGGATGTCTAGAACCCCAGTTGTGATTGATGTTCTCTTCTGCTGCAACTGCACCTCGTCCAGAAAATTTCAGAATCATTATCTAGTGGCAGAATTATAGTTGGGTTTATCTAAGGTGTCCATTATATGAATTGCAATGCAGATGCCGCCAAGGAGAGGTAACCGCAACAATGCCGGAGGCAACAACCCGCCACCCATGACTCCAGAGCAGGTGATGGCCATGCAAGGACAGCTGATGCGTACGATGATGGCTTACTTCCGGGAATCGAACAACCAACCTGCGGGAGGGCCACAACTCAATCACCCTCCTAGAGACAAACGCAAGGAGTTCATGTATGGACATCCGCCGTTCTTCTCTCATCCTATCCAACCTCTGGATGCGGATGATTGGGTGCGTGCTATGGAGAAGCAATTGGAGCTTGCGCAGTGCAATGATCAGGAGAAGGTGCTCTTCGCATCTGGACAACTGCAGGGGTCAGCACAGACATGGTGGGATTCCTATAGAGCTTCTCATCCCCATAATGCTCCTGCTATCACTTGGGATGAGTTTGTTAGAGATTTCAAGGCTCACCATATTCCAGAAGGGCTCATTGAAGAGAAGCAGGAGGAATTTAGGAACCTCAAGCTGGGAAACATGACCATGAGTGAGTATCACAACAAGTTCAATGAGCTTGCTCGCTATGCGCCGAATGAAGTGAGAGAAGAAGCTGACAAGAGACGTCACTTTCTCAATGGGATCTACTATGAGCTCAGGCTGCAGTTGGCTGGTCAGAAGCATGCCAATTTCCAGGAGTTGGTGAATAGCGCTATTATGCTTGACAATATGCGCGGGGATAAGGATCGGAAGAGAAGGATGGAGGGTCAAGGATCTGGAAGCAACAATCATCCTCGTTCCAACTATCAAGGCTACCACAGAGGTACCAAGGACCAAGAAATCGGTGGAACCGTGGTCGAATCAACGGGTAACCGGTTCCAGCGGCGGCGCCAAATATGGGAACCAGCGCGGAATGGGAATCGGCGCCCACGGCGAGCGGGTAACCAGACACCTCGTCTGAGTGCTCCCAACAACATTCCCGTCAAGAGTTCCCCTGGTACTCCTCTAGTGTGTTTCCACTGTGGTCGGCCTGGACATTGTGCTAATAACTGCTCCAACCCACCGAAGCAACAGACGCCACGTATGGGAATGGCAACGCTAGGTCTTATGCTACATATCGGAATGTGAACCATGTGTTGGCACAAAATGTGGCGCACCGTGCCTCATACACAAAGGCTGGAAAGCGTGGCTTCAATCGGGTGCCGGACGTTTGGAATCCGAAGACGTGCCGGTCGGTTTGACTTGAAAATCGACAAGGGATAAAACTGTAAGGTCAAAAACCGGAACATGCCGGGTGAGACCAGACAGTTCCATATTTACGGCCCCGAAGCCACTTACGACGACACACACGGCTATAGAAGCCGCTCGCCAAAGCATGTTTATAGATCATTCGGCAAATATGAAATAAGAAGTATAAAACATTGATTGCCGAATGCATATGTTTGGGAAGACATGTTTGAACAAGCCTAAATTGATCATCATATATCATATAGAAACATAAATTCTAGACCAATGACATCATCAAGGCATGATAAATATCAAACAGGTAATTCGCAAATATAAATCTATTTAAACAATGCATGCATAGGCTAATTCAACTAGTCTGCCGCACGTCTATCCTTCATAAACCCGTCAAGCATAAACCCAAGCGAGTTAATCCATCGCATGATACCGCTCGCTATGAATCTACACCACTTCTTACGACCGCATTAATCCACCGCATGATACAATCTAATAATAAGAAGCTAAAAGCATGCATATATTCAAATAGATCTATAAATACTCATTACTCATGTAAGCACAACCATATTCAAGAAGATTGCTGAATTGGGGTCCATGAAGAAGGAACAAACAAAGGCTAGCATGATCTAAACCTAACAAAACCTGCATCTGCCGCACGATACCTAGTTCTCTTAGGGTTAAATACACTTTAACATGCATGAACCCACAACATGTAGCAACCTAGATTGATCTAATTCGGCTATACAAGCATATGATTCACCTATCATGAATTAAGAGCAAATATGCCTATCAAAAGCCGAAGCGTATCAATCTAGATTGGGCAAAAGAGTGTTACAAATATATAAAACATTAAAAACAATGCAACACATGATAACTAGATGAATCTACTAGACCTTGCCAAAATCTAATAGAGCCGATAACTGTCTTGCTTCGCTAAGCTATCAAGCGGACGCCTGCCGCACGGCCATCTAGTCGAGATAAACAAAGCATAAGCAAAGACTTCCGATCGTCAAGCGACGCCTGCCGCACGACCATCCAAATCGAGACAAACAAGACTACTTGCACCATGGTCTAAATCCAGCGCATGATACTAGACATGATGGCAAGGTTGTCGATACTTACGGAGGTCGACGGATCGATGGCTCCTCTCGAAGAACTCGACGATACGATGAAAAGGACTCAAAACTTGACACGGGGCCGGTTGTATTGATTGGATTATGTCTTTTTTTACAATAGCCGGGGTGTATATTTATACCCCGAGCGGAACACGAGTCCTAAAATACTACAAAATACTAAACAAAATTTGGAAACTATGACTCTTAGCTCTAATTCTCTTTAGAGTCCTCTATTATTACGTCTTTTCTTCTCTGAGTCGTCTTTTCATGCCATCTTCCTTTTCCCGAATGGAATCACTGCCTTCTGAGATAGCCGACCGCATGGGCATTTGCCGAAGCACTGAGAATTAGCCGACCGCTCGCCGTTTGCCGAATACAATTCTGCCGTGTCTTTGGGTCCACATCATCTTCTCAATGTTGACCAAAATCCAGTGTTAACACATGCCCCCTCAATTTCAGGATAAAAGTGATTTTATTCTAAAATTGACCACAAGTCCTCTTCACCTAGGTCAACATTGCCCACAGTCGCAGCCGTCGCTCGAGAAATCCACTCTGTCTCAACTCACTCCGCTCCTTCAATGGTGACCCGGAGGAAATTCCGAGAGGTAACCCTACTCATTTCGCACATTCGGCAATTTCCAAACCGATTCTTGGCTTTCTTTTTGATTCATCCCTTATCTCATTCTATTATCTTTACGAAGGAATACGGGAATGAGATTTTGATTCCCCACATTGCAAATCCCGATTCTTACTTTCTCGGTCCGATGGGAGACTCCAATCCGATGGAATTCATCAAGAAGGAAACTTTGAGGATCCCGTTCAAATCCGACTTGCTCGCTGCGAGATGGCCGAGCACTTTCAAGACCTAGCCGCTCCCTTCAATCTCAGGATGGCGAAATTGGTACCGTAAGATGCTAGCCAAGAATAGTAGTCTGTGGGAATCCCAAGATATCCATCACTACTTAGAATTATCTTTAGCCGAAATGCCCAGGAATGAATCTCTCCTAATAGCAAACTTCTCACTTTTGGTCCGATCTTTGTCAACGCTTTCATTTTCGGCCATGGCCCAATGTCTATGACTCTTGCCGATGTGTTCATGATGACCGGTTTGAATGTCACAAAACCGGTGTACCCATTCAAGTATAAGAGCACCAGCAGCCAGAAAGCGATCAAATCGGGAGGTGGGTGGACAAAATATATTCGAGACCTACATGTCATCTTGTGCTATTTCGACAAAGAATATAGAGCTTTCATGAACTTGTGGTTGTGCAGATTTATCTTTTGTAGTAGATCCAATGAACCAACTCTGAATCACATGGTAATGGCTGAAGACCTAACTGCAGGAACTTTAATCCCCTTGGGTAAATATCTCTTAGGGGCTGTTTACCATATGATGCATCAAATCACTGTCCAGATGCGCCAGCATGGAGAGATACACTGTGTTAATGGCCCTTGGTGGCTGGTTCAAATGTGGCTGCAACTGTATATGCATCAGATAGTTTCTGTGGACCTTCACAATTTAGGCTTCCCTTTAGTTAACTATGCCGAAGAAGTTGAAGCAACAGAAAAAGCTTGCCAAACATATGGTGAAGCAGCATCATCCATCATTATTGACATAGACATTGGCCACCTTTTCAAGCTCTTTTTCAAAGGATTCAGCAATGTGATCTGGCTTCCTTATAGGGAAAATGAAAACTTGACTCTGCCATGTAAATTCAGTTATGAGTCCGGTTGTTCGAGATCAAGTATCCACAGAGATCTTCAACTCTTTCATTAAACCTTGCACTCGGCAGCGAATTTCATCATGGAAGATTGTTGCATCCCACTTATGAATTCTACAATCCAAATATGTCGGCTAGACAATTAGGATGTGGCCAGGTTGCCCCCAAGACTATTCTTTTCCAACATTATAAGGCCCAGAGAAAAATATTAGATAGCATAGAGGCCATCAAAGTTTTTGAGCTTGGATGGGATTTTCCAACATATGAACCTTTTCCACTTGGACTGATAGAAGCTGCTCATCCCTTATTTGTCTCTTGGTGGCAAGAATGGCATGCTCACATCCTCAATATGCCAGTGCATCCTTTATGCCAAGATCTGCATCCTCAGTTTGCTTCTGACAGTGAGGTAATTTTCTTATGATCTCCTCCTCATTGGATCTTCTTTTTTATTCTGAATACTTTTCTTTGACAGGACATTGACCCCATCCTCCCTCAAGAAGTACAATATTACCAAGCTAGACCCATTCCCGCTCTAGGATTCAATGCTCCAACCTTGGCGGCTTTCAAGAAAATCCCCGCCATGGAGTCCGCACCCTTGAAGGAATACAAAAGGAAAGCTCTTGCTTTGGATCAAACAATGATACCACCACACCTAAGAAGCCAAGGTCCAAGAAAGCCAAATCACCACCCAAGGTATGAATTCTTCAATCTCCATTTGGCAATAACCTTGATTCTGCTGTGCTCATTATTTGTAACAGCCACAGGTTAACCCTCAAGGGTCAGCCAATACTCTAATAAATGTGATGGGTTCTCCTGAACATTCTACCGACAATGCAAACACCATGAAGTTACCGGCCATGCTTGGTAATTACTCTCAACTCATCACTTCCCTCTCCTCTATCAAATTTATTTACTGCTCTTATCTTTCATCACCTTCTATTTAGATGATCCCATAGAAGAAGCAGTAGAAGGACAATCTTCTCATCAGGCTCCAAGTCCACCTTCAGATACACAGAATCCCCAAGCCGGCCCGATATACTCATCCCGATGAAGCTCTTATACAAGAGGTAATATCTTGCTCCTTAATCATTCTCAGAGATGACTCATTCGGCTAAAAGTTCCCCTTCTTTTGTTTCAAAAGGACAATACTCGGCCGATAGCCGCTACTACTCTCTCATTGTTGAAGAATATATTGGAGAGAGAGACCTTCATCACAGCAGCAGTTTTCAGCAGAAAACCAAGCTCGGCTGAGGGATATAATTCTTCTTCTTAATAAAGACATCACCACCTTGGTTCAAGATGCCGACCAGATAAGGGACATCTTTGAGCTTATTGATCAAGAGATTCCTCCTACTCTTAGGGCTTCCTTGGAATCTATAGCTCATCTTGATGATCACTTTGCCACATCGGAGAGCAAGCAAAAGTATAACCTGTTAGAGCCACCTTGCGTAATGACAAACCGGTGAAAGAACAACGGTCAAGGAACCGCATTCGAGAATCGATCGGCTAAACACTCCCCGGAAACTCGGAGCCGAGAACTAAAAGTCATGGAGGAAGAGAAGACCAAATTGGAAGCGCAATTGGCTCGGTTAAACGCCAAAATTCAATCTCACAAAGCCAAAGTTGCCGACTGCGCTGGCTCCATAGAAGCGACCAAAGCTAAGATAACATCTCGTTATTAAAGAGAATCACGAGATCAAGAATAGGCTCACCAAAATTCACGGCTCCGAAGAGGACGACCGAAAGGTGCTTGATGATGTTAGCCGAATCGAACCGACGCTATGGATGTAATCAACCTCTTCTTGAATGAGTGAATCATCGCTTGTGACTAGATATAGAACTGTGTTTTCTCGAACAATTTGTACCTTTGAATGCTGTACCCTTCTTCTTTTAAAAGGAAAGCTTTATTCCCTTCATTTCCCGATCTCAATTTAGCTGAATACCACCAACTTACCGATTGAAACCGAATTTTTCCTGAGGCAACAAGTCTTAAAATCTTTCTCAGTTTAGCCGAATCATTGACTTCTCGATTGCAACAAAAACTTTTCTAGAGCAACGATCTCTTCGATTTATTCGGATCCGGGCTGGTCCAGTAATGGCCCAAGAATGTGAAAGCCCTATTTCGTTGCTTGGCTTTCCCGAGGTACGCTCTCGCATATCTATAAATACGACCCCACTCCGTCTTTCATCATCACTTCCAATCGATCAGTTTCCATTGCCATCTCTTCATCTTCTCAGCCCAAATCAAATCTGAGGGCAAACCTAGCTTCTAGTTCATCAATGGCAGGCGGCGACGACCATGGCAAGCGCCCTGCTGAGGAAGAGGCAGAAGGAAGCCGAGCGCGAAACCGCCGGCACCTTGGGTGAGAATCCGTTTCTTGCCCCCTTGCGGTTATTTTTCCCTGTTCATCTTCTTTGATCTTGAATCTTCTGCTGATCTTCTCAGGGAAATAAGGGCTTTCTCCAGCCAATACCAGCTCCTCCCTCCGGCAACGGTGACCCAATTGGGCGCCGCCGCCGAGCCTCGTTGCCCGATTCGCCGGGCTCCCCGAGTCCGACGACTCGTATCACCCCAACCCTTTGGGTCCGACGGAGCGTAAAGCCCTCGGTATGCTCATGCCGATGCGGTCATGTATCGCGGGCATTGAGCAAGCCGAATGGGAGGATCACCGCGACGCCATCACCGGTTTGATGTCCCCGATTAGGCTTCTCATCTTGGTTTCATCTCGCTTGTCGACTTACTTCGTTTTTCGTTCGGCACTCTCTCGCAGAGGTCGATCGTCTGAAGGCGGCGACGAACGAGGTTGCCGACAAGGTGAATGCCCATGGGGAGACGGCCGAAGCATGCCTTGATGCTGTGCACAGTCATGTGGATCAGGCCGTCATCCAAGGTGTGCACCTTGGCGTTTCCCTCGGGCTGGCGGCGATGTCGTCCCGGACCAATGATGACTACTCCGTCCAGCCGGTCGGATTCCTTGGTGGATGCCCAGACGAGATCGACAACATCGATGAGCGTCTGGAGGCCTATGATGATCATGCTGTTGCCCTTGCTGAATCCACCAACCCCCAATCTGTCCTCAACAAACTGTTTGATGAGTAGTTTGTATTAGGATGGACCTGATGTAAATAAACTGTCTTTTGGAGAATGCTCGTTCATGTTTTCTTAATTGCCTTCAGCAGAATTTTGAGCGACAGTTTCTCGAAGGATAGCTTCCCGAACGCATGACGTCACGTTAGCCGATTAAATCTCGATCTGGCGTCGCAACTGACATGTCATGTCATTCAGCATTTCATTTACTGCACCTCACCTTTCTCTTCTCCCGATAAACCTACCGGTGAAAAATGCTTTGAAGCCACCTTGGTCATTGCACGAGATATTTTTGTACTAAAGGCGACACAAACCGTATCGGCTATTTTGTGCTAGAGGCGATATAAACAATATCGGCTATTTTCTGTTTCATTTTTTAGGCTAAAGGCGATTTCCCCTTCATCGGCTATTCATATTCAAACTCTAATCTCCTTTCATGAACCAACTTCAACACTGGGATAATATTTTTTAAGAAATCTTCCATTGATAGCTCTAGCAAACTCCTCTCCGAACAAGGTCTTCAACATATATGCGTTGCCAGGCACACATTTTACTACCCGAAAAGGTCCTTCCTAATTTAGAGACCATTTGCCGAATGCTCTATCCTTTGTTCCAATCGGCAATATAGTTTTTCAAACCAAGTCTCCTTATATGAATTGCTTCACTCTAACCTTTTTGTTATAATACTTGGCAACGCGCATCTTGTTTTTCTCAATATTTTCCAATGCCTTGAGACAAATCAAATGCAAATCTTCCAACTCGTCCATCATCATATTCTTGTAGTCTTTTTCTACCAAATCTTTCTGCAACATGTCTTGAACCTGACTGTAATTCCCATGGTAATACGGCATGATGCCCACAAACCAGCTCATAGGGAGATGCCTGAGTAGACCCATGACAAGCCATTCGGTAAGCCCATAACGCTTCATTGAGGACCAAATGCCATTTCCTTGGCTTTTCATCAATTTTCTTCTGGATGATTTTAATCATAATCTTATTTGACACCTCTACTTGGCCATTGGCTTGTGCATAATATGGAGAGGAATTTAATAACTTAATTCCCATGTCTTCGGCAAAATTGCAAAATTCTGAAGAAGTGAACTGAGTTCCTTGATCAGTTGTTATAGTCTGTGGGATCCCAAATCTGTGAATTATATGCTCTTTGACAAAACTGATCATGTTTTCTGCTGTAACCTTCTTTAGAGGGATAGCTTCAACCCACGTGGTAAAATAATCTGTGGCCAATAGCACAAATTTGTGTCCCTTGCTAGAAGGAGGATTAATCTGACCAATCAAATCTATACCCCATCCTCTGAATGGCCAAGGTTTGATTATGGGGTTCATAACAGATGCCGAAACCTTTTGAATATCGCCGAATCTTTGACAATCGTGACACCCTTCGTAATATTCAAAACAATCTTCCAACATAGTCGGCCAAAAATAACCAGTTCTCCTAATTATCCACTTCACCCGATAAGCTGACTGGTGTGCACCACATAAACCCTCATGAACCTCATACATAACCTTTCTGGCCTCTTCTTGACTCAAACATTGGAGCAACACTCCATCGATAGATTTGTAGTACAGTTGATCATTAAGAAGTACAAATTTGAGGGCTTTGTACCTGAGCTTTCGGGAAACTTTTTGAGATGGATCCTTCAGATAATTGATAATATCGTACCTTCAATCACCATCTACTTGATCAGCAATGAAAACATTTTCTTCTATAGCAAAAATTTCCCGATTCTCGCGATATCCGAAGCGGTTTGAGCTAACTTATTTGCTTATTCATTGTGCTCTCTAGGGATATGATGCAAGGTTACTACCAGAAAATTCTTTAAGATTTCTCGACATTCCTCATAATATTCCCTTAATATGTCATTCTTGCATTCATACGACCAGTCAATTGATTAATCACCAAATTTCTCGAAATCCCCAAAGATTTCAATAGCAACGGCTTTTACCTCTATAAGAAGCCGAAGCCCTCTAAGCAGTGCTTCATATTCTGCCTGATTGTTAGTAACATGAAATTCAATAGGAAACGTATACTCAAAAGTTACTCCTCGTGGAGAAATTAAGAGAATACCAGCACCACCACCTTTGTTACGAGACGAACCATCGAAGAATAAAGCCCAAGGTACAATGCTTATCGCCTCAACAGAAAGATCCCGATGCTAGGTAATAAAATCGGCAATAATCTGACCCTTTACCGCTTTTGCCGATTCATATCTCAAATTAAATTCTGACAACGCTAAAATCCATTTGCCAATTCTTCCATTCAAAATTGGCATTGACAACACATGTTTGATTACATCAAAACTGGAAACCACTAAGCATTCGGCATTCAACAAATAGTGCCAAAATTTGGTACATGAGTAATACACACACAGGCAAAGTTTCTCTGTAGCCGAATACCTTGTTTCTGGATCCAGCAGTTTTCGGCTAAGATAAGCTATCACTCTTTCTTTTCCCTCAAATTCTTGCATGAGGGCCGATCCTATTGTCAAGATATCGGCCGCCACATACAACTTAAAAGGCTTGTCAAGTTGCGGAGGTACCAGTACAAGTGGTGCCTTCATATATTGCTTGATCTCATTAAAAGCCTTTTGCTGTATGTCACCCAATATAAATTTTTGATCCTTCTTGAGCTTCAATAGTCAGGAAAAAGGCAAAACTCTCTCTGATAAATTGGATATGAATCTTCTTATAAAATTGATTTTGCCCAGCAATGACTATAACTCTGTCAGATTAGTTGGAGGTACAACTTTGTCTATTGCTTCCATGCTCTTTTTTCGACTTCAATTCCTCCTTTATGAACTAAAAATCCCAAAAACTCACCAAAGAGACTCCAAAGGCACATTTGTTTGGATTCATTTTTAAACCATGCTTTCTTGTGCACTCCAAAGTCTTCCTTAAATCAGCTAAATGCCCTTCATGGTTCCCGGACTTGACCACCACATCATCAATGTAGATTTCCACGATTTTGCCGATCAACTCATGAAAGATATAATTCATAGCTCTTTGATAAGTTGCACCGGCATTCTTTAACCCAAACGTCATGACTATCCACTCAAACAAACCAATATGACCAGGACATCTGAAGGCTATTTTTGAGATATCTTCTATTGCCATAATGATTTGATTATAACCAGCGTTTCCATCCATAAACCGATAACCTCGTAACCTTTCTTTGCCGCATCTACTAGTAAATCAGCAACTGGCATCGGGTATCCATCCATAGGAGTGGCTTTATTAAGATCTCTGAAGTCTATACAGACCCTCATCTTTCCATTTTTCTTGTATACTGGTACTATATTTGAAATCCACTCTGCATACCTGCATGGCCGAATGAAGTTTGCCTCTATTAATCTTTCAATTTCCTTCTTCACATCGGCCAATACCTCCTCTTTGTAGATTTTCCGTGAAAGTTGTTTGTAGGGACGATATCCAGTTTTAATGGGTAACCGATGCTCAATAATAGAACGATCCAATCCGGCATCTCTGTAATCCCAAGCAAAACAATCTTTGAATTCTTTCAACAGTTCTACCAACTTTGATTTGTACTGGGTCTAAATTTGCACTAATATACATCAGCCTTGGTTTAGAACTATCTCCAATATCTATTTCTTCCAACTTGTCGGCCGACATAAAACCACGACCCAGCTTTCCTTTGTTTCCATCGATTGGATTACCCATTAAAAATTACTGTGAGAGCCGACTGCTTGGATCGGCTGTTGATCCCCGTTGAAAACATTCACGGGACCTTCTTCCCATTTTTTACCGAGAAACAAGATCAAGGCCATCATATTCCCAAGTAGCGTGCTCAAGCGAACACTTACCGAATCATCAGCATGAACAATCTCAATGTCATCCCCAATCCATTGAATAAGAATTTGGTGCATGGTTGAAGGGATGCAGCAATTGGCATGGATCCAATCTCTCCCTAGAAGCAGACTATATGCCCCCTTGCCATCAATGACAAAGAATGTAGTAATCAAAGTTTTTGAACCAATCATCAACTCAACATGCACAGCACCATGAGTGTCAGAGGGGTTGCCAGCAAAATCTCTGAGAATCATGTTGGTCTTCAGCAGGTCCTCACTTGTCATCCCAAGCTCTCTGAAGGTTGTATATGGCATGATATTGATAGTAGCTCCTACATCAACAAACATCTTGGTCAGAGGCTTGCCATTGACATACCCTTTCAAATAGAGTGGCTTCAAGTGACGATGCTTGGCCGGCTTGTCAAAAATTGCTCGCTATGTCAGCACAAGTTGAGCCATCAAATCTTGATACTCACTTTCATCAAAATCAGAGTACACCTCTTCTTGGACCTCTTGGCTTTCGGGAGCTATAAACTCTGAAGGGAGGAAGAAAGCCATACAAGTGTCAGCCGAAGGACCATTTTCATCGGGCTTCTCCTTAGGGCGCCATATTTGCTTCTTTCTGGCAGTTGCTTGTTTCAGTTCCTGGTTCCTCAAGCGTTGAACTCTCCTCTTCTAGCTTTTCCTCAGACTTGGAGGACACCACTGTCCTTTTTGCCATACATATTCATAGGAGTCTTCTTCTTTGTCATGCATCCTATTATGAGTCCAACCTTGATCTGCAAATCTCTTCCTTTGCTTGATTCTCAAAACTATTTATTTTTAAGCGCCGATCGTCCTCGGGAAAATGTGTTCCAAGCCTTTCATGAACGGGACGGCGGTTGGCTCGAGACTGCCTATACTCTGAGTATTGGACACTGCACTCAGGACAATTGTTCCTAGCAGGCAGCTTCAAACCTTCATTCCAACAATGCTTAAAGAATGAACAACCCCAATGCGACTGCTCTTGTTCTTTTCTGTATTCTTCTTGTTCCCTTCGGTATACCTCTTCTTCATACCTCCGGCGTTCTTCCATAAACCATCGCTCTTCTTCCATGAATCGTTGCTCTTCATAATATTCTCTCTCTTGCTCTCTCTGCCATTTATTTAGCAAGATGCGTGATGTAACTCTGGGCCTGGAAGTTTCTCCCCTTTCGATTCGGCTATTCTGGAACCGAACCCGCTGCTGCAGCTCTTCTCTGAAGACTTGCCGATCAGCATCAACAGCACCACTTTTCTTTGCTCTATCAGAGGTTAACACCTTCATCTTGCCTTTACCCTTGGGATCATTTGCAGAGACCATGTTTACAGAGAAAGAAATCATATTTTGTGGAAAAGGTTGGTCATCAACTTTCATCTTGCCATCGAATCTCAGATGTCCCTCTTGAATAGCTTTCTGGATCCGCACTCTAAATACTCGGCAATCATTGATGGAGTGAGAATTAGTGTTATGATAGCCACATTACTTTTTGTCTTTTACTCCTTCAGAACGTAACATAGGATGTCCTTCTAGCAACTTGATGCGACCTTCCTTCACCAACAATGCAAAGAGCTTATCGCCTTAGTAACATCAAAATCATAAGCTCCCTTTTGTTGGCTCAACCGAGCGTTGATTAACTTGAGTAGGCTCCTTTGCCCAATTCGGTTCAGCTGCTATCTCATCTTCATCAACATATTCAGTCGCTTCTTCCAGAAATCCTTGATACACCTCATTGGTGGCATTGTTCTTCTGAAAGCGACCATCTCTCCTGAACCCCTGAGCTTGATTACTCATAGCTGCCAATCGCTGTGAAAGTTGGCCAAGGTCATCAAACTCCATGCCGAATAGTTTCTCTCTGATATTCGGCAACATGCCTGCTATAACCATTCCTGGTAACTGATCATCTGGTATATTCAGGGAATAGCACAAGTTCTTGGTCTCTCTGAACCTGCGAAGATATTCCAGTGGTGTCTCATTTGTTCTCATCCTCAGAGTCATCAGATCAACCATCTTCTTCTCATTGGTACCCGTGTAGAAATATGAATGAAACTTCTGCTCTAGATCTGCCCACGTACCAATGGAATGAGCTGGTAAAGATGTGAACCAAGTGAAGGCTGGTCCTGTAAGAGACAGAGGAAAATACTGAATCCTCCGAGCTTCATCTGCAGCAGCTTCCCCAAGCTGCATCAAGTATCGACTGATGTGCTCTACAGTGCTGGTATCATCTTGACCAGAAAACTTGGTCAAATCTGTTGGAGGCTTTACTCTAGGAGCAAGTGCTACTCTGTTGTACCACTGGATAAGGAGATTGGTATGAATAGGATTGTTTCTTGGGTTTCAAATTGAACTGATTTCGCATCATATCGGCCATCCTGTGCACCAATATGTCAATGCTTGAATCTTGAGCTCCTTGCATCTGTCCTCCAGATGGCAATCCCGAAGCACTCTTATATCCCGGATTCGGCATAGCATTGAGAGCACCGTAATTAGTAAACTCGATACCCATCTCCATACATGTTCTTTTGCAACCCGTTTGCTGCTAGAGACACTCTGAGGGCTGATGGTGGCACTTCTCCTGTTGTACCAAGTGTAGTCTGGCCATAGGTAGGATGCGGTTGTTTCTCATTAGGAACCGGTCCACCTTTGTTTGAGGCAGACGCTACTTCTCCTCCAGCAGGCTTCTCTTGATGCTTAGGTACATTGAAAAGCATTGATCCGCTGATTGGGCCAACATTTTCTTCAAAGTATTTATCGGCCGTTGGACCGAAAGTGCTGACCATGATTGCCCGAAAGGTATTAAGAAAAGCTGTATGATGGTTCATCATGGTTTCTCCCATGGCCTTGTAAATCAATGCTGCCATCTTGTGAGCATCCTCTTCTTCGCATAATCGGTTTGATGTGGAAGAAGAACCCTTGGCGTGATTGCTTGCGGATCACCTTGTTGCTCTTGTTCTTGGAAAAGGACATCAAACACTTCGTTGGTATTGCTCACATGCCTCGCGCACCAATTCCCCGAAGTTTTTAAACAACTCTTCCATGGTCACATCCAGAATGTGACTATTGCTGATGTCAGCCATCTCGAACTAAAGAGGGTCCCACTAGGCGTGCCAAAAAGTGTGTTGGCACAAAATGTGGCGCACTATGCCTCACACACAGCAAGCCAGAAAGCGTGGCTTCAATCGGGTGCCCGGACGGTTTGGAATCCGAAGACGTGCCAGTCGGTTTGACCTGAAAACCGACAAGGGATAAAACTGTAAGATCAAAAACTGGAACATGCCGGGTGAGACCAGGCAGTTCCATATTTACGGCCCTGAAGCCACTTACGACGACACACAGCTATAGAAGCTGCCTGCCAAAGCATGTTTATAGATCATTCGGCAAATATGAAATAAGAAGTATAAAACGTTGATTGCCGAATGCATATGTTTGAGAAGACATGTTTGAACAAGCCTAAATTGATCATCATATATCATATAGAAACATAAATTCTAGACCAATGACATCATCAAGGCATGATAAATATCAAACAGTAATTCGCAAATATAAATCTATTTAAAGAACGCATGCATAGGCTAATTCAACTAGTCTCGCCGCACGTCTAGCCTTCATAAACCCGTCAAGCATAAACCCAAGCGAGTTAATCCACCGCATGATACCGCTCGCTATGAATCTACACCACTTCTCACGACCCAGATTAATCCACCGCATGATACAATCTAATAATAAGAAGCTAAAAGCATGCATATATTCAAATAGGTCCATAAATACTCATTACTCATGTAAGCACAACCATATTCGGCAAGATTGCCGAATTGGGGTCCATGAAGAAGGAACAAACATGCTAGCATGATCTAAACCTAACAAAACTTGCATCTGCCGCACGATACCTAGTTCTCTTAGGGTTAAATACACTTTAACATGCATGAACCCACAACATGTAGCAACCTAGATTGATCTAATTCGGCTATACAAGCATATGATTCACCTATCATGAATTAAGAGCAAATATGCCTATCAAAAGCCGAAGCGTATCAATCTAGATTGGGCAAAAGTGTCACACCTTATTTTTAAGAACAAGAATAAGATGCATCCAAACCTTATGTGAATCCCCGGAAGTCATTCACACAAGTTGACAAATTGTAATAATGTACCATCTCAATGTTTATTACATAGCGAATGAATAATTAACACATAGTCATAGACATAGATAAATAAATACGATGGTAAACTCTCAAGCGGAAGCTTCAAAGCCACGAGGACTCGTCAACCGGTTGACCCAAGCTAGTAGTCGTGACGATAGCTTTCAATCCAATCTTGATCTGTTACCCATCCGGGATTTTCCAATATTGAAGTAAAAACAAGTGTAAGTACATACGTACTTAACAAGCATAGCATGGGGGTATATGAAGCTCAAAAGGATGACACGGTTTACTGCATTAGCTTTTAGTTGGTCAAGTTTTAATCCTTTCATTAAGCAAGTTATGCAGAACCCAGGTTGAACCCACAATAATAAACATATGAATCACATTTTATCTCAAGCTTAACAACAACACAACAATGTACTATTCCCTCAAGTTTTCCGGGCCGCCCTGTCCGTGGGCACGGACGATCAATCGATTTAACTCTGCGCAGAGGTGTACCCTTTACCTGTGAGTCGTGATTCCCATTTGCTAGGGGTCATGACTCCCCAAACACACTACCAAGGTGAGTAAGCAGGGTTTCACTATAAAGCCACCCGTAGGTTCGTCTAACAAGATAGGGCCGCAGGGTCATCGGATGTAGGGAAAACCTCCTCCCAGAATGGTACTCAACCTACCCGGCAGTTCACATAATGGAGGAGCCGCCCTATACCCAACTCGCGAGATCCTCTAACTCGCTAGAAAAGGTCCTATGAACAACTAGAGCCGAGCCATATAGCCCTCACACGGCACGTTAAGTCCCGGCTTTTGCCAAAGGATAAGTCCTTAAGGAAGGGTCGATAGCATCATGAAACCGCATGAGCTCTACACCCTTAAGCTATGTTGCTAAAAAGCATCTTTTAATCATTGTTGCATAGTCATTAATCATATTTTAGAGTAGAAGCACTAGCAAAACTACCCTTATGCAAAACAACCCATAGGTAACAAGGTACAAGATAACAACTTCTAGGGATGTCCTTAGGGTGATCAAGTTAGACACATGCAACATGACTAGTGAATTAAGGTGTATAGGCAACAAGGATGCTCCATACTATACTTGCCTTGATCCAAAGGCTCCTATAGCTCCCGCTGATCTCCAAAGTAATCCGGGCCTTCAACGAAACCCTCACCGTCGAACTCATTTGTAACCATCAAGCGGCAACATACAATCATCGAGCAATCATACACAAGGCAAACAAAAGGTTTCTATTAGAACAGTACACCAAACAGAATAAAACAGAAGAATAAACCTCATAAAACTATTCTACATGTCGCTACGATCACATGGACATAAAGATCACCAAAATCGGAGCTATAACGAAGAAGTTATGGATTTTACAAGTTTCCTATTATAAAATAATTGAATTTAATTCAAACTTGAAATTCAAAAGTTGCAAATAAATCTAGAAGTGGTACTAACAGATAGTTCACGAGAAGACGATTCTAACGCATCTTGAACGACCCGATTTGGAGCTAAAACGACGAAGTTATAAGCTAATAAAGATAATGGCAAAACTGTAATTAAATGAAAACGTATTTTGAATCTGAAATTTGGGAAAATACGTTTTCCAAAAGGGAAAGCGTACTACGAGTAAAGCCGCAAAGGATTCTTTAAAGAATAAAAGAAAATGCAGGGGTTTTCTCGTAAGATGGCTAGACGAAGGGGTACGGGCCGTTTTGATCCGTTGGATCCGTCCGGACGGCCAAGATTAGAAGGCGAGGATGGGAGAGAGATGCTCGCGGGAAGAAGACCCGGCGCGGCGACGCCATGGCCGGCGGCGAGGAAAACTCGCCGGCGATCTTGGAAACCAGCCCTAGAGACCACCAAACGGCCCGGGACCACGACCAAATGGAAGGGGAGGCCGAGGGGATCTCACCGGTGAGGAAGATGGGATCGGGGACGGCTCGAGGACGACGGACGGCGAGCAACGGCGGCGAGCAACTCCCGCAAGGTTCGGCGAGGCGTAGAGGTTAGCTCGGTGCATGAAATCGAGCAAGTAGTGGCTTGGCGACTCGCGAGAAGGAGTAGAAACCCGGCGTCTAGCCGATTGCAAGATTGGAACGGCGGACGACGACTTGAGCTCAGCGGCGGCGAGTTAGGGTTTACGGCGGCGCTTGCAGCGGGCTCGAGCTTGCGAGAGCGGAGCTAGGGCTCGGTGGCGAGTCAAGGCGGCTGCGGCGCTCGGGATTTATAGGAGGGTTTGGCTTGGGCGGCACGCGGACGAGGAGGGGTCGGGCGAGACCGGACTCGGCGGTGGAGTCCTGTTCGGACACGACGGAGGAGGGAGCTGACGAGTGGGGCTGGCGTGTCAGCGAGCGGAAAGGGAGGAGACGGCGCAGCGCTACGGCTGGTTCGGCCGAGTGGGCTTTGTCCCTTCGCGGCGGCCCAAGAAGGAAACGAGCGGCAGCGGCCCAAGGCGGAGGACAAGGCGGGCCAGCGACGTCGTTTGGCTTGCGGGCCGGCCAAAGGTGGAAGCCGAGCGGCCCAGGGCGAAGGAAAGAATGAGCCAGCGGCCCAGGAAGGAAAATGGGAAGGAATGGCGCCAGGCCACTAGCAGGCTCAGCTGGGCCGAAAGCCAGGGAGAAAGGAGAGGAGAGGAGAAATGGCCGGCTGGGCTGAGGCCAAAGTGAAAGACTTCTTGGGCCAAATAGAGAGATAGAGGAATGGAGGGAAAGGAAATACTTTCTCTTTTATTTGAAGCTTTTCAAATGAAGTTTTGAATAGGGTTTTCAAACCAAAAACCAAACATCACACAAATAAATAATGCACCAGCATGTATGCTCACATATGCTTCTTGACCTATGATGACTTTTATTTTTATAAAAATTTATATTTGCCCTATGTTTAATGCCACAAAAAATGCATAAAATAAGTCAATTTAGCTATTTTTAAATGATGCAAATTTTAGGGTATTACAACTCTACCCCCCTTAAAAGAATCTCGTCCTCGAGATTTGAGCTGCTTACTCGAAGAACCATGGATATGCTTTTATCAATTCCTCTTCTCTTTCCCAAGTTGCCTCTGCCTCTGAATACCGATTCCACTGAACCTTCAACATCTTGATGACCCGACTCCTGGTAACTCTTTCCGCTGTCTCCAAAATCTTCACTGGAAATTCCTCATAAGTAAGGTCCTCCTTAACTGTGAGTTCTTCTAGAGGTATTGTCTCTATTTCCGGCACACGCAAGCACTTCTTGAGTTGAGATACATGAAACACATCATGCACACCACCAATTTCTCGAGGCAATTCCAACCGATAAGCAACTTCACCATGTCTTTCCAAAACCTTAAACGGACCAACAAACCTTGGTGCTAATTTTCCTTTCATGTTGAATCTCTTCACACTCCTCATAGGTGACACTTTTAGATACACGTAGTCACCTACTTGGAAAGCTAGTTCCCGCCTGCGGGTATCTGCATAGCTCTTCTGACGAGACTGTGCCACTCTGAGATTCTCTCTGATCACTCTCACATGCTCTTCAGCATCTCTGAGCACATCCGGACCAAACACTTGTGTCTCTCCAGTCTGGTTCCAGAACAAGGGTGTTCTACATTTGCGACCATACAAAGCCTCAAACGGTGCCATCTTGAGACTCTGTTGATAGCTGTTGTTGTAAGAGAACTCTGCATACGACAAACTCTTATCCCAACTAGTACCATATTGCAAAGCACAGGCTCTCAACATATCCTCAAGAATCTGATTAATGCGTTCAGTCTGGCCATCAGTCTGAGGATGGTAAGCGGTGCTAAAGTTCAACTTAGTCCCCAAAGCATCATGTACCTTCTGCCAAAATTGAGATGTGAATTGAGTTCCTCTATCAGACACAATCTTCTTAGGAACCCCATGTAGACACACTATCCTCTCCATATACAATTCAGCCAACTTTGCTCCAAGATATAGGTGGTCTTAACGGCAAGAAGTGAGCAACTTTAGTTAACCGATCTACTATCACCCATATAGAATCATAGCCTCGCGAGTTCGAGGTAAACCCACTATGAAGTCCACACCGACTTCATCCCACTTCCATTCGGGTATCTTCATTGGTTGCAACAATCCAAATGGGTCTCGATGTTCAAAGCATTCACACGTTGGCATGTGTCACACGAGCTACATATTCGCAACATCTCTCTTCAAACCGTACCACCAATACTTCTCCTTCAGATCTAAGTACATATTAGTACTTCCAGGATGAATAGAGTAGGCTGATTCATGAGCTTCTCGTAGTATGGCATCTCTGATATCCTTCACCTCAGGCACACAGATCCGTTTCCCAAACCATAGTGTACCATTCTCATCTAAATGGAAACCGAGTGCCTTTCCAAGCACTACATTCTCTGCTATTTCTCTTAGCTTCTCATCTTCCAGCTGACCTTTACTTATATCTTGCTCTAGTGTAGGTGTAACTTCTATCTCCATAACATTAATGACAATACCAAGGTTCAGATAGTTGAATTCTGCACACAACACATCAGTCTCTGGTGTCGTCCGAGGCTCATTGTAAGGCTTCCTACTGAGTGCATCGGCTACGACATTCGCCTTGCCAGGGTGATAATGTACTTCTAGATCATAATCCTTGATCAATTCCAACCAACGACGCTGTCGCAGATTCAGATCTGACTGGGTGAATATGTACTTCAAGATCTTGTGATTAGTGTAGATATCACACTTGTGCCCAATCAAATAGTGCCTCCAGATCTTCAATGCATGAACCACAGCTGCTAACTCCAAGTCATGAGTAGGATAATTTAACTCATGCTTTCTCAGTACCTTGATGCATATGCAACAACTCTACCCTCTTGCATCGAAACACGACCCAAACCTTGACGTGATGCATCGCATAGATGGTGAATTTCTTGCGCGATCCGGGAATGTCAACACGGGAGCCGTAGTCAACTTCTCCTTTAATTGTTCAAAGCTGGCTTGACACTTATCTGACCATATGAACTTAGCATTCTTCTCTAGCAAGGCTGTCATGGGTTTAGCTAGCTTGGAGAATCCCTCAATAAATCTTCTATAGTAACCAGCCATGCCAAGAAATTTACGAATCTGATTCACATCAACAGGTGGTTGCCAATCTAGAACATCCTACACCTTCTTTGGATCCACTGCTACACCTCCATTGGAAATAACATGACCCAGAAAAGAAACTTCTTTCAACCAGAATTCGCACTTACTCTTCTTAGCATACAACTGATGCTCCCTCAACTTCTGTAGCACTAACCTCAGATGCTCAACATGCTCCTCTTCATTCTTGGAGTATACCAGAATATCATCGATGAAAACCACTACGAACTTGTCAAGATACTCCATGAACACCTTGTTCATCATGTACATGAAGTATGCAGGGGCATTGGTCAATCCAAAAGACATAACAGTATACTCATACAAACCATACCTCGTAGTGAATGCTGTCTTGGGTATGTCTTTATTGCGAATCTTCAATTGATGATAGCCAGAACGTAGATCAATCTTAGAGAACACACACGCACCTCTGAGTTGATCAAACAAATCTTCAATTCTTGGCAACGGGTACTTGTTCTTGATGGTAACTTCATTGAGAGAGCGATAATCGACACACATCCGCTGAGTTCCATCCTTCTTGTCCACAAAGATCACTGGAGCGCCCCATGGAGATGCACTAGGACATATGAAGCCTTTATCTAGCAACTCCTTCAGTTGTTTCTTAAGCTCTTCTAGTTCATCAACCCCCATTCTATATGGACGCTTAGCTATGGGTGCAGTACCAGGTAATAACTCAATAATAAACTCAATGTCACGATCAGGTGGCATACCTGGCAAGTCATCAGGGAAAACATCTGGAAACTCTTCAACGACATGATCCTGAGACTTAGTATCTTCTTCTATCAGATTCACAACAACTGTGGATGGTGCTTTCTCCACTACCTCAACACCGATACGGTCTCCTTTTGGTGTCGTCGAACCACAACCTTCTCTTTACACCGTATCACCACTCCATGTTTCTTCATCCAATCCAATCCCGTATAAGATCAATTCCGAGGCACTCAACACAATTGGACTGGCAGTGAAGTCTACCCCCCTTAAGGAGATACTAACCGAGGGGCAATATAGAGAAGCTGTCATACCCCCTCCCGGTGAATTTACTAACATTTCTTTCATGGCAAGTAGGGGTATACTATGTGTTCTAACAAATGATTGTGCTATGAATGTATGCGAAGCTCCAGAATCAAAAAGAATAGTAGCAGGGATAGAGTTGATACTGAATGTACCTAGCATAATTTCTGGCGCTTCTTGAGTAGTTGTTTCTTGTGCAGTCTTAGTAGACACATGGTTCACATTCCCATAGGTAGCATAAGACCTAGCATTGCTGTTCTGCTTCTGTGGCGTCTGTTGCTTCGGTGGGTTGGAGCAGTTATTGGCATAATGTCCAGGCTGACCACAGCGGAAACACACTAGAGGAGTGCCTGGAGTCCCAATCTTGACAGGAATGTTGTTAGGAGCACTCAGACGAGGTGTCTGGTTACCCTGCTGCTGCTGTAGACGCTGGTTCCCACTCTGCTGCTGGTTCCCATACTGTTGGCGCTGCGGGTACCGGTTCCCCTGCTGGTTCTGACCACGGTTCCACTGGCTCACTGGTCCTTGGTACCTCTGCTGGTAGCCTTGATAGTTGGAGCGGGGACGAGTGTTGCTTCCAGATCCTTAACTCTCCATCCTTCTCTTTCGGTCCTTATCCCTGCGCATATTGTCAAGCACAATTGCGCTATTCACCAACTCCTGGAAATTGGCATGCTTCTGACCAGCCAACTGTAGCCTGAGCTCATAGTAGATCCCATTGAGGAAGTGACGCCTCTTGTCAGCTTCTTCTCTTACTTCATTCGGCGCATAGCGAGCAAGTTCATTGAACTTGTTATGATACTCGCTCATGGTCAGGTTTCCCAGCTTGAGATTCCTGAATTCGTCCTGCTTCTCTTCAATTAACCCATCAGGAATATGGTGAGCCTTGAAGTCTCTAACAAACTCATCCCAAGTGATAGCAGGAGCATTTTGGGGGCGAGAAGCTCTATAAGAATCCCACCATGTCTGTGCTGACCCCTGCAGTTGCCCAGATGCGAAGAGCACCTTCTCCTGATCATTGCACTGCGCAAGCTCCAATTGCTTCTCCACAGCGCGCACCCAATCATCCGCGTCCAGAGGTTGGATAGGATGGGAGAAGAACGGTGGATGTCCATACATGAACTCCTTGCGTTTGTCTCTAGGAGGGTGATTGGGTTGTGGCCCTCCTGCAGGCTAGTTGTTCTGATTCTGGAAGTAAGCCATCATTGTCTGCATCAGCTGCCCTTGCATGGCCATCACTTGCTCTGGAGTCATTGGTGGCGGGTTGTTGCCTCCGGCATTGTTGCGGTTACCCCTCCTTGGCGGCATCTGCATTGCAAATCATATAAAGGGCACCTTAGAATAACCCCACACTATAATTCCACCATTAGATGATGATTCTGAAATTTTCTGGGCGAGGTACAGTTGCAATAGAACAGTATAACTGTCATAACTGGAGTTCCCGAGATCCAATTCAGACAAACTTTATATGGTTGGAAAGCTTATGAAGTTAGCTAAAACTTTTATTCAGAACATTTTTGCAGATTCGATGATTAATATTGCCAAAAAGAGAACACAACAGAAACTGTTTCTGACTTCCAGACTGCGCAGAACCCTCAAATTGTGACCAATGGTTCTCCCAACTCAGAGCAGACTTTAACGTGATTTTTGCAGCATTGGAAAGTTAGAGGTCTAGTTATTGCCATAAAATTTTCACCAGATTTTCAGTAGCCAATTCCGAGATATAACAGAATCATTGAAGACTACTCAGAATTTTCAGCAAAGGACAGATTCGAGATTGACCCAAAATACCTTTATTAAAGACCCCAAATACTAATATGTTTAACTAAGTCAGCAAAGGACAGCAAAGCACTCATTACAAAAATCCAAATCACTCAAAAGCATAAAGACAACTCAACGAGCACACCAAAGTTCACTTGCACACAAGACTCTCACTAGACTAGACAAACGATTCTAGCGACTTGACACATAGGACAATCCTAATCCTATGGCTGAGGTGGGGCTTCAAACTTGTCATAGATTCTTGCTTCACCCCTGGCTTCCCTTTTATCATCTTCCTCTTTTTGCATCTTCCTGAATGCCTTCTCAGTGTCATACAGCTTCTCACGAAGATGATCACACTTCTGCATCAAATCAAGAGCTAAATCGCCCAACTGTCGAGCAGCGGGCTCCACTAAGCTCCCGGCATTCTCCATAGTCCAACCTCCACCTTGTTGCTTTCCAACGGGTAAGTAGCGATTGACTTCATCCTCCCTGGCCTGAGGGCGATAACCCCAGAGATACACCCAAGCTCCCAAGGCAGCTTCATCGATGCTTTCCCTCATGGAAGCACAATATGTAGGATGAAGAAATTCCATCTCAGCTGTTTTTTCCTACCGCTGACCTTGAGGCAATAACCAACCTCGCCTTCTAGTAGGTGGCTTGCAAAGGGTGGTAATACTGCGTACAAGTGTACGGTAGAGGCTCCCCAATCGAATAATGATCCCTGAGCAATCCCTCCAGGCGATGATGAAACTTGGCGTAGATGGTAGTAGGGGTGGGGTAGTGTTCTTTTACGAGCCATCCCATTGGGGGGTTTGGATTTCCTCCTCCACCAGTAGAGCTTCCATGCGAAGGTGAACTCCCATGTGAAGGTGATTGAGGCTGCCCACCATTGTGTTCAACGTCTTCTTGGACTTCTTCTTCCTCATCACTACTGATGTAGATTACTGGCACCAGTTCTTCTGGATCCTCTTCTTCCTCAACCTCAGGAGTAGGAGATGCTTGGTAGAATGGTGACTGCACAGGTGCTGGATGAACATCTCTGTCATCTTCACTGTCCCATTCTGACACTGCACCATCCCTGGGCTCCTGTGGCTCATACACTGCGCGGGGTGGGAAGTATCCTCCAGTGCTAATGCGAGCGGTCTTGCGGCCACGAGTCATCTACAGAATTTAGATTAAGTTAGATTAGAAACAAGTTTTTCACAAAAGATGAAGATAGGATAGCATAAAATTTTAGCAATTAAACAAGATCAAGTTGGAAAGCAAGAATTGGATGAAGCAAAGGACACTAAAAACGACCATTCTAACTAGGCTTGCGTCCTACAGTCAACAGGGAGCTGATACCAATCTGTCACACCTTATTTTTAAGAACAAGAATAAGATGCATCCAAACCTTATGTGAATCCCCGGAAGTCATTCACACAAGTTGACAAATTGTAATAATGTACCATCTCAATTTTTATTACATAGCGAATGAATAATTAACACATAGTCATAGACATAGATAGATAAATACGATGGTAAACTCTCAAGCGGAAGCTTCAGCACAGGGACTCGTCAACTGGTTGACCCAAGCTAGTAGTCGTGACGATAGCTCTCAATCCAATCTTGATCTGTTACCCATCCGAGATTTTCCAATATTGAAGTAAAAACAAGTGTAAGTACATACGTACTTAACAAGCATAGCATGGGGGTATATGAAGCTCAAAAGGATGACACGGTTTACTGCATTAGCTTTTAGTTGGTCAAGTTTTAATCCTTTCATTAAGCAAATTATGCAGAAACCAGGTTGAACCCACCATAATAAACATATGAATCACATTTTATCTCAAGCTTAACAACAACACAACAATGTACTATTCCCTCAAGTTTTCCGGGCCGCCCTGTCCGTGGGCACGGACGATCAATCAATTTAACTCTGCGCAGAGGTGTACCCTTTACCTGTGAGTCGTGATTCCCATTTGCTAGGGGTCATGACTCCCCAAACACACTACCAAGGTGAGTAAGCAGGGTTTCACTATAAAGCCACCCATAGGTTCGTCTAACAAGATAGGGCCGTAGGGTCATCGGATGTAGGGAAACCCTCCTCCCAGAATGGTACTCAACCTACCCGGCAGTTCACATAATGGAGGAGCCGCCCTATACCCAACTCGCAGATCCTCTAACTCGCTAGAAAAGGTCCTATGAACAACTAGAGCCAGAGCCATATAGCCCTCACAAAGCACGTTAAGTCCCGCTTTTGCCAAAGGATAAGTCCTTAAGGAAGAGTCGATAGCATCATGAAACCGCATGAGCTCTACACCCTTAAGCTATGTTGCTAAAAAGCATCTTTTAATCATTGTTGCATAGGCATTAATCATATTTCAGAGTAGAAGCACTAGCAAAACTACCCTTATGCAAAACAACCCATAGGTAACAAGGTACAAGATAACAACTTCTAGGGATGTCCTTAGGGTGATCAAGTTAGACACATGCAACATGACTAGTGAATTAAGGTGTATAGGCAACAAGGATGCTCCATACTATACTTGCCTTGATCCAAAGGCTCCTGTAGCTCCTGCTGATCTCCAAAGTAATCCGGGCCTTCAACGAAACCCTCACCGTCTGAACTCATTTGTAACCATCAAACAGCAACATACAATCATCCGAGCGATCATACACAAGGCAAACAAAAGGTTTCTATTAGAACAGTACACCAAACAGAATAAAACAGAAGAATAAACCTCATAAAACTATTCTACATGTCGCTACGATCACATGGACATAAAGATCACCAAAATCGGAGCTATAACGAAGAAGTTATGGATTTTACAAGTTTCCTATTATAAAATAATTGAATTTAATTCAAACTTGAAATTCAAAAGTTGCAAATAAATCTAGAAGTGGTACTAACAGATAGTTCACGAGAAGACGATTCTAACGCATCTTGAACGACCCGATTTGGAGCTAAAACGACGAAGTTATAAGCTAATAAAGATAATGGCAAAACTGTAATTAAATGAAAACGTATTTTGAATCTGAAATTGGGAAATACGTTTTCCAAAAGGGAAAGCGTACTCGAGTAAAGCCGCAAAGGATTCTTTAAAGAATAAAAGAAAACGCAGGGGGTTTTACTCAAGATGGCTAGACGAAGGGGTACGGGCCGTTTTGATCCGTTGGATCCGGTCCGGACGGCCAAGATTAGAAGGCGAGGATGGGAGAGAGAGATGCTCGCCGGGAAGAAGACCCGGCGGCGACGCCATGGCCGGCGGCGAGGAAAACTCGCCGGCGATCTTGGAAACCAGCCCTAGAGACCACCAAACGGCCCGGGACCACGACCAAATGGAAGGGGAGGCCGAGGGATCTCACCGGTGAGGAAGATGGGATCGGGGACGGCTCGAGGACGACGGACGGCGAGCAACGGCGGCGAGCAACTCCCTGCAAGGTTCGGCGAGGCGTAGAGGTTAGCTCAGTGCATGAAATCGAGCAAGTAGTGGCTTGGCGAATTCGCGAGAAGGAGTAGAAACCCGGCGTCTAGCCGATTGCAAGATTGGAACGGCGGACGACGACTTGAGCTCGGCGGCGGCGAGTTAGGGTTTACGGCGGCGCTTGCAGCGGGCTCGAGCTTGCGAGAGTAGAGCTAGGGTTCGGTGGCGAGTCAAGGCGGCTGCGGCGCTCGGGATTTATAGGAGGGTTTGGCTTGGGCGGCACGCGGACGAGGAGGGAGTCGGGGTGAGACCGGACTCGGCGGTGGAGTCCTGTTCGGACACGACGGAGGAGGGAGCTGACGAGTGGGGCTGGCGTGTCAGCGAGTGGAAAGGGAGGAGACGGCGCAGCGCTACGGCTGGTTCGGCCGAGTGGGCTTTGTCCCTTCGCGGCGGCCCAAGAAGGAAACGAGCGGCGGCGGCCAAGGCGGAGGACAAGGCGGGCCGGCGACGTCGTTTGGCTTGCGGGCCGGCCAAAGGTGGAAGCCGACCGGCCCGGGCGAAGGAAAGAATGAGCCGGCGGCCCGGAAGGAAAATGGGAAGGAATGGCGCCGGGCCACTAGCGAGCTCGGGGGGCCGAAAGCCGGGGAGAAAGGAGAGGAGAGGAGAAATGGCCGGGCTGGCCGAGGCCAAAGTGAAAGACTTCTTGGGCCAAATAGAGAGATAGAGGAATGGAGGGAAAGGAAATACTTTCTCTTTTATTTGAAGCTTTTCAAATGAAGTTTTGAATAGGGTTTTCAAACCAAAAACCAAACATCACACAAATAAATAATGCACCAGCATGTATGCTCACATATGCTTCTTGACCTATGATGACTTTTATTTTTATAAAAATTTATATTTGCCCTATGTTTAATGCCACAAAAAAATGCATAAAATAAGTCAATTTAGCTATTTTTAAATGATGCAAATTTTAGGGTGTTACAAAAAGAGTGTTACAAATATATAAAACATTAAAAACAATGCAACACATGATAACTTGATGAATCTACTAGACCTTGCCAAAATCTAATAGAGCCGATAACTATCTTGCTTCGCTAAGCTATCAAGCGGACGCCTGTCGCACGGCCATCTAGTCGAGATAAACAAAGCATAAGCAAAGAATTCCTGATCGTCAAGCAGATGCCTGCCGCACGGCCATCCAGTCGAGACAAACAAGACTACTTGCACCATGGTCTAAATCCACCGCATGATACTAGACATGATGGCAAGGTTGTCGATACTTACGGAGGTCGAAGGATCGATGGCTCCTCTCGAAGAACTCGACAACACGATGAAAAGGACTTGAAACTTGGCACGGGACCGGTTGTATTGATTGGATTGTGTCTGTTTTTTACACTAGCCGGGGTGTATATTTATACCCTGAGTAGAACACGAGTCCTAAAAGACTACGAAATACTAAACAAAATTTGGAAACTATGACTCTTAGCTCTAATTCTCTTCAGAGTCCTCTATTATTACGTCTTTTCTTCTCTGAGTCATCTTTTCATGCCGTCTTCCTTTTCCCGAATGGAATCACTACCTTCTGAGATAGCCGACCGCATGGGCATTTGCCGAAGCACCGAGAATTAGCCGACCGCTCAGTCGTTTGCCGAATACTCTTCCTGCCGTGTGCTGCGTCCACCTGTCATCTTCTCAATGTTGACCAAAATCCAGTGTTAACACCATGTGTCCACTGAGACTGCACAAGAGGCAACTGCTCAGGAAGCGCCAGAAATTATGCTGGGTACATTCAGTATCAACTCTATCCCTGCTACTATTCTTTTTGATTCTAGAGCTTCGCATACATTCATATCACAATCATTTGTTAGAACACATAGTATACCCCTACATGCTATGAAAGAAATGCTAGTGAATTCACAGGGAGGGGGCATGACAGCTTCTCTATATTGCCCCTCGATAAGTATCTCCTTAAGGGGGGTAGATTTCACCGCCAGTCCAATTGTGTTGAGTGCCTCTGGAAGTGATCTTATACTGGGTTTGGATTGGATGAAGAAACATGGAGTGGTGATACAGTGTAAAGAGATGGTTGTGGTTCTGACGGCACCAAAAGGGGACCGTATCAGTGTTGAGGTAGTAGAGAAAGCACCATCCACAGTTGTTGTGAATCTGATAGAAGAAGATGCTAAGCCTCAGGATCACGTCGTTGAAGAGTTTCTAGATGTTTTCCCGGATGATTTGCCAGGTATGCCACCTGATCGTGACATTGAGCTTATTATTGAGTTATTACCTGGTACTGCACCTATAGCTAAGCGTCCATATAGAATGGGGGTTGATGAATTAGAAGAGCTTAAGAAACAACTGGAGGAGTTGCTGGATAAAGGTTTCATATGTCCTTGTGCATCTCCATGGGGCGCTCCGGTGATCTTTGTGGACAAGAAGGATGGAACTCAACGGATGTGTGTTGACTATCGCTCTCTCAATGAAGTTACTATCAAGAACAGGTACCCGTTGCCAAGAATTGAAGATTTGTTTGATCAACTCGGAGGTGCGTGTGTGTTCTCTCAGATTGATCTACGTTCTGGCTATCATCAATTGAAGATTCGCAATACAGACATACCCAAGACAGCTTTCACTACGAGGTATGGGTTGTATGAGTATACCGTTATGTCTTTTGGATTGACCAATGCCCCTGCATACTTCATGTACATGATGAACAAGGTGTTCATGGAGTATCTTGACAAGTTCGTAGTGGTTTTCATCGATGATATTCTGGTGTACTCCAAGAATGAAGAGGAGCATGTTGAGCATCTGAGGTTAGTACTACAGAAGCTGAGGGAGCATCAGTTGTATGCTAAGAAGAGTAAGTGCGAATTCTGGTTGAAAGAAGTTTCTTTTTTGGGTCATGTTATTTCCAATGGAGGTGTAGCAGTGGATCCAAAGAAGGTGAAGGATGTCCTAGATTGGCAACCGCCTGTTGATGTGAATCAGATTCGCAGATTTCTTGGCATGGCTGGTTACTATAGAAGATTTATTGAAGGTTTCTCCAAGCTAGCAAAACCCATGACAGCTTTGCTAGAGAAGAACGCTAAGTTCGTATGGTCAGATAAGTGTCAAGCCAGTTTTGAACAATTAAAGGAGAAGTTGACTACAGCTCCTGTGTTAACATTCCCAGATCTGAGCAAGAAATTTTCTATCTATTGCAATGCGTAATGTCTTGGTTTGGGTTGTGTTCTTATGCATGAGGGTAGAGTTGTTGCATATGCATCAAGGCAGTTGAGAAAGCATGAGTTAAATTATCCTACTCATGACTAGGAGTTAGCCACTGTGGTTCATGCATTGAAGATCTAGAGACACTATTTGATTGGGCACAAGTGTGATATCTACACTGATCACAAGAGTTTGAAGTATATATTCACTCAGTGAGATCTGAATTTGCATCAGCGTCGTTGGTTGGAGTTGATCAAGGATTATGATCTAGAAGTGCATTATCACCCTGGAAAGGCGAATGTTGTAGCCGATGCACTCAGTAGGAAGACTTACAATGAGCCTCGGACGACACCAGAAACTAATGCATTGTGTTTAGAATTCAACCATCTAAACCTTGGCATTGTTACTAATGCTATGGAGATAGAAGTGACACGTACTCTAGAGCAAGAGATATGCAAGGGTCAGCTAGAAGATGAGAAGCTAAAGGAGATAGCTGATAATGTAGTACTCGAAAAAGCATTTGGTTTCCACTTAGATGAGAATGGTACACTATGGTTTGGGAAAAGGATATGTGTGCCTGAGGTGAAGTCTATCAGAGATGCCATACTACGGGAAGCACATGAATCAGCCTACTCTATTCATCCTGGAAGTACCAAAATGTACTTAGATCTGAAGGAGAAGTATTGGTGGTACGGTTTGAAGAGAGATGTTGCAGAATATGTAGCTCTGTGTGACATGTGCCAACGTGTGAAGGCTGAGCATCAGAGACCAGCTGGACTGTTGCAACCAATGAAGATACCTGAGTGGAAGTGGGAAGAAGTTGGAATGGATTTCATAGTAGGTCTGCCACGAACTCAGAGTGGATATGATTCTATATGGGTGATTGTGGATCGCTTGACTAAGGTTGCACATTTTATACCTATCAAGACCACTTACCATGGACCAAAGTTGGCAGAATTATACATGGAAAGGATTGTGTGTTTGCATGGTGTGCCAAAGAAGATTGTGTCTGATAGAGGTACGCAGTTCACATCTCACTTTTGGGAACAGATACACACTTCACTGGGGACTAAGTTGAATTTCAGTACCGCCTATCATCCTCAGACTGATGGTCCGACTGAGAGGATTAATCAGATATTGGAGGATATGTTGAGAGCCTGTGCTTTGCAGTATGGTACTAGCTGGGATAAGAGTTTGCCTTATGCAGAGTTCTCCTATAACAACAGTTATCAACAAAGATGGCACCATTTGAAGCTTTATACGGGCGTAAGTGCAGAACTCCTCTGTTTTGGAATCAGACAGGTGAGACACAGGTGTTTGGACCGAATGTGGTTAGAGATGCCGAAGAGCAAGTCAGGATGATTAGAGAGAATCTGAAAGTGGCACAATCTCGTCAGAAAAGCTATGCAGATACTCGCAGGCGGGAACTAGCTTTTGAAGTAGGTGACTATGTGTATTTGAAAGTGTCACTATGAGAAGTGTGAAGTGATTCAACATGAAGGGAAAGTTGGCACACAGGTATGTTGGGCCGTTTAAAGTACTCAGTAGACGTGGTGAAGTGGCTTATCAGTTGGAATTACCTGAGAAATTGGCTGGTGTGCATGATGTGTTTCATGTGTCTCAACTTAAGAAGTGCTTGCGTGTGCCAGAGGTAGAGACAATACCATTAGAGGAGCTTACAGTTCAGGAGGATCTCACTTATGAAGAATTTCCAGTGAAGGTTTTGGAGGCAGCAGAAAGGATTACTAGGAGTCAGACTATCAAGATGTTGAAGGTTTAGTGGAATCGGTACTCAGAGGCAGAAGCAACTTGGGAAAGCGAAGAGGAATTGAGGAAGGCATACCCATGGTTCTTCGAGTAAGCAGCTCAAATCTCGAGGACGAGATTATTTTAAGGGGGTAGAGTTGTAACACCCTAAAATTTGCATGATTTCAAAATAGTTAAATTGATTTATTTTATGCATTTTGGTGAGCATTAAACCAAGCTTGAATAATAATTTTTATGAAAAAAATAAAACCTATGGTAGGTCAAGAAGCATCTTTGTGCATCATGCTGCTGCATTTTTATTGTTGTGACATTTGGATTTGGTTTCAAATCAAAAGGGTTTCAAAATCTACTTCAAAACTTCTTTGGAAAAGGTTCAAACAAAAGAAAAAGAGTTTTCTTTTCCCCTCATTTTTCTCTCCATTCTGGCCCAAGCAGCCGCCGGCCTGCGTGGCCCTTTCTTTCCTCGGCCCGACAGCCACAGAGGCCAGGGCCCGTGAGCCATCCTCCTGCTCCTCCCACCTCCCTCTTTTGGCCCGTTCGGCCCACTCCTTCTTTCCCTCTGGTTTCGGCCCAAGCCGGCCAGTAGACCTGGCGTCGCTCGTCCGCCTTCCTGGGCTGCGAAGAGGGACACGGCCCACGCGGCCTAACCCGCTGGCACAGCGCCGCTTTCCCCTTTCCACTCGCTGACACGCCAGGTCCACCTGTCAGCGTGCTCCTCCCTCCCCTGTTCGTGTTCGAACGGGACACTGTCGCCGAGTCCGCCTCCGCGCCGTCTCCTCGTGCCTTCGCGTGCCGCCCACGCATCCTCGCCCCATAAATAGTGGGCCTCGCACCTCACCGCCTCCACCAACCCTAGCACCAGCTCTCGCCAAGCACCGCCGCCACCAGCGCCCGCAACAACCGCCGCCGCAACCCTAAATTCCGCCGCCGCCAAGCTCGAGCTACGCATCCGCTGAACCGCCACATTTTCAAGCTCGTAAGCAAGTTTACGGTCTTCGTATCGATGCTACGAACTCGTCGAGCTCTTCCTTTTCTGTTTTCATGCACTGGTTTGCTCATGACATCTCACCGAATTTGCAGATCGCCGCCGCCCGCCGGAATTTGTCGTTCGCCGTCCATCCGCCATCTCGGACTCCATCTTCGGCTCAGGTGAGCTCGCGTCGAGCTCCTCTTCCATTTGCACCTAGTCCTGAGCCATTTGGTGACCTCTAGGGCCGTCTTCGAGTTACGCCGGTGAGCAACCTCGTCGCCGGCCATGGCGCCACCGCCGTCGGGGTCATCTTCCCCGGCGAGAAGTCCCCGGCCACCTCCCCTGTTCTAATCTGGGCCGTCGGTTCCAGATCCAACGGCCTTCATTGGCCGATACCCCTTCGGGTGGTGACCTTGCAGAAAACCCCCTAGGTTTTCATCTAATTCATTAAGAGTCCCTGGCCACGTCAGCTAATTCAATTTTCCAGATTTGTTTTATTTTGAAAATAGTTCCAATTATTTACAGATTTACCACTGATTTCAGTTGCTTATAACTTCGTCGTTTTAGCTCCAAATTGGGTCGTTCAAGATGCGTTAGAATCATCTTCTCGAGATCTATCTGTTAGTACCACTTTTAGATTTATTTGCAACTTTTGAATTTTGAGTTTGAATTAAATTCAATTATTTTATAATAGGAAACTTGTAAAATCCATAACTTCTTCGTTATAGCTCCGATTTTGGTGATCTTTACGTCTATGTGATCGTATTGACGAGTACAGTAATCTTATGAGCTTTTATTTTATGTTTTATTCTGTTTGATGTACTGTTCTAATAGAAACCCTTGTTTGCTTTGTGTATGTATGCTCAGATGATTGTGTGTTGATGCTTGTTGGTGGCAATTGAGTTCAGACGATGAGGGTTTCGTTGAAGGCCCGGATTTCTTTGGAGACCAGCAGGAACCACAGGAGCTTGAGGATCAAGGCAAATATAGTAGGACCATCCTTGTGTCTTATTCACCATCACACTAAATTTCATATGCATGTGTCTTTTGTCACCCTGATTAGGATTCCCTAGTCTTGATTACCTGTTACCTTGTTAACTCGGGCTATTGCATATGGGTAGTGATGCTAGTGCTTGACAACATGATCTTCTAACTTGATTAATGGATTATGCAACAATATTAAAAGATGACTTTTTAGCAACTTGGAATCAAGGGGGTTAAAGTGATTGGCTACTTTCCATTCACTCGATGTTCCCTCTCCCTAAGGACTTATCTGTAAGTGATCATCCGGGACTTAACGTGCCACTGTGAGGGCTATATGGCTCTGGCTCTAGTTATTCATAGGACCTTTTCTAGCGAGTTAGAGGATCTGCGAGTTGGGTATAGGGCTGCTTCTCCATTGTGTGTATAGCCGGGTAGGAATGTGCCACTCTGGGAGGAGGGTTTCCCTACATCCGATGACCCTGTGGCCCTAGCTTGTTAGACGAACCTATGGGTGACTTTATAGTGAAACCCTGCTTACTCACCTTGGAAGTGTGTTTGGGGAGTCATGACCCCTAGCAAATGGGAATCACGACTCACAGGTAAAGGGTACACCTCTGCGCAGAGTTAAATCGATATGTCATCCGTGCCCACGGTTAGGGCGGCCAAGGGATTCTTATGGAATAGATGATCACTGTTTGTTAATGCTTATTGTTAATATTGATGTTAATTGTTTTCTTTAATCATGTTTACCTGATCATGTGGTATGGGAACACTACCTTGATGCTATTTGCTAAAACATGACATATATTAAAAGCTACTACAGTAAAACCGTGTCTACCTTTTGAGCCTCATGAACCCCCTACTATGCTTGCTAAGTATGATTGTGCTTACACTTGTTTTACTTCATTACTTGGAAAATCCCGGATGGGTAGCAGATTTGGAGTGGATTGAGAGCTATCGCCAGGACTACTAAGCTTGAGTCAACCACCAACTAGTCCCCGTGTTGGAGCTTCCGCGTCGAGAGTCTTTATAGTATTTATCTACTCATGTTTGAGACTATGTGATTCATTCGTTATGTAATAAACTCTGTGATGATACATTTATACAATTTGTCAACTTATGTGAATGACCTCCGGGGATTCACATAAGGTTTGGATGCATCTTATTCTTGTTCTTAAAAATAAGGTGTGACATGGAATAAAGCTGATTGTTTCATTCCTCTGTAAGCATTCGTCTTTTACGTTCGTTGCTACTTTCGTTCTTGCTTTTCGGTCTCTACTTTTGGTGTTCGATTGTTGGAGCGAACACCAACAGGGGATTTTTCATTGGCTGATTGATTGGAGTGATTGATCCTCTAATTTGAATTTAAAATAAAGATAAAATAATTTTCATAAATCTTTTTATAAAATAGATAAAACAAAAGCATTTTCGAGAGGATAAAAATAATTTTTGAGCATAAATGCTTTTTGTTTTCAAAGAATAATATATGTATTTTTTTTAAAATAGTTTTTGTAAGATAAAATAGTTTAATTAGCCTTAAAATATTAAGGCATAATTAAGTCTATTCTATCTATTTCTTGATTAAAATCTAAATTGTGAGAAGACTCAAGGAAGGGTTTGAGACGCTGACCGTTCACCTTGAAGATGTTACCGTCGTCGTCTCGGATAGTGATCGCCCCATGGGATGATGTGTTGATGACAGTGTACGGCCCTTTCCACTTGCTCCGCAACTTTCCTTGATCGAATAGCTTCACCTTGGAGTTGAACATCAGGACTTGATCGCCCTATTGGAAGGTCTTGAGCTTGATTCGGTTATCGTGCCATCTTTTTGTTCTTTCTTTGTATAGCTTGGCACTTTGATAAGCCTTCTCTCGCCATTCTTCTAGCTCGGCAATCTATTTTTGTTGATTTCTGCCGGCTAGCTTGAGGTCCATTTTCTAGCTTTTAATTGCCCAATAGGCTCGATGCTCGAGTTCTACTGGCAAGTGGCAACTTTTCCGTATACCAGCTGGAAAGGTGACATGCCGATGGGGGTCTTGTAAGCGGTCCTGTATGCCCAGAGTGCATCAGGAAGCTTACTTTTCCAGCCCTTCCCCATGTCATTGACTGTTTTCTGCAAGATGTTCTTGACTTGCTTGTTTGAAGTTTCGGCCTAGCCACTCGTCTAAGGATGATATGCAGTGGCGATGTTGTGATTGGCCCCAAGCTCCTTCAAGAATGCTCTGAATGTTTTCTCAATGAAATGCGACCCTCCATCGCTTATCACCATGTGTGGTGTTCCAAAGTGCGGGAAGATGATCTCATGGAACATCTTTCTGGCATGCTTGGCGTCAGCTGCTTGACAGGGCATGGCCTCGACCCAGGACACGTAGTCAACAGCAACAAGGATGTATTCGCAATCATAGGACTTCTGGAAGGGTCCCATGTAGTCGATGCCCCACACATCAAATATCTCTATTTGAAGGTTGTAGTGGAGGGGCATCACATTGCATGCTATAATACTTACTTGGAATTGGCAGTTTCGACACCTCCGAATGAATTCTTTGGTGTCATCATACATCGTTGGCCAGAAGAATCCGCATTGGCAGATCATGGCTTGTGTGCGAAATACGCCGTAGTGGCCTTTGTACAGTGCCGAGTGGCATTTCTCAATGATTTGCAGCCCTTCTACTGTTGGCACGCATCTTCTCAACAAGCCATCAGAACACACCCAATACAGGTACGGGTCATCCCAAAGCTAACATCAGCTTTCGACATGCAACTTCCTCCTGTTTTCACCCAACGGTACAAATCCTGCAACCATGTAGTTCACAATGTTTGCATACCACGGGTTGGAGTCCGTCACCTTCAGTAGCATGTCGTCGTGTAGGAAGTCATTTATAGGCAACCCCTGCATGTTAGTTACCTGCATACATGACAAATGATCCGCAACGGTATTTTCTACTCCTTTCTTATCTTTTATCTCGAGGTCAAACTCTTGGAGTAAAAGAATCTAGCGAATCAACCGAGGTTTTGTGTCTTTCTTAGTGAGTAGATACTTTAAAGCAGCGTGATCGGTATAAACGATCACTTTTGCTCCCACTAAGTAGGACCAAAACTTATCGATAGAAAAGACAACTGCTAGGAGCTCTTTCTCTGTGGTAGCGTAATTGAGCTGAGCTCCTATTAGAGTCTTGCTAGCGTAAGCTATCGCATGATGCTTCTTATCTTTGGTTTGGCCATGGACCGCACCAACAACATAATCACTAGCAAAACACATGATCTCAAAAGGTTGAGACAATCGGGAGGTTGGATGATCGGTGTTGAGATAAGTGCTTGCTTAAGAGTGTGAAATGCTTTCAAGCACTCATCTGTGAACTCAAAGGGTACATCTTTAGCTAGCAGGCTCATGAGGGGTCTAGAGATTTGAGAAAAATCTTTGATAAACCTCCTGTAGAACCCCGCATGGCCCAGAAAGCTATGGATTCCTTTAACATTCACTGGGGGAGGTAATTGTTTAATTACTTCTATTTTGGCCTTATCGACCTCTATCCCCCTTTCAGACACCAGGTGCCCAAGGACGATGCCCTCGCGGACCATGAAATGGCACTTTTCCCAATTAAGTACCAGATCCTTCTCCTTGCACCTTTGCAAGACCTTGTCCAGGTTTTCAAGACAGTGATTGAAGGTTTTTCCATAGACTGAAAAGTCATCCATAAAAACTTCCATGATTTCTTCAATCATGTCTGAAAAGATAGACATTATGCACCGCTGGAATGATGCGGGTGCATTACACAACCTGAACGACATTCTACGATAAGCGTAAGTTCCATAGGGGCATGTAAAAGTCATCTTGCTTTGATCATCTGGATGGATGGGAATCTAATGATATCCCGAATACCCATCTAGGAAACAAAAGAAAGAATGTTTCGCTAACCGCTCCAACATTTCATCAATGAAGGGGAGCAGAAAGTGATCTTTCTTCATTGCCGCATTGAGTTTTCGGTAATCAATGCACATCCTCCATCCTGTGATGGTTCGTTGAGGGATAAGCTCATTCTTATCATTCTCAACGACTGTCATTCCTCCCTTTTTAGGAACCACTTGGACAGGACCAACCCAGTCGCTATGTGGTACGGGATATATAATCCTGGCGTGAAAAGTTTTAGGACTTCCTTTTCATGACTTCCCGCATCGCATTGTTAAGCCTACGCTGAGGCTCCCGTGTAGGCATACTGGTAGGGTCTATAGGAATGTGATGGGAACAGAGTGCTGGGCTTATCCCCTTAAGGTCCTCTAGGGAATACCCAAAGACCGTACTATGTTTCTCTAAGACGGCTATGAGATGGGTAGTCTCCCCATCACTAAGCTTGTCGCTAATGATGACTAGAGTTTGCGAGTCGCCATTCAAGAAAACATAGCGTAGCCCTGCGGGCAAGGGTTTAAGCTCAACTGGAGGTCACGTCGGTTTTTCCTCTTTGGGTAACTCTATGGTTTCTCCTAAGTCATCCACCTTATTTGTAAAGTGATGGGAATCGCGTTCTAGGGATGACTCAGGTGTTTCACAAGGAATAATTGACTTGACTTCCTGTAACACCCTAAAAATCATTTTCACAAATAGTAATTAAATGTGCTTATTTTATTTTCGTTTATCATGAATCACATAGGCTAAGTATTATTTTTATAAATATTAAAATCAACTATAAGGCCTAGGAACACTTTTGTTGCATTCATGCTGGTGCATATTATTTTTGGTTGATTGTAGGAATAGTGTTGAGTGGTTTGAATTCAAACTTCATTTGAATTTGAGCAAGTTTGCTAAAACCAGAAAAAGAAAAGCCTTTTCTTTTCTCCTTTATCCTCTCTCTCTCTTTCAGCCCACAGCCAAAGCCGGCCCAGCCCTCCTCTCTCTCCCTTTTCTTTTTCTCGCGCGCGCAGAAGCCAGCAAGTGGCCCAGGCCACGGCCTGCTCGGCCCGCCTAAGCCAGCTCCGCGTCCGCGCCCGACCTGGGCCGCTCGGCCCAGCAAGCCGCGGAGGCAGCCCGTGCTAGCGCCGCTCCTCTCCCGCTGCCAGCCCGGCCCCGCATGTCAGCCAGCTCGGCCCCGCCTCCCGCTCGGCCCCACCTGGCAGTGGTCCGCGCCCCTTCCCCTACCTCCAGCCGGTTGGACGCGCCGCCGCCGCCGTCCGTTTCCCCTCAGTGGAAACCGCCGCGCGAGTGGCCATGATGGCCACTCCACTTACCGCCCGCGCCCTGATGACGGACCCGCGCCCCTTCGCCGCCCCTCCCCAGCCCTATAAAGCGGAGGCCAAGCCCCCGCCGAGCTCCTCCTTTCCCTACTCGCGAATCGCCGCCCGGTCGCCATCGCCGGCGACCCTTCGTCATCTCCGCTGCGCCGCCGACCTTCGGAAGGTGGAGCCGCGTTCGCCTAGCGCATCCCCGTGACCTTCCTCTCTCTCTTGCGCGAGCAGAACCTCACCGACGCTCTCTTTCTCTCTCCACAGGAACCGCCGGCGTCGCCCTCGCCGTGGTGAGCCCCTCCGCCGGAGCCGAGCCCCTTGCCGAGTGCGCCGCCGCCTCCGCGTCACCCCGGTGCATCCCGCGTCGCGAGCCGAGGCCGGGAACGCCGTTCCGGCTGCCCGCCGGCGAGCTTGGGCCGCTCCCATGGCGCGCCGCCGCGTCGGGCCCCCCGTCGGTCCACGATGGACCGGGCCGTGCGCGCGGTCCACGGCCGAGTCCACGGACCCGCCCAGTCGCGTAGCGCCGCGTGGCGCAGTGACGCCAGCAGCCGCGTCAGCGCCGCGTCGCCGCCACGTCAGCGCCACGTGCGCAGCCTCGCCCAACCGCGCCGCGCCACGTGTCGCCGTGTCGGCCACACGCCAACAGCCACCGCCGCTTTTGCGCTTAGGCCCCTGCACTTTAGGAAAATTCCGAATAAATCCACACCAGTGCTGAAAACCTTAGTTTTAGGCCCTGTTTTTAGCGGATTGGACCCCGATTTCTCTGGTTTCTGCACCCAAAGTCCAGAGAGCATGTTTAGCATGTAAACCTTTCTGTTTTTAGTTTACCAACGATTATTAGGCTTCGGTAATTGATTATAAATCTTTAGAAAAATATATTTAATTTGTATAAATGTTCATGCAACTAGTTTTATTCATAACTTTCTTATTATAGGTCCGATTAGCGTGATTCAAACGTCTATGTGCTCATAGAAACGTGAAGATTAGTTTTATAATTGTTTCTCTGTATGTTTCTATTTCATGGTGTAATGTTCTAATAGAGTTATATCTTTTCTTGCATGTGTTGATTGTATGGACATCTTGATTGGTGATCTTTGGTCATGCGTATAGAGGGTGACGTGTTTGAGGAGCAGGATTTCCAGGGAGCAGTACCGGACCAAGTTGGTGAGCAAGGCAAGTATAGCCTATGGTTTCCTTGTTACCCAGCAATTTATTAATCACTTTATCATTATGCATGTGTCTTAATTTGTTTAACCTTAAGGACATGCCTAGAACACCTTGTCTGTAAATATCCTTGTTACCTATGGGTGTTTTGCATAGTAGAAGGTTAAATGCTGCTACGCGCTCAGTGTTGCTTAATGTTAAATTGATTAATGGATCTATGGAACAAGTTTGAAAGATGCTTTTGAACCAAGGGGGCTAGAGTATGGGTCTTTACTCTAGTTGCTCTCCATAAGGACTTATAATAAAAGCGGCAACCCAGGACATCCGTACAACCTTGAGAATCAAAGTGGGAACGGTCTTAGTCATATAACTAGTTTTTCTCTAGCTTGTTAGTAGTTACCGAATTCGTTCGGCGCAAGAGGGGGCCTAGGTTGCGGATGGCTCTTTGCCCGTCAAGATGTGTGCTTTGGGCTGCGGTCACTTGGTGTGCCGTCTTGAAGGGGGCTCCATTCGCCTTCTTCTGAAACCTCGCGGCTACTAACTGGTTAGGGTAATTAGTGAAAGGCTTCGTAGTGAGACCCTGCCGACTTACCTTGGAAGTGGGTCAAGAGGCTGATCACCTCGGGCAAAAGGGAATCACGACTCAAGGTGAAAGTGTACACACTCTGCAGAGTTTGATCAAACTGATATATCAGCCGTGCTCACGGACACGAGCGGCCTGGATCCTTTCTGTTTAGCCAGATATGTGGTTGGTTGGGAGATATCTTTAATATTGATGTTAATAATTACTTTTCACATGGTTATGGGTTTTCTCACTAAACTAGTAACTCAGGTTTAATAATAAAATATGACCAACTAAAATGCTGACCGCTTAAACCTATGTCTAACCTTTTGAGCCATGCATACCCCATAGTTATACTTGCTGAGCATGGTGAGCTGACGCTTGTTGTATCACCAATGAAAATCCCGGATGGGTAACAGATGGAGGTGGTTATGAGGAGTACTCTAGTGATGACCAGGACTACTGAGGAGGGCGTACCACCAGTCGGTGTTCCCGTGGGATGGAGTTTTTATAGCTTTTCTACGTATCCGCTGTAATAAAAGCCGTTGGCTATGATGTGATGATTATGTCATGAACATGTCCCAGTGATGTAATAAAGTTTATAACACTATTCGTGCTATGATATCTTTGTATTAAGTGTGTATATGTGGTTTGGGACTTCCTGGGCCCACATATACTTGCTCCTCTGTTTTATTTTAAACAGGGTGTTACAAAAGTGGTATCAGAGCCGAACTGACTGTAGGACGCTCACCTTAGGTAGAACTGGACACCCCTTTAAGGATTAATTGTGAAATTTTATTGCTTTCGGTATTTTACAAATTTTCTGGTACACTACTCTTGTTCTTTGTAAAATTTACTTATATCTGACTCATATTTAAAATTTTATAGATGGCTCGCTCACGACAGACTGCACGGAAGTCAACTAGAGGTCGTGCTCCCATTCGTGCTGAGTACCTTCACCCTGAGCTCCAGGAGGAGGAGGACCCTGAGCAGCCTGAGCAGCAGGATGGGGCTGGAGACCCTGACGACTCAGGGGACTCGAGCGACAGCGACTCTGACAGTTCCGACAGCTCTCGCACCCGCTCGGACGAGGAGCCAGACGAGGAGCCATACGTGGAGCCAGACGAGGACCAGGCCGAGGACCAGGACGGAGACGAGGGTGGCGATGAGCCACTTGAGTACCACGTCGGAGACGAGGGTGAGGACAAGAAGCCACGCTCAGGATGGACCCGGGAGACTTTGACTACCGACTTCACCGACAACTTCTACCACCCGAAGCTCTTTGAGCTTGTTCAGGTGGAGTACAACCCAGTTCCCGCTGTGGTGGAATATCGCAGCAGGAAGTTCTCACACCCAGAGTACACCACCTACTTCGTGACGAAGGCTTTCGTGAAGACTTGGTGCGACGAAGAACGCGCATGGAAGGTTCGCACCGTCCATCGCGCCCTGAGCCACACCTACACCAAGGAGTTCGGTGTTGAGGACGCTGCGAGGCAGGCTTACTATGCCCACCGTGAGGTGATGTTCCCGACTGTGCAGGAGGACGACGACCGCTACTATCCACGTCGTCGCACTAGGGAGTCTGGCTGCAGGGTGGCCAAGTTGCAGGAGGGTGAGAGTGCTAGACTGACTAAGACTGTGCAACTTGCTGCATCTCTCAACAGTAGCTTGGATCGCTCTTTGCTTGACCAGAGGTATCTGTGGAATGAGGTTGAAAAGCTTCAGAACAAGGTTGATGACATGCAGCGTCGATTCTGGGAGAAGAGCCACAGAGCCATCTCCATCAGCCCTCGCATTTGATGGCGCCATTAGCACTCCCCGCAAGAGGCACCACCTGGACTGCACCTGCACCGACACCATCATTGAGCCATAGGAGTTTCCCCTTCCTATGCCTAGAGGAACGGTAATAATGCGAAGTTGTGTCCGTCGAGTCAGTTGTGTCAGTTGAGTCATCGAGTCTGTGAAACATTGAGTTAATAATGTGCCTACATGCTTGTTATGATGCTATATGTATGAGTTGGATCTTTGCATGATTGTGATGAGTTGTGGGGCCTGTCCACAACCATCTCGTACAACTTAATGTAAGGCATAAGGTTAATGAATAAAATAGATGGGTTCCTCTTTATCTTGTTTCCAGAATCTGTTTTTCCTGAGTTATCTATCTTTCTCTGTTCATATCTCAAAATCTTTGAATCCTAAAATCATGAAAATTTTATGGAAGAAACTAGATCTCATTATCTGACCAATGCAACTGGAATCATGTTAATATCTATTATATTCTGGGAGAAATGGCCGATTCAATTTGGTATAACTGTGCTGTCAGAGTTCTGAAACAGATCTGCTTGTTATCAGTTTTCGTCATTTTTAACTGTTTAATCTGAAAATATGTTCAAAATGAAAGATTTTGAGTTTTTCATAAGCTTTCCATAAAGGTAAATTTCATGGTCAGATGATAAACAGAGAGGAAGTTATGATAGTATTACTGTACTGCTGTCTATGCATTTCGCCAGAAAATTCAGAATGTTCAGACTCTGTATCTTATTTCTGTCTTTTGCTATACATTGTCTACCTGTTATCACATTGATCTTTATCCAGCAGCATATGGTTCATGGATACATAAAGCTCATGTGGTGTAACTATGTGTGTCACAGATGGTTGAAACCAGGTCTGGTGCTGGTGGATCAGCTCAGCCACCTCCACCACCACCTGTGAACATGGAGCAACTCATGATGATGCAAACACAGATTATGCAGCAGATGGCGCAGACCATTCAGAACCAACAGAACAATCCTCAGCAATTCCAGCCAGCCCGTGACAAGAGGAGCGAGTTTCTGAAGGGCCACCCGCCTACTTTTGATCATTCCCCAAATCCACTTGAAGCTGACGATTGGCTGCGTGCTGTGGAGCGACAACTTGACATAGCGCAATGTGACGATCGTCAGAAGGTGCTTTATGCAGCAGGTCAGCTACAAGGGGCAGCTCTTGACTGGTGGGAATCATTCCAGAACACTCATCCTAATGCCAATCAAATTACTTGGCAAGAGTTCAGAGACAATTTTCGCTCTCATCATGTGCCATCAGGGACAATGAGGCTTAAAAGGAAGGAGTTTCTTGCACTGAAGCAGAGGGGAATGTCTGTCCCTGAGTACAGAGACAAGTTTACTCAACTATCTCGCTATGCACCTCATGATGTAGAAAATGATCTTGACAAGCAGGAGTTGTTCATGGAGGGTTTGAATGATGAACTGCAGTATCAGTTACTCTCACAAACTTTTGATAACTGTCAGCAGCTCATTGACAAGGCTATTGTGATTGAAAATAAGAAGAATGATATTGAGGCGAGAAAGCGAAAGTTCCAGAACCATCAGCAGGGCAGCAGCAGTAGACCACGCTTTTCTCAGGGTCAGAACAATCAGCAGAGGTTCCATCAAGGGCAGTCCAACATGGCTAATCGCAATCAGTTTCAGCAGAGAACTTATCAGCAGCAGCAGGGACAGGGACAGTACCGTGCACAGACTCCTCGTCAGATGCAAGCTGGTAATACTCCAATGAAGACCAATGCACTCAACACTCCTAATACTGCAAACAAGAACATATGCTATATTTGTAGGGAACCAGGACACATTTCTTATAATTGTCCTAAGAAAGCAACTCAAGGCCCTCAGGGACAGCCAGGCAATCAGAAGGTGAATGCTCACACTCCAAGCAAACAAGGGCGCCATAATTATGTTCGAGGAAAGGTGAATCATGTGACTTCGGAGTCAGCTCAGGATGCGCCTGATGTGGTGATTGGTACGTTCCCAGTCAACTCCCATTCCGCTTCAATCTTGTTTGATTCAGGTGCATCACATTCCTTTATATCTGCAAATTTTGTGAAGAAACATACTTTGCTCATGCACGCTGCAAAGAACACTATGTTAGTTAGTTCACCTGGTGGTGAGATGAAGGCAACTTTGATGTGTCCTAAAGTTAAGTTTGTCCTAAGGGGGTAGAATTCATAGCTGATCTTATGGTCTTGGACTCATCCGGAATCGACGTAATTTTGGGAATGAACTGGCTGTCGCTACATGAGGTTGTGATCTATTGTGCTACCAGAACTGTACAACTGAAAACTGATACGGGGAAAAGAATTGAGTTTGAGGTAGGGACTGGTTTGGAAGCTGGTCAAGTGAATCAAATGAAGGGTGCAGCTATCACTGATATTCCAATTGTAAAAGAATTCCCGAGATGTTTTTCCCGACGACTTACCAGGTATGCCACCTGAACGTGATGTTGAATTTATAATTGAGCTTTTACCTGGCACAGCACCAATAGCAAAAAGGCCTTATAGAATGGGGGTAGCAGAATTAGAAGAGCTTAAGAAACAAATAAAAGAACTGCAAGACAAGGGTTATATACGTCCTAGCTCCTCACCTTGGGGTGCTCCTGTTTTGTTTGTTGAGAAAAAGGATGGTTCACGAGAGAATGTGCATAGATTACAGATCACTGAATGAGGTGACAATTAAGAACAAATATCCGTTACCAAGAATTGATGATTTGTTTGATCAGTTAAGGGGTTCATGTGTATTTTCCAAGATTGATCTTCGGTCCGGGTATCATCAGTTGAGGATCCGCAATTCTGACATTCCAAAAACAGCTTTCACCACTCGCTATGGACTGTACGAATTTACAGTTATGTCTTTTGGGCTGACAAATGCACCAGCATACTTCATGTACTTGATGAATAATGTCTTTATGGAATATCTTGAAAAGTTTGTAGTGGTGTTCATAGATGATATTCTTGTGTACTCCAAGAATGAAGAAGAACATGAGGAACACTTGAGGCTTGTGCTACGAAACTCGAGAACAGCAACTTTATGCCAAGTTGAGTAAATGTGAATTTTGGTTGAAAGAGGTGTCCTTCCTTGGGCACGTTATTTCAAATGGTGGGGTTGCGGTGGACCCAAAGAAGGTTCGGGATGTGTTGAGTTGGAATCCACCAAAGGATGTGAGCGAGATTCGAAGTTTTCTTGGTATGGCGGGATACTATCGCAGATTTATAGAAGGGTTCTCGAAGCTTGCAAAACCAATGACAGCTTTGCTTGAGAAAAATGCCAAGTTTGTATGGTCACCGAGTGAGTGCCAAGCCGGTTTTGAAGAGTTAAAAAGGAGGTTAACTACAGCACCAGTTCTAGTGTTGCCGAGATATCACTAAGAGTTTTTCTATATATTGTGATGCATCTAGACTTGGTTTGGGTTGTGTTCTTATGCAAGAAGGCAGGGTTGTAGCATATGCATCTAGGCAGTTGAGAAAACATGAGTTAAATTATCCAACACATGATTTAGAGTTGGCACTGTGGTGCACGCTTTGAAAATATGGAGACACTATTTGATAGGCCATAAGTGTGAGATTTACACGACCATAAAAGCTTAAAGTACATATTTACTCGAGTCGACTTGAATTTGAGGCAACGCAGATGGCTAGAATTAATAAAGGATTATGATCTAGAAGTACACGATCACCCCGGTAAAGCAAATGTGGTGGCGGATGCTCTTAGTCGAAAAAGTCATGTGCATATGGCTTATGTGTCCCAATTACCAAAAGAGCTGTGCGAAGAGTTTGAACTTTTAAATTTGTCTATTGTGGCTAATACCATGGAGTTAGAAGTGGAGCCTACTCTTGAACGTGAGATTCGCAAAGGACAGTTGGAGGATGAGAAAATAAAGGAGATTGCTGAGAACGTTGTGATAGGAAAAGCTCCTAAGATTCACCTAGATGAACATGGGACAGTGTGGTGCGGAAAAAGGATCTGTGTGCCTGATTCCAAATCCATCAAGGACATGATACTAAGAGAAGCTCATGACTCAGCTTACTCTATACATCCAGGAAGCACTAAAATGTATCTTGATCTAAGAGAGAGATATTGGTGGTATGGAATGAAAAGAGACGTAGCAGAATATGTGGCTGTATGTGATACATGTCAGAGAGTCAAGGCTGAGCACCAAAGACCTGCAGGATTACTCCAACCAATGAAGATTCCTGAATGGAAATGGGAAGAAGTGGGAATGGATTTTATAGTGGGTTTACCTCGCACTCAAAAGGGGTATGACTCAATATGGGTAATTGTGGATCGGTTAACCAAAGTAGCTCATTTCTTACCCGTGAAAACCACATACACAGGAGCAAAGTTAGCTGAACTGTACATGGAAAGGATTGTATGTCTCGCATGGGGTTCCTAAAAAGATTGTTTCGATAGAGGGACTCAGTTTACCTTAAATTTTTGGCATAAAGTACATGAGAATTTGGGTACTAAATTGACTTTCAGTTCTGCATATCATCCTCAGACAGATGGACAAACAGAAAGAACAAATCAAATCCTAGAAGACATGTTGAGGGCATGTGCACTACAACATGGAACAAGTTGGGATAAAAGTTTACCATATGCAGAATTCTCTTATAACAACAGCCATCAAAAGAGTTTGAAAATGTCACCTTTTGAGGCATTGTATGGCAGAGGGTGCAGGACACCACTATTCTGGGATCAAGCAGGTGAACGACAAGTGTTTGGTCCAGATATATTGAAAGAGGCAGAGAAGCAAGTGCAAACAATTAGAGAGAATTTGAGGATAGCACGGTCAAGGCGAAAGAGTTATGCGATACTAGAAGAAGGGATCTAGAGTTTAAAGTGGGTGATCACGTTTATCTCAAAGTGTCACCTATGAAGGGAATGAGGAGGTTCAATGTTAAGGGGAAGTTGTCACCAAGGTATGTGGGTCCTTTCAAGATTCTTGACGAAGAGGAGAGGTAGCATATCAGCTTGAGTTACCACAGAATATGTCAGGAGTACACGATGTGTTCCATGTGTCACAGCTTAAGAAATGTTTACGTGTGCCTGAGGTGGAACATTTGCCTTTGGAAGAGGTTGCTATTAAAGAAGATCTCACATATACCGAGTATCCTATCAAGATATTGGAAGTGGCAGAAAGAATCACTCGAAGTAGAATAATCAGGATGTGTAAAGTTCAGTGGAGCAGGCATTCTGAAGAAGAGGCAACATGGGAAAGAGAGGAAGATCTAAAATCTGAGCATCCCCATCTCTTTCAATCTTCCAAATCTCGAGGATGAGATTCATCTTAAGGGGGGTAGGTTTGTAACACCCTAAAAATCATTTTCAGAAATAGTAATTAAATGTGCTTATTTTATTTTCGTTTATCATGAATCACATAGGCTAAGTATTATTTTTATAAATATTAAAATCAACTATAAGGCCTAGGAACACTTTTGTTGCATTCATGCTGGTGCATATTATTTTTGGTTGATTGTAGGAATAGTGTTGAGTGGTTTGAATTCAAACTTCATTTGAATTTGAGCAAGTTTGCTAAAACCAGAAAAAGAAAAGCCTTTTCTTTTCTCCTTTATCCTCTCTCTCTCTTTCAGCCCACAGCCAAAGCCGGCCCAGCCCTCCTCTCTCTCCCTTTTCTTTTTCTCGCGCGCGCAGTAGCCCAGCAAGTGGCCCAGGCCACGGCCTGCTCGGCCCGCCTAAGCCAGCTCCGCGTCCGCGCCCGACCTGGGCCGCTCGGCCCAGCAAGCCGTGGAGGCAGCCCGCGCTAGCGCCGCTCCTCTCCCGCTGCCAGCCCGGCCCCGCATGTCAGCCAGCTCGGCCCCGCCTCTCGCTCGGTCCCACCTGGCAGTGGTCCGCGCCCCTTCCCCTACCTCCAGCCGGTTGGACGCGCCGCCGCCGCCGTCCGTTCCCCTCAGTGGAAACCGCCGCGCGAGTGGCCATGAATGCCACTCCACTTGCCGCCCACGCCCTGATGACGGACCCGCGCCCCTTCGCCGCCCCTCCCCAGCCCTATAAAGCGGAGGCCAAGCCCCCGCCGAGCTCCTCCTTTCCCTACTCGCGAATCGCCGCCCGGTCGCCATCGCCGGCGACCCTTCGTCATCTCCGCTGCGCCGACGACCTTCGGAAGGTGGAGCCGCGTTCGCCTAGCGCATCCCCGTGACCTTCCTCTCTCTCTTGCGCGAGCAGAACCTCACCGACGCTCTCTTTCTCTCTCCACAGGAACCGCCGGCGTCGCCCTCGCCGTGGTGAGCCCCTCCACCGGAGCCGAGCCCCTTGCCGAGTGCGCCGCCGCCTCCGCGTCACCCCGGTGCATCCCGCGTCGCGAGCCGAGGCCGGGAACGCCGTTCCGGCTGCCCGCCGGCGAGCTTGGGCCGCTCCCATGGCGCGCCGCCGCGTCGGGCCCCCCGTCGGTCCACGGTGGACCGGTGGACCGGGCCGTGCGCGCGGTCCACGGCCGAGTCCACGGACCCGCCCAGTCGCGTAGCGCCGCGTGGCGCAGTGACGCCAGCAGCCGCGTCAGCGCCGCGTCGCCGCCACGTCAGCGCCACGTGCGCAGCCTCGCCCAACCGCGCCGCGCCACATGTCGCCGTGTCGGCCACACGCCGACAGCCACCGCCGCTTTTGCGCTTAGGCCCCTGCACTTTAGGAAAATTCCGAATAAATCCACACCAGTGCTGAAAACCTTAGTTTTAGGCCCTGTTTTTAGCGGATTGGACCCCGATTTCTCTGGTTTCTGCACCCGAAGTCCAGAGAGCATGTTTAGCATGTAAACCTTTTTGTTTTTAGTTTACCAACGATTATTAGGCTTCGGTAATTGATTATAAATCTTTAGAAAAATATATTTAATTTGTATAAATGTTCATGCAACTAGTTTTATTCATAACTTTCTTATTATAGGTCCGATTAGCGTGATTCAAACGTCTATGTGCTCATAGAAACGTGAAGATTAGTTTTATAATTGTTTCTCTGTATGTTTCTATTTCATGGTGTAATGTTCTAATAGAGTTATATCTTTTCTTGCATGTGTTGATTGTATGGACATCTTGATTGGTGATCTTTGGTCATGCGTATAGAGGGTGACGTGTTTGAGGAGCAGGATTTCCAGGAGCAGTACCAGGACCAAGTTGGTGAGCAAGGCAAGTATAGCCTATGGTTTCCTTGTTACCCAGCAATTTATTAATCACTTTATCATTATGCATGTGTCTTAATTTGTTTAACCTTAAGGACATGCCTAGAACACCTTGTCTGTAAATATCCTTGTTACCTATGGGGGTTTTGCATAGTAGAAGGTTAAATGTTGCTACGCGCTCAGTGTTGCTTAATGTTAAATTGATTAATGGATCTATGGAACAAGTTTAAAAGATGCTTTTGAACCAAGGGGGCTAGAGTATGGGTCTTTACTCTAGTTGCTCTCCATAAGGACTTATACTAAAAGCGGCAACCCAGGACATCCGTACAACCTTGAGAATCAAAGTGGGAACGGTCTTAGTCATATAACTAGTTTTTCTCTAGCTTGTTAGTAGTTACCGAATTCGTTCGGCGCAAGAGGGGGCCTAGGTTGCGGGATGGCTCTTTGCTGTCAAGATGTGTCTTTGGGCTGCGGTCACTTGGTGTGCCAGTCTTGAAGGGGGGCTCCATTCGCCTTGCTGCTGAAACCTCGCGGCTACTAACTGGTTAGGGTAATTAGTGAAAGGCTTCGTAGTGAGACCCTGCCGACTTACCTTAGAAGTGGGTCAAGAGGCTGATCACCTCGGGCAAAAGGGAATCACGACTCAAGGTGAAAGTGTACACACTCTGCAGAGTTTGATCAAACGATATATCGCCCGTGCTCACGGACACGAGCGGCCTGGATCCTTTCTGTTTAGCCAGATATGTGGTTGGTTGGGAGATATCTTTAATATTGATGTTAATAATTACTTTTCACATGGTTATGGGTTTTCTCACTAAACTAGTAACTCAGGTTTAATAATAAAATATGACCAACTAAAATGCTGACCGCTTAAACCTATGTCTAACCTTTTGAGCCTTGCATACCCCATAGTTATACTTGCTGAGCATGGTGAGCTGACGCTTGTTGTATCACCAATGAAAATCCCGGATGGGTAACAGATGGAGGTGGTTATGAGGAGTACTCTGGTGATGACCAGGACTACTGAGGAGGGCGTACCACCAGTCGGTGTCCCCGTGGGATGGAGTTTTTATAGCTTTTCTACGTATCCGCTGTGATGAACATGTCCCAGTGATGTAATAAAGTTTATAACGTTGTTCGTGCTATGATATCTTTGTATTAAGTGTGTATATGTGGTTTGGGACTTCCTGGGCCCACATATACTTGCTCCTCTGTTTTATTTTAAACAGGGTGTTACACTTCCATGGGCACGCTAGGGAGTGGTTCAGCCATCAAGTTTTTAGCTCGAGTGACTTGAATAGAGTATGATTTCCTCCCTAAATTAACTGATGACTCCCCGATCTTTGATGTAGTATCAAAGAATTTCTCCAGGGGGTGCCCAACTAGAATGTCGAAGTCCTGGACATCAAAAACATGAAAGTCCAGGGCCATCGACAGTGTTGTAGTGGAGAGTTATGTTATGTATAATCCCTAGTCCTTTCAGGGTAGTTCGAGGAGCTACTCTGAGGGACTTGACTGTTGGGGTGCGTGACTTTCCTCCTAAACAGGTGAGTGCATAGGATTTTGACATGATGTTTGTTCCAACAGTGGGATTGTATAAAACATCTGTCCATTCCCTTTGAACCTTGCATCAGAGGGGTAAGGAGGGGCGTGAATCTGAATTTCTTCAACTACAAGCTCACCTTCGGCTACCCATTCCGAGCTCATAGTGGCGGTAAACTCTTTGACGGACTCTCTAAGGAAGAGTTCATCAAGAGGATCACTAGGTGAGACTGGGACTGGCAGTCTCCTCTGACACATGTATTTCAAGGCATTTCCAAACTCTTCGAAGAGTTCGTCCTCGAAAACAGGAAGTTCTGTGTGAAGGGAATCTTCCTCAGGGGCTTTTGGTTCGGGAGAGGGTGTCTCTATCACAGGCTCGGCTTCTGCCTAAGAGACATCCTCTTTAACCGGCTCAGGTATAAACTGAATGGGTTCTAAAGGGGGAGTGTTTTCTAGGATACGATCTAGAAGTTCCTCTCCCTCTTCTGTGGTCATATGTGTAAAAGACCCACCAGCGGTTATATCGAGCAATAGGGTAGACTCTTTGCTAAGTCCTAACCAAAAGTGTTGTAGGAGCACATGGTTTGGGATAGACAAATTGGGACCTGACCTGGTTAAGGTCGTGAAACGATCCCATGCTGCACCTATGGTTTCGTTATCTTTTTGTTGGAAGCTGAGGATTTCTTGTCGCAGGGAAGCGATTTGAGATATAGGGAAGAAAGCGAGACAAAATTTATCTCGAAGTCCTTCCCAATCTCCATTTACCTTCCCTACGTTGTGGGTGCACCATTGTCTTGCCCTTTCATTGAGAGAAAAGGGAAACAATTTCCACCTCAACGTTTCTTGTGACATGCCTGTTTTGGTCAGGCAAGCACAAAGCTGCTCAAACTCCCATAGGTGGTGATAGGGGTTTTTCATAATCCAAGCCTGAGAAGGCTTGGTCCTGAACCATGGCTATGAAGCCTGGACGAAGCTTGTAACTAGAAGCTATGATTGGCTTCGAGGATTGTGGTGGTTCTATGAGCTCACCCTTAGGAGCGAAAAGTTTTTGAATGGTGGGTAGCTCCATTTTATAAAAAGAAATAAAAAGAGAAGCAAAGGTAGAACAAGACACATGGGCAACTAGGTTCGGAGGTAACTACGACAACCGTTCCCCAGCAACAGTGCCAGAAATGCTTGTTGGTGTTTCTTAGCAAAAGCAGAAAAGGGGTCCACAAGCGCACGGAAATACCATTGTAGCACTTTACCCGGTGGTAAACAGGGTATCATATTTTCCACAAGGAACGATAAGAGTAGGTATTCTCTAAATGATGTTGCCTAGAGATAGGAGAGTGGTACTAGGGTAATGAGGCTTTTCTAATGGCTTTATCCTCAGAGAAGTTAGGAGTGTCGCTAATTTCTTGCTTCGGGCACCGGATCACACCTGGTCTGCCAGGTGATGCCGGCCTTTGGCTCTACGCCGCACCTGGATGTGGGGGATTACGGAGGATGGACAGGGCTGTCACCACCTGCCGCCTACCCCTCAACCGTGGAGTGCGAGTCAAATGAAGGTAACTCCTAGCTTAGACACCACGTCTATGCTATTCGTTGCAGTTCTAATGTTGGCTAGGAGCTTCCATCTTTATCAAGAGTCCTCTACTAGAACTATCACCACAAGGATGATCGACGAACCTGCAAGAACTTAACGCTAAAGGTAACTTGCTAAAAGGTAAAAGCTAGAAGACAGACACGAACACTTACTTCAAGTAGTAAGATGTCGTAGAGGTACAAGCGAGGAGGGAGCCAACAAGTCCAGCACTCTGCCCTGATGGAAGCTAGGCTTTCAGGAACACTCGAGAAGAGTTGCTCCGCTGTTGACCTCTCTCACTCCCTGCTTCTATTCTAGTTAAGAGCTAGATGTAGTGGCTCCACTCTCTGTCTAGTGTAGTCTTGTGGAAATATGGGAGGTAGAATAAAACTTGTTGTTACATGAGAGAGAGAGCCTATGCTTAAATAGGGGGAGAAGGTCGGTTTCGGGGGCTCAAATGACAAATTCACCCCCGCACCGCCTATGCCCTTGATTGGCGGAACCGCCTCCAGGAAGATGGGGCCGCCTAGCCAGGCAGGGGCGAGCGCGCCCTAGGCGCGCACGCCTGGGTGGAGCCTCCCCCTAACCGACTTTGGTAGGTGGGCTCCACTCTGGTCCTGGACCTGGCTCATGTTGGGGAATTTCATTGATCAATGTTGGTTTGGCCCTTTTCCCCTTTGTGGACTTGTTTTGAAGTGGGCTTAAATCAAAATAATCTTTTTATAAATAATTTCTTCATTTCTTGGCCCATTCTTCATATATTTCAGAGATGTCCTGCAAAACGAGCCCATACACCAAAACTATGGAATTTGTTAGATAAAATCCTATTTTCTAGTGTTTTGGTGAATTATAAACTAATGTTGGCAGGGTTAGAAAAAGAGTTAAGAACTGCCAACAGCGTGTCAGAGCGACGGGGGTTTCAGAAGTGGAAGATCATTACTGGATCATCATTAGAGGAGTCGGCAGCCTTCCTCCCCCAAGCTTGAGCCTTGCTGTTTCTCGTCACTTGAAGCCAAGTGTGAGTGTTGAATCATCCCTCAAAGTGTGTTGTAACTCCCATGTCCTTAGACACTCTTCATCCTTTATTCTTAAATCTCCATTTGTCGAAGAGTGCTCTTGATTATAGTCCATTGCACAAAGACCTCTCCCTTCTCCTCTTCTTTAGACTATCAAATCTAGGGGATGAGGATATAGGCAGTTGCATGATCAACCATTCTTGATTTTCGTTGAGTCCTGGTTGACGAATTGTTGTTTATTGGAGATGCAGACTTGAGTTCCTCCTTGATGGTCTTCGTCTTCTAGTTGCATGGCGAAGAGTTGTCTATTAGTGATACGCCATCCATATTGATGACAAGAAGGAGCTTCATCAGCATTTGCATTAAGGTTTCATCTCTAATGGCACAATGACATCATCTTGAAACCATAGTTGTTCATGGTCTTTCAATGCTTGGTCGGTAGTGAACCCTTGATTGATGATTGGTTGACACAAGGATGCATGTGAATCAAGTCATCCTTGTCCTCATTGCTGATATGCAAGATGGTGTCTTCAAGAATAATGAGAACGGGTCTCTGATTGCCTATTATGAGGTGAGTTGCACATTGCTTCTCATCGGCATCCTAGCTTGAGTTTTTGGGAACACTCAATGCTAGGTTGTCTTCAACATTGTTCATGGTATGTCTCTTTGCTCCTCCACTTCCTTTAAGTGAATGCTTTTGTTGTAGATCCTTCATGTGGCACTCTTGTCTTCTTTGTTCCATCATTGAAGTAGTGATTTGGCAGGTTCATGACAAACCATGAACATGCACATCGTAGATTAATCCTTCTGTGGATGATGAATGAGCTGTGTCTTTTGTGTGAAGTTATTGGAGTTCATCATATGCCTTGCTTCATCTCCGAGGTGAGTTCATCTATTGACTTACCCGAATTGGATTTGAGAGTTTTTCTGCAGGGGTTAGTCCAACAAAACAACCAGAATCTACTCTAGCAATTTTTAGTTCAATAACCAAACTAAACTCCATATCTAATTGGATTAAGGAGGACTGTTTAACCTAAGCACCACGCTTACATTAAAAGCCCATAGAAGTACTCATATGTAGCACTTCCAAACCAAAGCATACTATAGCAAACAGAGGTAGCATGAAAAGCATTGTAAAGATTTACTTAAGTGGAGATGAAAGGGTATGATCATGGTGAGGATTTTTTCTATTTTTTTTGGATGCAGGCGATAAGAATGTATGCAATTAACTAATCATGCAATGGATGAGAAAACATAAAAGACTAAATAGAGTGAATGCATGAATAGTTGAAAGTAAACATGCAGTGAGATGCAAGAATTTAAAAGATAAGTACTCATAAATTTAAAGTCTACGAGCAAGACTGTCTCACCTTTTCTTGATCATACTGACCATGACTCACAATTTGGCATTTGAGAGTAGCGCAGCTTCTTTATTCGTCACTTGGGATGTGAGTTGAATTCTTGTGACGATGACCCTTTCTTTAATCTATTCACATGGTTAGAATAGTAATATATATATAGACAAACCTGTGAGATAGCAGGGTTCTAGTGTTGATGAATCATGAATGATTAGGCACCCTGGGTTCTTCAATGTCTTGTGGAAACTTGTCGGAAGGTCGAGACGACATCTTTTGTCCTGTCTATTCCACACTCAACAGAACAAGGGTAATCCTGCTAAAGCTAGTGATACACTAACTTAGTAGACATCAAGATCATTATCAAAATCACAACACCAATTGCTTCCCCGGCAACGGCGCCAAAAATGCTTGTTGGTATAAATTAAGTGCAACTAAAATATAAAAGATTCTGCAAGTGCACAGAACATACCATTGTAGCATTTTATCGGGAGTAAACCAGGTATCGTTAATTATATTTTACCACAGGGAAGCAAGGGTTAAAGAATCTGATAACTCACCATCATATATCTACTAACTTAGTAAACCAACTAAACTATAGCAGGGGTAAATGATATATGAATGATAGGATTTATGCAATATGACACACATGGGGTAGGTCACTGAAGATAACCAACTAGTTAACTTGGGAGGTCAACGGGTGAGGTAGATTCCTATGATATTCTTATCACATGATAAAAGATATACCCAACTATGCTAAGACTTACCATACTCTTGTGCACTTCAGGATGCCACTAGACAGAAGAGAGCACCACAAAGGATACCTCTACTGACATGACTACGGTCCTACAATTTAAGAACCTGCTCGATAGATATGGACAGGGCTGTCACCTCCCGTAACTACCATACAACTAGGGAACAGCGTGTACTCACAGGGAGAGCATCGTGTAAGCACCACGCTTACATGAGGCTCGGCTACTAGCCTAACCGGTAAAGCCTAGACTAAGTGCTCTATGAACTAGCACACAAAAGCAATGATAAACTCAACTAGAAAAATATATTCAAAGTAAGCATAGACATGTAAATAAGAGAATAAGTATAAGTCTTACAGAATATTGAAGTGAAGATACAAGGCTATACCTACCTCCATGACTAGATTCAGAACCTTGAGCAAGATCCAAACTCAACCCTCTCTCCCAAGATACTAATCTACTACATTGGAGAAGCTAGACCTAATCCCCTAGAGAGGTCATCCATTCATGGGACACCTCTCACCCGATCCCGGCTGGGAGACAATGAATTAGGGTTTTAGGGATTGCCTCCACCAGGGGCCAGGGGCCCTGCTTATATAGCCTCCTAGGATGCACCGCAGCCATCGGATCAAACCGATCTAAATCAACGTATTTTTATTCATCTTCAAAGACGGTGGAACAGGGATTCGCGAGACTTGTTCTGATTGGTGGAGGTGACGGGGCGGGCACCCCGAGGGTGCGGGCGGCCGCCCGACTCCGAAGCCCGATCCGCTTCCTGTTTGGTCTAGAGCGTTCTTGAACTTTCCTGATTATAGAAAATTGCTCGTATCTCGAATATCTCTATGTAAACCTGCCATATGGGCCTTTCTTGGTTCTTTTTAGCTGACACCCTACAGAAATAGACATTCACCAAAACTCATGGAATTCTGTTAGCATAATCCCTATATCTAGATGGTAATTATTGTTTAGGTCCTTTTCTTGTTTCGTTGACGGTTAAAATTAACACTTATCTACCATCAACAGGAGGCACTGGCCACACAGGAAGCAACTATCCTGAAGTCCAAAAGGATGTCAACTACATCAACAACAACGCCAACTATCGTCCTCAATAGAATTAAGGATAGAACCAGCAGAATCAAGGGTGGAATCAGCAACAAAGACCTAACTACCCAGGTAACTACTTAGGTAACTATTGGTGGTCCTTAACGATGATTTTACACCGCCAAGTTGACTCTAAAAAGGGAGAATTAAATTTTCTATACACATATACCTTTGCTACTAACTAAATTCCAATTGTACCAAAGAAAATACTATTTGCAGGAATATATATAAAGTACAGGGAATTTTATAAATAAAAATACGCTTTCTGAAAAGCGTAAACGCAAGGGGAAAGGAGAAAGCCCACTTTGGGTCCGACCTGGACAAATTCCCTAACTCCACCATGGTCCAGGCCCACAGACAAATCGACCAAGCAAAGGTGGTCAGGGGGAGGCGACACCCAGGTGCAGGCGTGCCTGGGGCGCGCGCGCCCCCCGCAGCTCCGCGTGGGCCCGGCCTCGGCAGGTCGGTTTCCCTTCTTTCATAGAGGGCAGTGCGCTACAGGATTTTCTGATCCTACCGCTGAACCGCCTTTAGGAAGCTATAAAAGGAGGGGAGAAGCCTCACACCAACACACACCATTTGGAGTCTCTCTCTCTCATTCATCCTCACTTGTTCTTTAGGCTAGACACTTAGAATATTTTGGAGCAAGGAAAGCTAACAAGGAGAGCTTGTCTCCTAGGAAGAAGAGCAACATCTCTTGGTATTATACTATGGAGTGTTCTTCCTTAGTCAAGTTCTCAATTCTTATATATAGTTTTGCATATGAACTAGTGCATAGTTTTGATCATGTTGTTCTTGATAAGCATGAACTAGATCAAAGTTCATCTCATTATTTCATAGCATGTTCATCCCTATTCTTCATTGGTCATATGTTCTATAAGATTAGAGGTCCCAATAGAAATGGGATGATGGTTCGATGCTCATTCCGGTTTGCCTATGTTCTTGCTCGTCCATCCATAGGGTGGGAGTCCTGGGGGAACATAGGTAGTTCCTTAGTATGCGGATGTGGTGTCTGGATATGAGGGAGCCTTCGGATATGACGGTATGCCATGGTTGAGGGGTAGGCGGTAGGTGGTGACAGCCCTGTCCACTCTCTGTAATCCCCACGTCTGCATGTCATGTAGGAGTTTGTAAATGCCTCTATCGGCTGGCAGACCAGCTGCGGGGGTCTCCCTGTTACTCCAGTCCTTGACCCATCTCTAACCTTGTATCACATGTGACACTAGCTGTCTATGCATAGCTATATATGACATACTTGCTCCATGTAGGTTTTACTCTTTATTTATTTATTCTTTATTCCTTATTTCCCCATTATCCTTGAGATTGACCCAAGTGTGTGTCCACTATCTACAAATCCATCTACTTACCCCTGCATAGTACTAAGGTTTTATTTCAGTGATGTGAAATCATAAGCCATATTCATGCTAGAGGTATTTTATACCATGCCTTCCTTTGGGAAAATATAAATAACGATACCCTGAATACTTCCGGGTGAAATGCTACAACGATAGATCCATGCGCTTGCGGATAATATCTCTGAAAGTTTCTAATCTATCACATGGCATTTCTTGGCATGGTTGCTAGGACATAACAATTCTAGCAACTGCATTAAGAAATGCCAACAAGCATTTCTGGCGCCGTTGCCGGGGTTGGACTTAAATCCTCCATATTCGGTGATAGCACTAAGAAATGCGAACAAGCATTTCTGGCGCCGTTATCGAGGAAGGCATAGGTTAAAAGACTCTAGCATGAAAAAGCATCTGCTTATGACTTCATTAGAAATGTCCATTGTCTATGCAGGCTAACTTTTATGTTTTCTCCTATTTTGGATGAAAACAGGATAGTGTATGACTGGTTGTTGGCGGTCCTTAACTCGATTCTAACCCCGCCAACTTTAGCCTAGGCAAACTAAATCTCACCTAGAATAGGGCTCTACTCTAACCATTTCCATAGTGTGGCGCAGAATTCTTGTTTTGCAGGACAACACTGAAATACACATAAAATGGGCCAAGACATGAAGAAAAACGCCTATGTAAAATTACCTTTTATTTTGGGCCCAAGCAAACAAGAGAAAAGAGGAGGAAAAGGCCACTCGAAGCCGAACCAACCAAAAGCACCAGCATGGGCCGACCAGAAACCCAGCCAGGAGGCCACCGACCAAAGCTGAAGGCCGGCGGGGCCCAGCCAGGCGCGAGCGCGCCTGAGGCGCGCGCGCCCAGTGGAGCGCGGCCCAGGCCCAGCTTTGGTCAGTCGGTTTGGTGGGGCCTCCTGATGGTCGGTTCGGTGGTGCTTCTGGTATGGAAGGTCTGAAACCGCCTATGGAGGTCGGTTTTGGTCCTTCCATGTGGGGATGGCACTCTTCCAAAGAGCCCCCTCCTCTCCACCTATAAAAGGAGTGCCATTCCTCCATCATACACACCATTCCAAGGATCAAGAGCTACTACACCCAGAGAATAAAGAGCCACACTCCATGGGCTTAGGCCCTAGCTAGCTAGTAGAGCTTGGTAGTAGAGAGATGTGAGGGAAGAGTGGGGAAGAGCCGGACTTGTCGGTCTCTCCCCCAACCTTGTACCTCAACGAACACCTGTGCTACACTTCGTCGGGTTTTCCCGCTACGTGAGTGTTCATGTTTTCTTTGGTAATAAGTCTTTCGGTATTTATTCTTCATTTATACTTGTTTGCGGGTTCGTCGACCGTCCTTGTGGCGGATGCTCTAGTAGAGGACTCCTGATAGAGACGGATGTTCCTGTACGACGCTAGAGTAGTAGCTAATAGCATAGACGTGGTGTCTAGGCTGGCGGCTACCTTCGTTTGCCTCGTAGTCCACGGTTGAGGTGGTAGGCGGCAGGTGGTGACAGCCCTGTCCGTCCCTTGTAATCCCCACGTCCGGCTACGGCGTAGAGCTACAGGCCGGCATCACTTGGCAGACCAGGTGCGATCCGGTGCCCGAAGTGAGCAAGTGTAGGTGTAGTTTATCTACTCTTAGACCCAAAAGCCATAGAATCCTTCTCTCCCTCCTACCAACTCTACCCTTGGATGTCCTTGGACGTATTAGCTAGGAGAAATACCTCCATTCCCTGTGGAAAATACGATACCCTGAATACTTCCGGGTGAAAGCTACAACGGTACTTTTCGTACGCTTGCGGATTCTTTCTGCACACGTTAAGAAGTGCCAACAAGTTTTCTAGTGCCATTACCGGGATAGACTTTTTATCTATCTTTGGTGATTGCGCTAAGAAACGTCAACAAGCTTTCTGGCGTCGTTGCCAGGGAACGGTTGCTATTTTCTTCGAACCTAGTTCGTCCTCGTATCTATTTAAAAAAAATAAAAAAATTGTTTTATAATTCATTTTTTCCAAAACAAAATATTCCTTTTACCTGTTCCACCATGAAGCTAAAACCAATTCAAAATCCTTATGCTTCAAAGGGGGAGTTCTTTGAGCCAAAATCTTTTTCAAAACCAAAAGTTTCATCCGGCTATGAACTCCACCCTAGTTTGATAGCTATAGTTCGGGCACAACCCTTCTCAGGACTTGATCACGAAAACCCTTTTAGCCATCTGCAAGATTTCGAGGAAATTTGTTCATGCCTAAGCATTCCTGGCATGACACAAGAAACTCTTAAGTGGAAATTGTTTCCTTTCTCCCTTATGGGAGAGGCAAAACAATGGTACACTAATGCCGTAGAAAGTGAGAGTGGAGACTGGGATGAACTTAAAGACAAGTTTTATCTTGTATTCTTCCCCATGTCTCACATCACTTCTCTACCAAGGGCAATCCTTGACTTCGAGCAGAACGAGAAGGAATCCATAGGTGCAGCCTGGGCCAGGTTCACAACATTAGTACATGCCAACCCAGTCTTGTCTTTACCCAAAAGCATGCAATTGCATCTCTTTTGTTCGGGTCTAGACATAGATGCCGCCCTATGCCTTGACATAGCCGCCGGAGGGTCGTTTTCACATAAAACTACGACGGAACAAAGGAAAATCCTTAATCACTTCCTAGAGAAGCATGCTTCTCCTGTCGTAAAGGCTAAACCTCTCCAAAAGAAGGGCATGTCAAGTTTTGAGGAGCCCTCATCAGCCGAATCCTCACCCTTACCATCCTTAGATTCGACTAGTGAGCCCTCACCCGAGCCACGAACACTGAAGGAAGGGATGCTTTATCCTTCAGAGTTCGCTACCAATTTCGAGGATTATGGTAGAACCTCGGACATGTCCTGGCACGAAAATTCTACATTTCATTCTAAGGAAGCCTCCCCTCACGAAAAACCATCAAAAGAATGGTTGATGGAAGTGAAACGTTCTTCTGAAGCAATTCAGATTCTTTCACCATCCACAACCATACTTTGTTCGTTAAAAGGGACTTCCATGGAAGCCCTACACAACCCCACAGTTGGGACAAATATCATGTCACAATTCCTTGCGGAAGCCCTGTTGGGAAATTTTCTGCTAGTCCCGAATGATAAACTCTTTAGAGGTCCATCAGGACTCATCTTTGAGTGTTGTGGGATCGCTAGGGCCGTGCCAATCACAATTCATGAAGCCGAAGTTTACATAGATTTTTATGTCTACGCCATCCTCGATTTTGATATTCTCATAGGCCACCCTCTTGAAAGTCTGAGTCAAGAAGAACCATCTAATGGGGGCCTTGATGAAATGTTTGGAAAGATTGCTCCCACCACTCACATAGGAATTCCAATGGTGGAGCATCTCCCCAAACATAACCTGTTCAAGGAGGCAAAGTTCATTTCCCCGTTCATTTCACATCCTTGTGAAATTGAACATTCATCATCTTCCTCACTCGAACACAAGATTTGTCCCTCTGACCATCACAACGTTGATCTTGTTAGTGATCAAAGATCAACGTTTGACCCTCATGATATATCTTTTGAGAACGAAAAATCACAGGCCATGGACAAACCTAGAGCACCAAAATTGGAGACCAAGAAGGATTCTTCAATTGAGCATGAAACATTCTTGTTTAAAACCTCTCAAGATTCATGCTTCTTTTTAGAGTCTCCAATATTTCTTGCTCTTGGCACCACGTACTCATACGAGAATCACAACCACCTCTTCATTCCTGCTGTCAAACTATTTAAGAGGATGGTTGTCGATGCTTATGTTTACCATAAACACTGCAAATCTCGTAGCAGTACGATGGCACTAACCTTGTAGCTTAATCTTGAATGACCAAGGAATGGTGGTGAAACTGGGAACTACACCACCATCGATTGCTACAAGGGAAAGTTCCCACGGTCAAGCTTAAGACCATAACTAAAGCACTGCCGGGAGATACCCCGGATTATCTAAAAAAAATTTGTTTGTTTTTTATTAATATTGTAATCTTCATCATCATAATTAATTTCTTTATTATCATTTTATTATCATGAGAAACTTTTCTTTTCAATAAAAGCAAGGGCATGTTGTCAAGTTCGTATGCACCTTCGGGTATTCTTGTTGCTAACCGTTACAGGGGCACGGGTCATATGATGCTTGAGAACATGGAAGCTACATCAACTATAAATTTTGGTGCCCTTGGGTGATAGGACACACTCCAAGAAGGAAAAGGAGACCCTGATCCAACACACTTGACTTTTATATAAAAGTCCAAGTGTGGGGGAGGACGGCAAGAATCCTGAGTTCCACTCACACCAAGAGCCAAGAAAAAAAAAAGAGAAAGAAAAAAAAGAAGGGGAGAAAGTTGATGGTAGTCTCGCCTTTCTACAAGAAAAAAGAAAAAAAAGAGGGACACATGAAGGTCCCTGGATTTTTGAAAAAGAGAAAAAAAATTGGGGACACATGAAGGTCCCTAGATTTCGAAAAAAAATTGGGGACACATGAAGGTCCCTGGACTTTGAAAAAAAAATGATGATGACAAAAAAAAAGGGGAGAAAGAGAAAAAAATAAAAAAAAGAGAAAAAAAAAAAAAAAAGAAGAAGAAGAGCCTTCCTCTTCTGGACCTTTGCAATTACTAAGGCCCATGGCCCGTGCGCACTAGTTGTGCATATGACCTAGCCTTGGTAATTATTTGAGTGGAGCTCATGAGAACAAGCCACCGTTGCAGCCCACATGGAATTTCCATCTACATGCTGCCGGTAAGGAAGAACACTCAAGTAAAGCAAAGGTAATAAAAGTTCACCAACTCTCTTGCTCATTCTTATCTCCATGTGATCATACAAATTCTTGCTTCTCAAGTTTATGTCATATGCTCTGGTTTGGGTGTGCTTGTATACAATACATCCATAGGCTTTTTAAATTAAGCATGGTGCTTAGGTTAAAATTGCCTTCTTTGATCAAAATTTTGGCATGGTGTCGAATTTTGATTAATGAACTTGAGTTGTTTTCATAAGCAATAGGAAGTAATCTGTTATGGAGATTAGTCAAGGTCTGTTTTACTTTGCAACTTAATTTTGACCTTGTTTGAGTTACGAGTTGGTTGAGCAAATAAAGAAATTTTTTTCGATCAATAAAAAAATCGGCTCCCTGGTTTTCCAACCGGTAGAGCACATATTTGTTTCTTTTTTTTGTTTCTTTGAAAATAAAAGCAGGTACAAAAACAAGTGTGGGGGAGATCTCTCAAGAATAACTAACTCTCACATTCGAGATCTCCCCAACCACAATGCACAACATCAAGCAACTCATCATGCGAAGGACGAGCAAACGACTTTCATCGGCTCCTTCACCTTCAGTGGTGGTTTGTGCAACTCTACCCTCGCATCTTCTAAAGTTTTGAAGTTTAAATTGATTAAATAAAACTAAAAACTTTGCAAAACTCCATCTCCTATTTTCACCAATTGAGAACAAGTTGCATACTTTTTATTCCTTGCTGATCTTGATTGTGTGAACAACCTTGCAATAGGGACCCCATGTCTTGTCTAAGTTATTGGCGGGTGAGATATAGTAGAATGATATGATGCTCACCAACTCGTGCAATGGACTTGGGTATTTTTTATGCAAAAATTCAAAAACTTGTTAGCAAATGCTCCTCGTGTGATAAGTGCTATGTCCTACCAGAGCCAAATATCTACGCTTAAATTACAAAAACTGTTTTATCCACTTTTAGCGATGTCAAGTCTTGAGATTCTTGCTAGAGATGGCCTTATCCCCAAGATCATTGCATTCACCCACCAAATAAACATGCCGACTCTCACAATGAGAGCCGCGCACAAAGATTCATCCGCCAAATAAATATGCCGACTCTCACATTGAGGGCCGCGCATATTGTTCACCCACCATTCCACCAAAAATGCTCATTTCTTACACCGAGAATTGAGCACATATATTCCACATTTTTCTCCCTCTTCCACCAAAATACTCCTATCAACAAATCATGCATCTCTCTCTCCATCATTCATTCAAGAAGGGTATGGACTGTTATCAGAAAATTCCTACAAAGAGAAGCATAGTTCGTGAATAAGGAAGAGTTCTTTTCTTCCCAAGGCCTTGAGATATAAAGGAAAAAAAAGAGAGAGAGAAGAAAGAAAAGAAAAAAAAAGAAAAAAAAGAAAAGAAAAAAAAGAGAGAAGAAAAAAAAAGAGAGAGAGAAAGAAAGGAAGAAATAAAACAAGTTTTAGAGATGTTCTTTGAGTCCATACCTTCTTGCATATTCCTTCATAAAGAGAGAAACATGATCGAGTCCACAAATATTTCTACAATTGCACTTGCACTTGCATCATCTAGGGATATGGCCTTCTCTTCATGAGTCCAGTTGGCTTGACATTGGAACCTGTTCATCATCCATACCTAAAACTCCATATATCAGCCTGTAGTAGTAGGATGATCAAGAACACCTGGATAGGACTAGCCACCTAAAAAGAACGACTTGAAAGTATCACATGAGGAGCTAAGGCTATCTTTGCGAAAATGCTAAAACCCCAAGTCTCAAAGCATGGGTAGTGTGAGTTGACTTGATTTCAAGCTATTCCTCCTTCAATGACTATAAGATAACTTGGTAGCCACCATGAATGTTCACAAATGCAAGAAAAAGCTTGGAATAATCGTATGCGATCAACTCTTGGGAGAATACAACCACCTTAGTTCTTCAACCTTTACTCGAGGACGAGCAAAGAGCTAAGTGTGGGGGAGTTGTTGGCGGTCCTTAACTCGATTCTAACCCCGCCAACTTTAGCCTAGGCAAACTAAATCTCACCTAGAATAGGGCTCTACTCTAACCATTTCCATAGTGTGGCGCGAGAATTCTTGTTTTGCAGGGACAACACCGAAATACACATAAAATGGGCCAAGACATGAAGAAAAACGCCTATGTAAAATTACCTTTTATTTTGGGCCCAAGCAAACAAGAGAAAAGAGGAGGAAAAGGCCACTCGAAGCCGAACCAACCAAAAGCACCAGCATGGGCCGACCAGAAACCCAGCCAGGAGGCCACCGACCAAAGCTGAAGGCCGGCGGGGCCCAGCCAGGCGCGAGCGCGCCTGAGGCGCGCGCTCGCCCAGTGGAGCGCAGCCCAGGCCCAGCTTTGGTCAGTCGGTTCGGTGGGGCCTCCTGATGGTCGGTTCGGTGGTGCTTCTGGTATGGAAGGTCTGAAACCGCCTATGGAGGTCGGTTTTGGTCCTTCCATGTGGGGATGGCACTCTTCCAAAGAGCCCCCTCCTCTCCACCTATAAAAGGAGTGCCATTCCTCCATCATACACACCATTCCAAGGATCAAGAGCTACTACACCCAGAGAATAAAGAGCCACACTCCATGGGCTTAGGCCCTAGCTAGCTAGTAGAGCTTGGTAGTGGAGAGATGTGAGGGAAGAGTGGAGAAGAGCCGGACTTGTCGGTCTCTCCCCCAATCTTGTACCTCAACGAACACCTATGCTACACTTCATCGGGTTTTCCCGCTACGTGAGTGTTCATGTTTTCTTTGGTAATAAGTCTTTCGGTATTTATTCTTCATTTATACTTGTGGCGGTTGCTCTAGTAGAGGACTCCTGATAGAGACGGATGTTCCTGTACGACGCTAGAGTAGTAGCTAATAGCATAGACGTGGTGTCTAGGGCCGGCGGCTACCTTCGTTTGCCTCGTAGTCCACGGTTGAGGTGGTAGGCGGCGGTGGTGACAGCCCCGTCCGTCCCTTGTAATCCCCACGTCCGGCTACGGCGTAGAGCTACAGGCCGGCATCACTTGGCAGACCAGGTGCGATCCGGTGCCCGAAGTGAGCAAGTGTAGGTGTAGTTTATCTACTCTTAGACCCAAAAGCCATAGAATCCTTCTCTCCCTCCTACCAACTCTACCCTTGGATGTCCTTGGACGTATTAGCTAGGAGAAATACCTCCGTTCCCTGTGGAGAATACGATACCCTGAATACTTCCGGGTGAAAGCTACAACGGTACTTTCCGTACGCTTGCGGATTCTTTCTGCACACGTTAAGAAGTGCCAACAAGTTTTCTAGTGCCATTACCGGGATAGACTTTTTATCTATCTTTGGTGATTGCGCTAAGAAACGTCAACGCTGGTTTCTCCATATCGGACAGCTTCAGCAAAAATCCGGAGGCACTCCTAAGGAAGAAAAGGTCTCGCACCTCTTCTTCTTCTACAACTCCTTCGACAAATGAACCAGTCACCACCGCACCAACCAAGATGGCCTAAAAGTTGCTCCACGAGTTCTCCACTCCCGCTGTTGCCATCGTGCCCACTGGGCCTGTTGTCAACATGGTGGACAAGAACTTTGAGCTCCGGACTGGGCTCATCACCATGGTGGAGGCAATTCCATTTTGTGGACTGCCAAATGAGGATGCCAACTCTCATCTGCAGTGTTTCCTAGAGCTCTGTGACACCATCATCATCAAGGACATCGTGGCTGATGTCATCAGGCTCCATCTGTTTCCCTTCTCCCTGGTGGGGAAGGCAAAGCAGTGGTTCTACAAGGATAAAGAAGCTGTGAGCACCTGGAGCAAATGCTCCACGGCATTCCTCACCAAATTTTTCCCCATGGGAAAAACCAATGCCCTGAGGGGAAGAATTGCCAATTTCCAGCAGACACAGATGGAACCTATTCCTGAGGTGTGGGAAAGGTTGCAAGAATACATTCTAGCATGCCCACACCATGGAATGGAGGAATGGCTGCTGCTACAAAACTTCTACAATGGGTTAACACCCATGTCAAAGGGGCACCTCGACGCCGCTGCTGGTGGTGCCATTCTATCACTCACTGTTGGTAATGCTATGGCATTAATCAACAAGATGGTAGAAAACCAAGCTTGGGTGAAGAAAAGGGCCTCATCCAAGCAATACAAAGGCACGCACACCATGAAGGAGACGGATGCGCTTGCCGCAAAAATAGATCTACTCCTGAAGAAGTTTGACGAGTGTGCCATTGAAAGCACACCTGGCACCATCAATGCTATAGACGTTCGCATAAACTGCGAAGTCTGCAGTAATGTTGGCCACTCAGGGGACGACTATCTTGAGACCCATGAGGAGGCCTCATATGTCAACAATGGGTTCTACCAACAACAAGGATGCAATAACAGATGGAACAATCAGTCCCATCCACCATATCAAGGTAATTTGAACTACAACTCTGGTTATAATTCGAATCACCCTTCCTTTAAAGACTTGGTCTTAGGCCAAGCAAAAATTAATGAAAACCTTACCAAAAAGATGCTTGCTAATGATAAGGTTCTGGAAGATATAAATGTTGAGATAAAAGGTTTATCTTCTGCTATTAACAACCAGTTAAGCTTTAATAAGATGATAGAAAAATAGTTAGCTCAGATCGCTGCTGCTATTCCTGTCAATCAGTCTGCTTCCTCTATTGAAAATGTGAATGTGGTGACCACGAGAGGTGGTAAGTCCACTCATGATCCACCAAACCCTAACCATGTAGCCAGGAAGCAGAGCACACAATAGCAGGAAGAACTGTCATCAATAGAAGTCCAGAATGGCACAGAAGAAGGGGCAACACTTGACTACCCCGACACAACCATTCTACCATTTGCCACCAGAACAAGAAAGCAAGCAGTGGACGAGTAGTTCACTCGGTTTGTTGAGATGGTGGAGAATGTGCACGTAAGCATCCCTCTTCTAGACCTCTTGCATGTACCTTCCTACACCAGATACATCAAAGACATCATCAACAACAAACGGCCACAACTGTCCACAGAGGTGGTCAAGCTGACAGAGGAATGTAGTGTGGCTATCCTGAATCACGTACCCAAAAAGAAGGAAGACCCAGATGCCCCACTGTCACTTGCTCCATTGGGGCCCAGTAGTTTGACCACGTGCTCTGTGATCTGGGTGCCAGTGTCAGTGTCATGCCCAAAATGGTCTTTCACAAGTTGAGCTACACACGACTGTCACCAACGACCATCACACTCAAGTTGGCTGACTCCTCCATCCGCTACCCAGCAGGGATCGTGGAGGATATCCCAGTAAAGATCCGGGGATACATTGTCCCGGTTGACTTCATGGTGTTTGACATGGAAGAAACAAAGGAAACTCCGCTCATCTTGGGGCGACCCTTCCTCAGCACCGCTGGAGCACAGATTGATGTTGGGGCTAGAGAAATCCGATTCAACATCAATGGGAAAGAAGAAAAGTTCGAGTTTCAGCCAAAGAGGGAAGAATGCAACATGATTCACATCATGTTTGGACCAACCATGTGAGAAATCACGGAGGTTGAGATACGTCCACACAATGCGAAGACCATTGCCAATTACATGAGGGAACAAGAGAAAAAGCCAGAGCAAAAAACTACCCCCAAAATAGAAGAGAAAAAGAAGGAGCATAAAAAGGGGCAAAAACAAAAAGATCCCATCCAAAAGGAAGGAAAGAAAGAGGAGGCCCCTAAGAAAAAAAAGAAGAAAAGAAAGCTAAGAGGAGGAGAAAAGGAAACTCCTGAAAAGAAACAAAAGCGGGGGAGCGCTCCGCACGTAAAAACGAGAAGATGAAGGACCAGGCTCTAGCCCAATGTAAAACAAAACAAAAAGGCACCCCAGTGCTACAAAAAGAAAAGAAGAAGGACGAAGCTGCAGTCCAGAACAAACCCGAGAAGAAGGGTAAAATAGTTCCCCTATCCAAGGCAAAGGAGCCAAAGATTAAAGCTGCTCCTGAAAAAGTGATAAAGGAGGTGGAGCAAGGAGAAAACCCTAAACCATCAAAAATGATACAAACACCTCCTTCACCATCTGCCACCGCACCTCCAAAGATTAAGAAGATGGTGTGGAGGCCAAAGTAGGTTCAGCCGTCTATTTCTCCTAAGATGGACGACCCTTCAACAAGCAATCAATGAAGAAGGAGAAAGTCCTGTTCAACGGACTAAAATAGGTGAGCCCCGACCATCGGGTAAACCAAGGGGTTATCCTTTACTATCTTTTCCGTATAAATAAAATGATAGAAAAATAATAAAAGCATAAAAACAAATAAATAATAATAATTAGTCTGTCATATAGTTCTATCTTGCCAGCTTTGTTTGTGCTGTAAGCATGCTATTTAGAACATGTCCTGTAGCTCAACATGTTCTATAGACTCATAGCACAAGCATGGTGCTTGGGTTACTAGTCTAACTTGGTCAATCTAATCAACCATTGGAACAAAGTGTTAGCGTAGCCTGGGTATCTTGCTATGAACTAATCCATGCAGGACACATCCTCGACATCCTAGAGAATGATGACAGACGTGAGGTAAGTTAAATAAATTTTACCACAAAATAAAGGACTCCAGTCTCAAGCAAGCTTGGGGGAGGATCCCCAATAAGAGGTACATACTTTGTATTTTACGCATTCAAAAAAATATATTTATATTTTTATAATAATATTTGTGATTTATTTTATAAATAAATGTTTTATTCCACTCTATACATGTGTGTCATAAAAATACTTAGTTCTACCTTTGTTGAAATGATGATTAGTTGCTCAGTCTCGTGTTTCTCTTTTACTCAATTCATAATCGAGCTTTCTCTAAAGTTTGGGTTTATCGGCTGAAAATGCCTCATCCTAAAAAAACTTGAGCTAATGGGTTGCATATACTCTTGTCTAAGTTATTGCTCGGTATGATATAGTGCCATGGGCACCGCTATGACTTTACTTTGAGAAAAACTTGACATCTGGAGTCTTTATTTCAAAAATAATAAAAATAAAAGTTCTTCAATGATTATGAAAATACCTACCAAGGCCATATGACATGTTTACTCATGCAAAACCTTTTGTCATATGCTACTTGGTTGATCATTGAGCTTTGTCAAATTGTTTATAACCAATGAGAGACTATAGTCATGCGCCCATGATTGCGATCCACTTGCACCCAGCAAATAAATTGCCGACTCTCACCCTGAGATTTGCACACAAACATGCACCCCTTCATCCACCAAAAATGACCAACTCTTACCCTGAGAGTTGCGCATCAGTCCACCAAATAAAGATGCCGACTCTTACCCTGAGGGTTGCGCATTCCTTAGCCACTAAAAATTTACTCCACGGATTCCATCATGATATCTCTCTCCATTCCAAAATTTTTCATCTTCCAAAAGATAGCTATGGGCTATACTAAAAAAAACTATGCCAAGGGGCATGGGATGGACAAGGGTCCAAGCAATAAGACAACGGGAAATTAAAGAACCCGTTCAAAAAAAATCTAGCATACCTTTCATAGTCCATACTCTCCTAAAATTTCCATCCACCAATAAAGAGAGAATCATGATGCATGGAGTATCCAAAAATACTCAAAATTAGGAACCACCCATCATTCCACACACTTGCACATCTCAATCAAGGTGCATGACTTGTGTCTGCAAAGGGTTCAGTTTTTGACTTAGCAACACATGTGATACAAGTATGCCCACTTCCATAACCGCCCAAAACTCCACTCTCAGCCTTAGTGGTAGGATATGAAAAGGGCAACATCATAATGCCTTTGGAGAGGTACTCATTGTGAGACCCCGCTAAATGGGCCAAGATAGGCCAGTCTGATTGGGCTGGGCCGAATGGCCGAGTTACTGTAGCACAGTGTGTGTCGTGAGTACTGTAGCAGCGTGAAACACTGTAGCTACGGGACTTTAGTCCCATATCGGAAGCTGAGCAGGGTGCGAACCAACTTAAATACCGAGGCTGGGAATGGAATTGATTCTGGTTCGAACCTTTTGAGCGAAGCGAGGATGAAAGCTCAAGAGAGTTAATTGTCTGGTGTGGTCCATTCAACGTGTAGAGTGGATCTTAGCCGTATTTCAGGCCTCGGCTATTACAAATGGTATCAGAGCCAACTCTCGTAGTTTAACGGATGTATGGATCGGGAGCTCGGACAGGCTGCGCATGGCCCACCAAAGCCATGGCACTAGGGCCGGGGAGCTGGTAATACAGACGTGGCCAAGATAGTTGATCCTAAACGTTTGTCCCGTTTGGGTATGTTGGTTCGGCCCACGACGAGGACATCGAATCCTTAAGGGTGGGTGGATGTGAGACCCCACTAAATGGGCCAAGATGGGTCAGTCTAACTGGGCTGGGCCGAATGGCCGAGTTACTGTAGCACAGTGTGTTTTGTGAGTACTGTAGCAGCACGAAACACTGTAGCTACGGGACTTTAGTCCCATATCGGAAGCTGAGCAGGGTGCGAACCAACTTAAATACCGGGGCCGGGAATGGAATTAATTTCGGTTTGAACCTTTTGAGCGAAGCGAGGACGAAAGCTCAAGAGAGTTAATTGCCAGGTGTGGTCCATTCAACGTGTAGAGTGGATCTTAGCCATATTTCGGGCCTTGGGTGTTACACTCATACATATTCAGCAATCAAGAGAATCATCTGAGGAACTCATGCTTTATTTTTCAAAAAATTTCAAAACCCTTGACCTTAGGGTGAATTATAAGCAAAGTTTGTGAAAAGGTTGAAAAGCCCCATTTAAAAGCCCCATTTTGTTTCAAGGTAACAATAGGGTGGATAGAATGTCAATTTATTCAAATCTCAGCAGAAAACTTTGTTATGAGTTTTGTACATTTGAAACATGATCGGCAAAGTAGCAACTCTTGATCAACAACCTGAAGCCTAGCTTTGCTCGGGACGAGCAAAGGGTAAGCTTGGGAGATCTTGTTGGTGGTCCTTAACGACGATTTTACACCGCCAACTTGACTCTAAAAAAGGGAGAAATAAATTTTTTATACACATATACCTTTGGTACTAACCAAATTCCACTTGTATCAAAGAAAATACTATTTGCAGGAATATATATAAAGTACAGGGAATTTTATAAATAAAAATACGCTTTCCGAAGACATAAACCCAAGGGGGAAGGAGAAAGCCCACTTCGGGTCCGAACTGGACAAATTCCCTAACTCCACCACGGTCCAGGCCCACAGACGAACTGACCAAGCAATGGTGGTCAGGGGGACGTGACACCCAGGGGCGGGCACGCCTGGGGCGCGTGCCCCCCCGCGGCTCCGTGTGGGCCTGGTCTTGGCAGGTCGGCTTCCCTCCTTCCATAGAGGGCAGTGCACTGCGGCATTTTCTGATCCTACCCCCGAACAGTCTTAAGGAAGCTATAAAAGGAGGAGAGAAGCCTCACACCAACACACACCATTTGGAGTCTCTCTCTCTCTCATTCATCCTCACTTGTTCTTTAGGCTAGACACTGAGAATATTAGGAAAGCTACCAAGGAGAGCTTGTCTCCTAGGAAGAAGAGCAACATCTCTTGGTATTATACTATGGAGTGTTCTTCCTTAGTCAAGTTCTCAATTCTTATATATAGTTTTGCATATGAACTAGAGCATAGTTTTGATCATGCTGTTCTTGATAAGCATGAACTAGATCAAAGTTCATCTCATCATTTCATAGCATGTTCATCCCTGTTCTTCATTGTTCACATGTTCTATAAGATTAGAGGTCCTGATGGGAATGGGGTGATGGTTCGATGTTCTTTCGGATTTGCCTATGTTCTTGCTCGTCCATCCATAGGGTGGGAATCCTAGGGGGGACATAGGTTGTTCCTTAGTATGCGGACGTGGTGTCCAGATACGAGGGAGCCTTCAGATATGACGGCATGCCACGGTTGAGGGGTAGGTGGCAGGTGGTGATAGCCCTATCCGCCCTCCGTAATCCCCCACGTCCACATGTCATGTAGGAGTTCGTAAATGCCTCTATTGGCTGGCAAACCAGCTGCGGGGTCTCCCTGTTACTCTAGGCCTTGACCCATCTCTAACCTTGTATCACATGTGACACTAGCTGTTCTATGCATAGCTATATATGACCTACTTGCTCTATGTAGGTTTTACTCTTTATTTATTTATTTATTCTTTATTCCTTATTTCCCCTTTATCCTTGAGATTGACCCAAGTGTATGTTCACTATCTACAAATCCATCTATCTTACCCCTGCATAGTACAAAGGTTTCATTTCAATGATGTGAAGTCATAAGCCATATTCATGCTAGAGGTATTTTATACCATGCCTTCCTTTGGGAAAATATAAATAACGATATCCTGAATACTTCCGGGTGAAATGCTACAATGATAGATCCGTGCACTTGCGGATAATATCTTTGAAAGGTTTTGATCTATCACATGGCATTTCTTGGCGTGTTTACTAGGACATAACAATTCTAGAAACGACGTTAAGAAATGCCAACAAGCATTTCTGGCGCCGTTGCCGGGGATGGACTTAAATCCTTCATATTTGGTGATAGCGCTAAGAAATGCCAATAGTAACTGCCAAGGTAACAATTTCAACCAACCACCATTGAGAGAGATGATTGTCAATCAAAATAAAGTTATTGAAAAATGTCAAGAAAGATAGCTTCCAATGATAAAGTTCTTAAAACCATAAACAATAGAATGGATAGCTTTACTTCTGCCATAAAGAATCATCTTAGCTTTAACAAGATGATAGAATCACAAATCTCTCAGCTAGTAACTTTAGTACCCATGGCTGAAAAAGGTAAGATTCTAGGGAATCCAGAAGTAGAAATTGCGAATCTTGTAGATATCTTCATTGTAGGAGAATACTTCGTCGCACCACCCAGACCATTGAGACCAGTATGGGGAGAAGAAGAAATGCCAGAAAAGAAAAGAGATCCAGGAAGACCCGTCATCCCCATCTGCATTGGAGCTCATACCTTCGATGAAGCCATCTACGATTTGGGAGCAAGTGTCAACATTATGCCCAAGGTAATTTACGAGAAAATTCATGGTCAACCTTTGTTGTACACAACCATGTGTTTGCAGCTTGCAGAGCAGACATTGTGCTACCCTAAGGGAATCCTTGAGAATGTTCTCATGGGAGTTGGACACTCGACTCTACGAGTAGACTTCGTGGTAATAGAAATAGGAGGAGATGATAGAGCACCCATCTTTTTGGGACGACCATTCCTTAGCACAGCCAAAGCCTTCATCTACACTGACATCACCAAGATCTGCTTCACCATTGGGGACACTAAGGAGAGATTCAGTTTCAAGAATCGCACAGTCACAACTCAAGTCCAGGGGAGCACTTTCTACAAGACATTCTATGACATCGACTCAAAATCAACATCATATCTACGGTAACATATAAATATTTATATTATGATAGACCCTTGTGCCCAACATATTTGCAGTTGCAGCTAGCGGACCAATCTTTTCGATTTTCGAAAGGAATAGCCAAGGACGTAACAGTCAAGATCAGGGATCAAGAGGATCCCGACTTCATGGTACTAGACATGGGTGAAGAAGATGACGTCCACCTTATCCTAGGAAGACCGTTCCTTCACACCACCAGCACGATCATCTACATGAAGCAAGGAGGGATTCATTTTTACTTCCCTGGGGAGAAGGTATGCTATTCCTTTAATAGCTATACTACTTATGAGAAGTCCAAGAAGAATAGGAATAGGAGACACCACTCTCAGTGTCAAAAATAGCAAGCCATCAATGAAGAAGCGGCTGATCAGAAAAAGGAAGCTATTGAAGGAGAAGCTACCCCAGAGGCCAAAGAAGAAGAGAAGTTTCTGGACGAGGAACCATAGAAAGAGAAACCAAGAACCAAGAAAGTGTGGAGAAAGAAAGAGATAACACCACCAAGCACTCTCGCACAAAAATTGGAAATACTATCAAGCAAACCTAAGGGAGAGAAGTCTCTTGATGATCGTTGGAAAGAAGCAATTATAGCAGGATTAGTACAAATGGATCAAGAACCTAAGGTACCCTCCCTTTATTGTCAAAGATCACTACCCCATACGCCGATAGAAGAGGAGAAATCAGGGGAGGACACTGTCCCCTCAGACACCCTCTCAAGTGCTTGATCGAGCCAGAAGGTCCGATTCGACGGACCTAAATCTCCGAACCTTCACCGAAAGGTTACATCGCTAGTTATCCTTATATTTATTTCCCTGCATAGTTTTTACTTTAGCATATTTATTTTCCGCATTCAGTCATGAGCATTCAGCATATTCATATTTCCCCATTGCATTGAAAAAATAAAAATTTATTTTGTTGCGTCATAGCATTGCATCTAAAAAACTTAAGCCCCATGTGAATAAGTCTCAGCTATTTGCTGTGGAGGCACAAAAATAATTTTTGCATCTGCATACAAAAACAGAAAATCTAAAAATATTGAGATCTTGTTGAAAAATGCTTGACTGAAAATCTGTAAGGTTTCTAAGACAGATAAGGTATAACGGTTTTACCACTAATGCTTAATCTGTGAGTTAAGACAGGATTCAACAAGAAGATCAAAAGGATAGCCAAAAGCTTTCATCCACTCTGGGAAGGACCACTTCATCAACCATCTACTTTCGGAGACCCAGGGGGACTGAGAACACCTACGTTGTCAAGATTCAAGATGAACGACTACGTCAACATCCAGCTTAGGGGAGGAGCATCCCCATATATCTAGCTAAGTATCTATTTTCTTATACATGATTTATTTTTTTGAAGAGTTAAATAACTTAGAAAATAAAATAAAAGAGTTTACTATATCTATTAGCTTTTAAATGATTAGGCGGTAAAAAGAGAGAGTGTACAAGTTTGTATTACCTACCCTTGAATAATTGAGCTTTGGATAATCTATTTGCATGGAGATGATGAATAGTTGCTCTGCTGTAATCCCTTTTAAGTGCCTAGTGTTTAACCTTAGATTCCCTGAGTTTTAGGATAAGATTATTTTGACATGAAGATTTGCTCCAAACCTACAACTTGTGGGTTGCAAAAACTTGATCTAAGTCTAGGTGTTTGATGAGTATGATATGAAAAGGTTTTGAGCTGCTATCCATTTTGTTCCTAGTGACACTAGAGTTTTGGAGATTTATCTTTTAAAAAAATCTAAAATTGCCACATGATGAGTTCCTGTATGATGAGTGATTAGATTCCTACCACAGCCATATATTTGGTAGACTAGGAAAACCAGCTCATAGGCTACTTACTTTGTGTTGAGTTTGACCAACCTATGTAAGACCCTTGTCGAGAGGTTTATCAAACTCCCAAGATCAAGATCACGTACACTCCACCCAAAAAATACTGCTTCTACCCTGGAAGTATGCAACAATATGCTTTCCACTTAGATCCACCAAAAATGTTCTATTCCTATCCTGAGAATGAGCAACCAAAAATATTTCCCTTTTGTCTTCTATTAAACCTTATCATTGTCCTCATCACCATTCAATAAATGCTCTAACAAGATCTTGTTATTTATCTCTTGTTATTCATCCGCAAAAGAAGCTTGGGAATTTTGGTTCTAAAAAAGAGAAAAAAGAGAAAGAAAGAAGTATCTAGCCCAAGTGTTCTTGAAAGTTTCAAAGTCCAAAAGAGAGAAGTATCCCCCTCAAGGAGCAAATTAAGATAAGGTTTCCATCTTGTTTTGACCCTCGCCATGTTACACCCTTCGTCACCATTGTTTAACCATGTATCCATCACCACATACATACCCATTCCACATATACATAGGTCCACACACATGCATATATATCATGATCTAAGGGTATGATTTCCTCTCTGAGGATCCCAGTTTTGATTAGGCAATACATGCAATGTAAGTATGCTATATCCTTGAAATACCTCTAGCTCCATATAAGCTTATTAGTTATAGGGAGAGAAGAGGAAAGGTAAGATGCTACTCTACTTTAGGCCAAAAATACCACATATCTTAAGAGGAGAGAAAGGCAAGACACCATTATTGCCTTAGAGAGGAATCCACAAATACCACATATGAGAGACTTGAAAGGATCATACAAAGGAATCTCTGAGTTTTATTTTGAAAACTTGCAAAAACTCTAGAATAAAGGTTGATCAAAGAACTTAAGACATAGTGCTTAACTTGATCATTCTGCTTTTCAATTACTTGAGACCCAAGTGAAGGTTACAAGCCCCACAGCTGAAGGTAATATAGGTAAGGTGGAAGTTCAAAAGGTTTGTTTTAACTCAGAGGAGAATTTTTGTTTGAACATTGGTGTAGATTTGAGTTGTGACAGCATTGTAGCAACTCCTAATCTATCATATTAAACCAAACAACTGTTTGTTAAGAGGCTAACAAAGGGTAAGCTTAGGGGAGTTTATTGATGGTAATTAACTCTAAATTTTAACCGTCAATTAACCCAGGAAAAATCTGAAATAATGAGTGAAGAAGAGTTATAGGGGTTTATTCTAATGAGTTTCACAAGTTGCGTTGTTCTCACTTGTCTTGCAGGATATTCAATATTGCACCATAAAAGAATCTCAAGTGAAGAATCTGAGCACACCATTGCGAAGAGCTCATCGAGATGATCGAGATGGACATATCATTTGCTATATTTGGAGCACCGGAGAGAAAGTCCTCGATAGAAACAACTTAAAAGACTCTAGAAGACCCTAGAACCATCATCATCATAAGACCAGAGACTAAACCAACAAGATTCCATAGCTCTGTGAAATAATATTTTTTGAGGATTTATCCAAAAGCTGGGAAAGGAAAGAATCCACCCAAGACACGACTCATTGCGTAAATGGATCGAAAAGTGGCACTAGAAGGACGTGGAAGACACCAGAAGGCATGAGAACAAAGCGAAAGCCCGGTGGCTGATAGGTGGGGCCAGCTGGCCCCACATGCCAGGCCGGCCAGCCTGACCCCTCAGCCAGGTGGGCCCTCCTTCACGTGACGGCCTCCAACCGACCTCTACGACGCATCTTGACCCTTGTTCCATGTCGATTTGATTCGAGGGCTGCAGTTCACCCCACCGAGGTATATAAGCAGAGGCATACCATTCCATCATCAGTTTATAGGTGTCCCTTTAAAGGATAACCTAGAGCTCCACCAGCTAGGGCATAGCTAGAACATAAGAATAGGAATTAGAGGAGGCAAGCAACGCTTGGATTCCAGATCTGGTCACGAGGAGGCTAGGTACAGCCTTGTACTTCTCTCTTGTATTCAACATTGTTAATCTATTTATGCTATTTGTCTTCTAGTTCATTGTGTTCATCTTCTAGTTCATCTATTTGTTCTTCTAGTTCATCATCTAGATCATCTACTTCATCATTCTTGTTCTAGTTCGTCTAGTTCATCATTCTAGTTTGTCTAGTTCATCATGTTCTTGTTCTAGTTCATGTTTGAGTTGAATACTTGATATGACTTGTTATAATTCTAGATTCAAAATTATAATGTTCATTTCCTATGTTGGTTATATGTTTAGTATAGTTGGAGTAGTTTTGTGTTTATACCCTTGTTTGTATAGCACTCATTCCAATGATCAAGGGGTGGGTGGTAGATATTATGTAAGCGTGGTGCTTATACGTTGTTTACCTGCGGATGCACCCTATATCCGAGCCATGTGGTAGATCACGAAGGTGACTATTATAGCTTCGTTGAGTCCTCTGTAGTCCACTCGTTGAATGTAGGACACGTAAGGCTTATTTGCGGGGTGACGTCCTGCTCTGTTCCTGACCCGCCTTGGCAATGTCTCTTGTGTATGAATACGAGTTACCCTGACCATGATTGCTAGATGTAATTGCACTAATCAATGTAGCTTAATGACCTATAGGTAGAATAACCCTAGGAGTTATTCTCTATTTTCTAGTTGTTTCTAGACTCACACCCAAGTAGAAAAATGCTCGGTGGAATCCCTTTTAGGATTGCTTTGATCTATTATTAATTATTCTTTATGATATGATTGATCCCTGCTTTGAGTTTGATCTAGTGGAACTCTTGTCACAAGTGTAAGCTATAGCTTTTATTCTTTATACCTCCAAGTGCCTTCCCAGTGGTAGAATGGTAAATAATGATACCTAGAACTTTCCTGGGTGAAATGCTACAATGAGTGTATTTTATCTGTGCGCTTGCGGATAACGTTATTTCATCTTCTATAGTGCTATGATCATAAGTACAACCACATCTTTTGGTGTTGTGTTGGGGATGACAACCTAGCTTAAGCAATGCTAAGAGATGTCCTGAACATTTCTAATGCCTTTTCTAGGAAAGGGTTTGACCCTCCTATTTGTAATCGTGTTAGAGATGTCAACTTCTGGCTTGCTTGATTTATATCTTTCTGACTAAGTTGTTTTTCTTGATCAGAGGCCAGCTGGTAGCTTTTGATGAATCGGCTATTAAGGAGGCGTTCCTCTCCAAACCCACCCGTAAGTATTTTTTATTTCTTGGGTTCTCCGTTTTCTGTCTTTATTTTCCCAAGTTCTCTTTGACTTGGCTCTTATCAGCTTTGCTATTATGATCAGTCGAGCACCTACTTTAGGTTCTGATATCCCGCTGGCTGAGCCTATCACTAGCATAGCTAGTGTGGATTTCTATTCTAGTCCTCTTTCTTCTTTCTCTTTTCCTATTAGGACAGGCCGGCTTCGAAAGAAAATAGCCCTTGTTTTTCTTGTTCCAATTTGTTTTAGCTTTGTTTCTGATTTCTTTCTGCTTTCTTATTCCTAATCTGATTTCTTTAATAGGCAAACTCCTACTGCTACACCTACAGCTGGGCCCTCTTCATCTGCTACTGTTATGTGTGTAGTTCCATTCCAAGTTCTTTTCCTCTGACTCTGAGCGGACCCTGAGTGATCCTTTAGTGGCAGATGCTTCAATCCAACAAGAGAAAGTTGAGGTTGTTCCTGACACTCAAGATGTTGGTGAGAACACCGATAATGCTCTAGAGCCTCAGGAGATCCTGATGGAGGATAGGTCGGTGCCAGAGACCTCGATGCCTCCTGAAGATGTCGGGAATGAAATTGTGGGGGGTGATGTTTCCCTCCCCAATCCTGTGGTTGCTAATGTGGGCGTCGGCACATCTTCTCCGGTGGGTTTTGCCTCTGAGCCCTGGGTTGATTTGGCAGCCGATGCCAGATATATGCGTAGCTTGGACCCCGACTACCGGTTGTCCAAGCTTTCAACTGCTTGGGACGGAGTTATTGCCAACTTCGGCTCTGTGGTTCAGGTACGTAACCTCTTTCTTTCTTTGTTCTTTTTATTATGTCCCCTATTTTTCTCTTAGTCCTTGGTGCAAGACCAAGATTTGCTATTTGGCTTCGAGGATGCTGAGGCCGGAGCAAAAGCATCCCAGGAGTTTCATCTGTCAGGGCCGAGCTATCCCGAGTTTAGGCTGAGTTGTTGGCCAAGCGTGAGGGACGTCACATCTCTGAGACAGCCCTCAAGGATCAGGTTGGTGAAGCCAAGGTGCATGGTGAGATTGTGATGGCGGCCATGAAGGATGCTGGTTCGCTAATGATGCTTTGAGAAGGGAGAATACATGTATCTTTTATTCTTCTCCTTTGTTTTCTTGATTCTCTTTTTTGTTCCTTAGTTCTTTTATGCTTTTCTTCAGATCTTCTCAAGGAGAAAAGGAGCCTGCTCAAGGAGGCAGACAAGATGAAAGAGACGCTCTATTTATCAGAGAATAGGCTTGAGCAGGTAAGGATTCTTGCTGAGATCCGTGTTGATGAAGCTGAAGGACAACTCGCTCAAGCTAGATTGGTATGACGCAGTGCTGATCGTAATCTTCTATAGGCTTTGATGGTGGTGAAGGATCTAAGAACCCAGCTAACAGCTATTGAGGGCAGGATGTCTTCTTTGTGGAGCTCTATGAAGTCGGTGGTGGAAATGATCGTATTGCCAAAGGATGGGGCTTTGTCTTTTGGTGACTTCATTCCCTTAATCCCTGCTCGGTTCAGTGGCTATTTGAAGGAGAGCTTTCGCACTTGTGTTAGCAACATCTTGGGTCATGTTGTTGGCGCTCCTTATTGCCTATTTTTTATCACCAACATTTTAAATAAGTACAAAAATTATGATCAACAAAACTGAGACATAGGGCTTTTTGACTCACATTTTCCATGAGTATTGGTATATATGTTTTGCAAGACACAAACATGAAATATATGCCAAAATACACAATCTAGAAGAAAGGCGTAGGATAGAAAGCGAATTCCAGAAATGCGCAAAGGATGAGGAAGAAGAAAGCCCAACAATTCTTCGTATTTGGACCGAAGCACCATCGGGGATGTGGCCCAGACCCAATAAGCAACCGACCAAAGAAAGTCAGTGGCGAGAGGGGCTAGCCAGGGTGCGGCCGCACCCCAACCGCCTTGTCTCGGGCCCACGTTTCTTAGGTGGTGCCATTAATGCTAGGGGAGGTCGGTTTCATAGGTGTTTCCATGTATAGCTCTCGAAACCGACCATTCATTAGTGTAAGTAGAGGGCTAGCCTCCCTCTCCAACACATTCTACTCTACATTCTACCTTGTGCTTCACCTCCATATCATTTGTAGTAGTAGTGTCCCTCTAGGTGCATAGCACCTAGTTGTAATAGAAAAGAGGAAGAGAGGAGAGGGGAAGAGCCGAGGAGGAGCCGGGTTTGTCGGAACCTCCTCTACCTTGTACCTCTACGGAGCCGACTCATTCATGAGTAATATCCGGGTTCTTTTCTTTGGAGTTTCTAAGTTCTCTTTTGATTAAGCTCAGTTCTTATTTTACTTGTTTACAGGATCTTCGCTCGACCGAGTGCTTTAGTCTAGCTAAGATATCAGACTAGAGTAGTAATCATTGGCACAGACACGGTGTCTAGGCTACCGGTTACCTGAGGTTATGCCTAACCCCACGGATAGTTGTGGTAGCCCCGGGGGTGACAGGTCTGACCAGGCCTTTGTAATCCACCATGTCTGGGTTGGTGTTTTCGTAGAGCTTTTGGCGGCCTGACCCCGATCACCCCTTCCTAGTCTTTTCAAGGATCGAAAAGGAACCGCTGCTCCAAAGTAAGCAAGTACGGTGGGCTTGAACCTTGGTTATCTAGTGATCTTGGGAATTCCTTAGAAAAATCCTCTCTACCTACAAAAATATCCTTCTACCTTTTCTCTTAGACGTTCTTAATTCCTTCTAGTACACTTCCATTCCCTGTGGAAAATACGATATCCTGAATACTTCCGGGTGAAGGCTACAATGGTAATTTCGTACACTTGCGAATCTTCTACATACGTTAAGAAATACCAACACACGTCCTGGTTCTTGTTCCAGAAGCACCACTAGAGAAGCTTGATGAGGATTCTGCATCCCCAGAGTTCATTTCTCAAGTAGAAGCCGTGAATAGGGAGCTATAGTCTTTGACTATGGCTGTTGTAGACCAAATTGACGTAGAAGTCCCTCCCCTTCTCGTTGAACTTGTCCTTGATGTCCTTTTCTGTAAATACAGTTGTAAACAGCTTCTTCGTGTACATGCAATACTATCAGGCTTTGTCCTGAGTTCTTTTTTTGATATCTGATTCTAAACCCTATGCAGGCTTTGATCTGTCTCGTTTTCTTATCTTTTGATTAAAGCAGTTCTTGGTCTGTTCTTGAAACATTATTCTCTCGGTTGATCATAGTTTCATTAGGGTTGTTTTTGAATTTTTGTAGTAGGAGACGTCATTGTAGTGTTTCAAATTAAGAAACCCTAGTGATGGTCATTAGCTCATCACTGTCCTTGTAGTTTTTGTTCATCTTCTGGTCGTCTGCTTGGTTTAGCTTTAGAGAACCCTTAGTCATGGGTCTGAGTTTTTTAGCTGGTCATTGTCTTGTGGCTCCCTTATGGGTTGGCACTCTCCAGAGGAAAAAGGCAGCGGCACTATCTTGTGTGCTGTTCAGGTTCATAAGAACCCGGGTACCTGTAGATTCTCAGCTGGTCACCCAAGTTGGCTCCCTTGCGGGTTGGCACTCTCCTAGAGGGAATAATCAGCTGCCCTATCTTGTGCGCCGTTCGGGTTCGTAAAGAACCCAGGTGCCTGTAGATCCTCAGCTGGCCACCCAAGTTGGCTCCCTTGCGGGTTGGCACTCTCCCAGAGGGAAAAATGCAGTCGCACCATCTTGTGGCCGAGCGCTGTATGGTTGGCTCCCTTGCGGGTTGGCACTCTCCCAGAGGGAATAATTGTGGCAGAACCTCCTAATTTATATGGCCCACATGCACCAGTTATTGTCTCCATGACCTCTGACGGCTATGCATATGTCCCATATAACATAAGAAGTCTGTTGGGTGTCCCCAGGATACCCGAATCATCCGCCTTTTCTTTCCCGATCTCATTACTAAGGCATTGTAGTATTACAATAGTTTATACAAATATTATACATTAGAGTGAAAGTGCGAAAGTATTACATAACTTAAGTTACAAACCAGTTGTTTCCAAACTTACAAACCAAACCATTAGTGCGATTATTATTGACCATAATAAGTGGTACAGCATTAGTATCAACATATACAACACCCAAACATGGTACCCTGCCCAAGGGTCACACCAACTACTCATCGTCATTGACCTGGAACACAGTCATGCAGCAGGGTCTAAAGCACACCCTGAGTACAAAAGTACTCCGCAAGGCTTGACTGAAGAAAAAGGGTGAAGACTCAAGAATGCAAGCTCAGGGGAATCAAGGTGAGGTTTTAGTAAGAATCAAAGTTCTTTTGCATAAAATCTCTAATAGTGCATCCTTAACTTCACGTTTTATTTGCCACTAGCTCAATACCTGTGCGTTGCTACGGGTTTAAAAATTCATAATGTTATATCTCATAGTTAACATATTACAGGGAGCCACAATTGTGAGTCCACCTATCCACATCATGTAGCAATCGCGTTCAAACTCGCAATCTCTATTATTGAGCTAGAGAATAGATTGTAGAAGATGTCAAACTCGGCCCATCAATCTTCAATTTTGAGCTAGGGAATAGATTGTAGAAGATGCTATCATAGTCTGAATAATGAGCATTTGGGTTCCCATAGAATAGACTATCAGTTAGAAGTGGAGGTTTTGGTAAAGAAAGAAGTGGACTGAAGCAACATTCAGAAGGGGCAGACTTGTGAAGTTGTGAGAATAAAATTATCAAAAGTCAGTTTTATTGAACTTTTGAAAATGAGATCAATTCTTTTGGATTTCTATGCTCTAAGATACCACATGGTAAAACTCAGATACCACAAAACGACTTGAAATCCAGACATGTATACAGTTACTTTAACGCATCCTCAAGTTCAAAGTTTGAACAGGTGCATCTTTATTCGGTCTAGTCATTGGACCTTCGGCTAGGTAAATTTGTCTCAACATAGCAATTAAAACTAAATAGGCTCAAGGCGCACCTTGATTTCCTGAGAGGTCAAGAACACAAAATATTCTAAAATATTTTTCTTGATCCATCAATGTTTACAATCTGAAAAGCTGGGTAATAGCAATTGTGACAAAGAGTTTAATAAATCACAAAGCTATGGCAGAAGCTTGAGCTGAGAACTTGCCAGCACAAACCCAACCTTCAATACATCAATCTTGTCCCCCAAAGTAGTAAAAAACAGCACCTATTTGTTTGCTCGTTAGCAGGCAGTGATTTTTTCTAGAACAGTTCCATCTTCAGTTTCTTCACACAACTATCATGTCAGCACAAGTACATATATACTGGCCCCTAGGAGCTTGACAACAGAAAGAACTGGTAAGTGACACCGACCCATGGGAGGGCGGCACAGACTCTGGCTCCTCGCGCACTGCCCTTCGTTGAGTGAAGAGTTAGAAAGCACAACAGATAGTAGCACCCAAACATAGAAAGCCAACTGATGGTATGGATGGGAAGCAGGGAATGGACGAAGGGAGATGAACAGTAGGGATTTGACGAACCATGAATAGTAGAGAGAGATGAAAAACCTGGAGTGTAAGACTGGCCCTAGATAATCTTTTGCTGCTGCATGTTCACGATCCTCTATTACCTTTGGCACAAGTTGGCTAAAATGCAAAATTACTAAATTTTCTCTGAGCCGTTGAAGTACTCATAAAAAGATTTTCTAGTAATTATCAATGAAACTCTAGTAGTAATCATTAAATATGGATAATTTTAGTGTTACAACATGCAAATCAAAACATAATGCAACCTATTATTAGTCAATGAATAGGTTAACCCACAATAATAAGTTGCTGAACCTCCTGCAGGTTGGCATGGACGACCAGGAGCACCACAATTATTTGAATGTTAACTCTGAACGTGTCTATGTGTTTGAATGTTATGCTGAACCTGAAGGAAAGGTACTAACTGACCTGTTAACTGACTTGAAGGAAGACTCCAAATTAAGCAGGAAGGATGCTAAGTTAAGTCAGTGACCTGATGAAATATGCGCTGGTCAGATCACCATGAACCCAAGATTTAATTATGTCCTGCTTGTGCCGGTTCAATAAGGTTATCTGTAATGTGATGTATGTCATGAAATTCCAAAAATTGATGAAAATTACAGTTCCACTGGATAACTTATACTATACACTTTTTGCTAATTGTTGCATGACAACAAACATGCTATACACTCTCAATGGTCTGCATCTGTGTTTTTGACATCTTGCACTGAGATTGTTCATGGCTATAAATACAATTGGCAAAATTATTTTGTTAACACTTGAACAGTGTACTGTATTGGCTCAAAGTTTGTGCTAACCATGCGATTCAGGTTTCATACAGTAAGGGTGGCATAACTTGTGTGGAAATAATAAAGAATTGCACTACCTATCAAGTAAATCCCGCATTTCGGTATGTTCATTTGTTGGTTTATGTATGTTTTTGGCAATACTTTGATCTTCAAATTTGAACACACTCCCACTTATAACCAAAAAAATTTGAACACACTCACACCTATAACACACTCAATTCCTGATGAGGTAGTAATGACGAGAGCACTTACCGATCTGTGCCTTCAGTCCTTTGCTCTGACGACGGCCAGCTGATGACGGAGGCTACGGCCCATGGGCAGGCGATGTGCAGGTGGAACGCATCGCTGAGCGGCCCTCGCTGTTGGGGTCCACGTCCCCGCGTTTGTGGAACTCAACACTCGTCCTTTGTGCCCCTCCGCCACACGGAGCGCGTGGCCGGCCACTCGCCATGCCCTGTGCCTCAGGCCGTATGTTGCCGCCGCCCACGCCGTGGCCTCCCACAACCTTGTTGCCGCTGGAGCCCTGGAGCCACGACGCCGCGCGATGGCTGGATCAGGGGAGCAAGGCGGGGACGGCGCGATGACGATGCTGGTTCCAGCGTAGGTGGTTGGATCGGAAGCCATTGGGCGACGGGGCAAGGGGAGGAGGCTGATGGCGTGGAGGAACCAGCGGCGGCGGCGACTCTTGGCCGCGGTTGAGCGCGTCGTCTACTCCGGAGAGCGGGGTGGTTCTACCCAACGGTGGCGGCGGCGGCACCCTTGGCTTCGATCTATGCGGTTGTGGCGTCGCGCGCACCTCGGTCATGCGCAGGAGGGGGTTACGAGGGAGTGGGGAGTGGGGAGGAGAATTACGGGGGAGGTGATTAGTCTCTCTTTTTTTTTTACGAGAGAGGGGATTAGTCGGGCGGATGGTTTACCGCGGGAGGCAGGCCGATCAGTTTGCAGTGACGATATCATTTGAGTCTTTTAGGAGTAAGATTATCATTAACAATATGCACGATACGTTAAATTTAATATAGTACAGTAAAAGCATGATTTATTTTGTTTACCTCCATTAGCAGTGTTAGTCTTGTCACCTAATAGTGCTCGAGAGCCACTATTTTCCATTGGATTAACCTAGAGATGCCTGTACGTTTGAAACAAAAAAAGCAAGTTAGAGCAATTGTACCATGTTATCATCCTACTCACATGCAGTATAATAGCAACCAAGTGTAATATTGAATAATATTTGGTTGTGGCCAATAAAGATATTTGGTTTGCTGGGCACTGCATTGAAAATTGATTCATGAAAATTGATTCAGTAGTCCAGTATTATATAGGACTTTAGGACATAAAACTATAGTCAAACTTTAATCCTGAACAATATGCTGATGATGTAATTGAGCAAATGGTAGGCATATACATATATTAACTTCATTTAAATGAGAGATGTAATCGAGCACTATTATGCAAGTAGATGGACTGTACAGTGGTATTAATAGCCCAATGGATAAAGAATGCTTGATGATTCACTAACAACCGTAGTGTACAGATATGCGAACATTTGCCTGTCTGCACATGTATGCAGCAGATATTACGACTTTGGAGTCCACATTCTGGAGATATTAAGGTGCACCAATGAAAGTGGAAATAGAGCAGTACGATGGCCAGCCATCAGTATCACTGTTAAATACTGAAGAAGCAGATTAACTGAATTCCAAAAGGAGCTTTTCATGTCTAGATTTCATTTCCCAGTTCATGAAGGATCTTACAAACCTTGAATTATCCAAAGGCGCTGAGTTACTTGAGGTTCTCCTCCACGGGAAGAGCGAACACCGGAAGAGCAGATTTACAGAAGAGCAATAGGACCTGTTGACCCCAAAAAAAAATATAAACACAATATCATCATTCACATTCATATAATAAGCAAATGGAGATATGAATGATTGTAAGCGCAAGTAACAAGCTTGTAAGTGCACTCATTAAATCAAATCAAGAACATTGCTTCCAAGAATTTGATTAGTATCCCTGTTTGGGATATTTGCCTTTTACATAAACAGATGTTATTATACTGTTTAGCAGGCCTTATGGCATGGTGCTAACATGTCAGTATGTCACAACTATAACCTTATTAACGCAAAAGTTCTTGGTATGGATATATCAGAACACTGCAGAATTGATGGGGAAAGTTAACAGCATAATAACATGCCTATGTTGTGATAATAAGGTACGGCTCATAGCAAAGTTTCTCCCATCTAAATATTGTCGAGCACTCGAGCTTAACTTACTGTCTCTGGATTTGGGTCAAGAATTCTATGAATCAGTGATTTTGCACCACCTGAAAACCAGACTGGGAATGAATATTCAGCACCCTCGATCTGCATTAAGAAAAGAAGGCGGTAAGGTATAAAAATTCCACTTCACATGGAAGATAACATGCTAACAATACATATAAAAATTCCACTTCACATTCTGCACCCTCGATCTGCATTGGAAGAGTCTAGTTAGCAAATCTACAACTTCTCTACACAATCATTAACAGAACAGAAAAATTGTGATCTCCTTTATTTGGACAGTTCGGTAAATAGATACAGGCATGGCTTTCATTATTTTAGTGAGTCATCACTTAAACTCCCTACCTGCAGGTGATATGATCCACATTAAATGATTATGATACGACACAAAGCAGAATGGCATTTTATTAGCCAACGTGCATGTTAATGTAGCTACCAAGCACTATTCTGTAAACGTAGCTAGGACTTTGTAAACCCCATTGACAGGATCAGTAGCTAGGATGGTTCCCAAATGCATGCTGAAACTAAAATCAATATATGTGTCCAAAACAATCTTAACTGCAGTTCATCAAGCGTTGCCTTAGTGTGCATGTGTGAGGGTGCAGGAGGGGGTTGGCTGGTCAGAGGAAAACCAAGCATATGAAATCTAGATAAATAAAAAATCCGAAACAGCCCTGAATATGCACAAATTCATAAATGTCAGTCGGACATCTTCTCCCACACATCTATATGAAACAGCCCAAATCACAAGAGTGATCTCACGTAATGATAGCAGATCATATCACATAATGATAGCAGATCATATCACATAATGAACCATCGCAAATTCAGAACCCTGCCACCGGTCTCCTACACACAGGCTAAAACATTGGGTTGGGGATTCACAAAACCACTAAATGAATTACGGGACGCTATTTCCGGCTTCAAATTTGTACCGCATCATAATCACATCACATATCCTGAAAGCTGAAAGGCTAGGAACATTCAGTGCAGATAACACTGAACTGCAGGCACAGATGCAGTAGATCAGATCGGAACACAAAAATCCAATGAGGTTAAGATAGGGTTGGGTGCTCGGCAGGAAGGGTTGGGAAAGGGGTTCACAAACCTGGTGGAAGCATCGAATAGTGCGAGCTGTGCGAGGCCTCCTCCGCCTGATCGATGTTCCCGGGCTGGCGACGGGGCACGACGAGGTGGCGGCTGCGACGGAGTCAGAGTCAGCGGACGCGGCGCCTTGAACGCGGGCGTCAGGGATGCGCCTAAGGCAGCGGCGTTCAGACGACGAGCGCAACAGAGGCCGTGCGCAGTGGGGCGTCGTTCCGTCGAGGCGGCGGCGGCGGCCAGATCATGGAGGTGGCAGCATCCAGCCGCGTCGGGGAAGGGCGAGGGCGGCTGTTGGAGCGCCGAGGGCACGCGTGGAGGGGCCGGCGAGCTCGTCGTCGTGAAGACCGCCGGAGGTGGAGACTCCGCGAGCTGCGCGCACCTGCTGGTAGAGGGCTGCGGCCGGAGGAGACGCGTCCTTGCCGGGGGCGACAGAAGGGGGCGACGGCGGCTGTTATGCGGGAGCGAGGGAGCGTTGGCCGACGGACGGGGGCGGCTGCGGCGACGGCGACGGGGGCGGCTGCGGTTCTGCTTTCTCTACTCGTGGTTGGGGTACCGCCGGGTCTGGTCAAAGGTTCGTGGGAGGTGGGGAGGGACGTTTTTTTTTAAGGGCGAGCGAGAGAGCGCCGGGAGTAACTCGCGAAAGGAGGCTGCGTGATTAGCGGAGGCTTAATGCGGAGGCAGGCCAATTAGATGTGGCTACGATACCATTTGATTCCTTTTAGTTGTTAGATTATCATTAATAGAATCTTAGTGATCATAATCTAGGTCAAACACTTCTTATCAACCGACTCATTCTCATTCTCGATTCAAGTTCCACTTATCAACTATGATGAAGGTGCTGGATCAAGACTCCTTTCTCGTGGAGCAACAATGATTCGAACCACTTAGTCTACCTAGCTGGGGCTTCCTAACCACACGATATATGCAGGACTCAAACCCACATATATCAACCTTTTCCCGGATCCTCCAAGACCAGAACGGGTCCGCCACCAGGAAGCATAGTACTCCACCAATCCAGCCATTGCCACGTGGGTACACGCTACTCCCACCATCTCTCCACTCCTAGTGCGCGGTTAGCCGTTCTCGTGATAGATTAGCCGAGTCGGGCTTACCAAAGTTTGTGGCTAGTACTATAAAAAACTCCTTGATCCGAGGGCCAACAAGGAACGGTCCTTAACCGACATTGACGGAAAACACTACATGGGGACTCCTTTCCCAATGCAAGTTACCCATCCGGCCTCGATTTCATATCATTCCTCATTTTCCACCAAGTTATGCCATCATCCCATATTTTGAAACATTTCATTTAAAAGCCTAACTCATTAAGCAGGGCTAAGCATAACTGGGTAGTTTCAATTAGAACAGGTAACAAGGATGATATTGAATAATCAAGGTTGATTATGCATCAAGCAGGTTATCACTCAACTCCTAATAACCTAATGCAACCTTTCAGAAGCATAAGTGATACAAAGTTTGTAAATCACAAGGTACGGATTGAATGCATCCGGGGCTTGCCTTGGATGTCGGGGTAGATGGACTCGGGTTTAGTTCCACTTCTGGATTGACATCCATGGGGTTCGGCTCGACTATAACACCTAAAATTTTGCATGATTTTAAAATAGCTAAAATGATTTGTTTATGCAATTTTATGAGCATTTAACATAGGCAAATAATTTTTGTATGAAATTAAAAATCTATCATAAGGTTAGGAACACGTTGAGCATACATGCTGCTGCATTTATTTTACTGTACTGATTGGTTTCATTCGTAAGTCAAATTGTTTCAGGCTGATTTAAAGTTGTTTTGGAAAATTCAGTTTTCGTTCATTAAAAAAACATTCTTTTTCTCTTTCTCTCTCTCGTTGTTTCCCTTCAGGTCTGCTGGTTTGTTTCCAGCCGTGGTCACCTCCTTGGCTACCAAGAAGCTACGAGCCCACATTGGCGTGCGTGCTTTCTTTTTCATCTGCTCCTCTTCTTGCTGTGTGCATTGCCGGCCCAGCATTGTGCCAGGTCCCAGCCTGAGGCCAAGCCGAACCAGAGCACAACGCTGTTCCGGCTCAAGTCCGCGTCCGAGCCTGACTCCGCGGGATTTTTGGGCGTCCGTGCCATGCCAGCCACCCAGCGACGGTGCCAGCGGTAGGGCTGGCCGGGCTCAGGCCCAGAGACGGAGCTCATAAGGGGCCAAACTGGGCTCCGGCCCCTGCTTGCCCGCTGAAACGTTCTGAACCACTAGTATATTCACGAAGCAATAACCACTGCAAAGCTTACAAGTTACGTTAAGCAAGCTAAATGCAATAGCAGCAATACGTGTAGGAGTACTAGCTAAACGCAGCAGCAGTAATACGTGTACTACTCGCTAAGCAGCCAGGCCTCTGCAGCTCTGCTTTTACATGTAGCAGTCAAATTTACTGTAGCACAACTCAATAATGCCCCCCCCCCCCCCCCTTCACTTCACACCAAGCTCCGTCGCTGCTCAGGCCCCCCTACCGCTGATGCACCCATGGAGCACCCCATTGAACTCTATGCAATTTCTGAACGGGAGGTAGGGCTGAGATCCCAATCTGGAGGTTGAAGATGACTGAAGGTGGGGCTGGCATGCCGATCCATGAGTATGTGACTATATTTGTAGCGTGTTGCTAGATTTAAGCACATGTTCATCTAGAGCTATGTTACATCAGCCCTCCCCCCCCCCCAAGATTTTTCTAGCTTCGTCCCTGCAGCCGGCCTCCTTCCCGTGCTCTCTTTTCCAATGTACGCGCAGCCGGCCTCGTATCGAGCTTGCAGCGCCGCAAAACCTTGCTCTCCGCCGCCGACGTCACCACGTCCTTCCACCGTTCCTCCGACGAATTGGGTCAGCAGCCAACCTTCTACACTTGGTAGAGATCGTCTCGAGCGGTTTTTACCTCTTTCTGTCATTCACTGTTGCTCACAGTTCGTCGCCGTACATCGCAGGGAGCTGTTCTCTGCCCCGTCGAGGTGCTCGCCGTCTTTATCTTGATTCCACCCGCGAAACCTTCCTAGGTGAGTTCGCGGATGTCTTCTCTACCTCCCGGAACAGTTACCATGGTCAATAGTGGTCTGAAACGTTGACTTGACGAGCTCACCGGCAAAGTTCACCGTCGGCCATGGCACCATCGTGGCTGATTTCTGTTCCAGCGGGCCACAACCTTCTTCTCTCTCCCTTTGTTTCCTAACCCTTCAATCTGTGATCAACGAACCAGATTAGAAGGTACCTCTTCGTGGCATTTTTGTTAAAGAGACCCTAGAATTTCATAGAATTACGTCCGCGGTCCATGGCAGATTCAAGATCCGAATTTTGACTTATTTTAATTCGAAATTAAGTTCCAGTTATTTACTTGTTTGCCACTGATTTCAAACGCTTATAAAGCCCTCATTTTAACTCCATTTTGACCCGTTCAAATTGCGTTGGATTCATAGTTTCATAATCTACGCGTTAGTGCTACTGTTGGTTACGTTTGTAGCTTTTAAATTTCAAACTCATATTTAATGCATTATTAATCTATAGAAAATCTTTGAAAATTCATAACTTCGCCGTTATGACTCTGTTTTTGGTGAACTTGACATCTATGTGATCGTAGCAATGAGTAGATTAGTTATTATGTTTGGTGTACTGTTCCAATTATAGTTTATTGTTTTCTTCGTGCATGGTTGCTCAGTTGTTTGTATGGTGTTGCTTGTTGGTGTTGATTGAGTTCAGACGGTGAGGGTTTTGCTGAAGACCAAGGATACTTTGAAGATCAGCAGGACCAGCAAGAGTTTGAGAACCAAGGCAAGTATAGTTAAGGACTATCCTTGTTGACCTATTCATGAATCACATTAAATTCATATGCATGTGTCTCTTGATATCCTATTGAGGTTTACCTAGCAATCGAATACCAAACTCCTTGTCAACCTGGGTTTTGCATACGGGTAGTATTGCTAGTGCTACATAACCATGATCTTGTAACTTGATTAATGAATATGCAATAAACATAAAAGATGACTTTTTAGTAACAAGGAAACAAGGGGGTTAAAGTGTTTGGCTACTTTTCATTCACTTGATGTTCCCTCTCCCTAAGGACTTATCTGTACATGATCATCCAGGCCTTACCGTACCGCTGTGAGGGCTACATGGCTCTGGCTTTAGTTCTTTAGAAGACCTCCTCTAGCTCGTTAGTGGTTACCAATTTGGCGCAAGAGTGGTGTGTTCCGGGTTGGGTGTAGTTGGACCCCCTGTCTAAATGTGTATAGGCTACGAGTCATTGTGCCATCTGGAAGGGGAATTCTACATTCATAGGGCACAGAAACCTTAGTGGCCCTAACTTATTAGATGAACTTTTAGATGACTTTATATGGTTTCCGGTGTTTTGGGCCTTGCAAACCTAAGCATTTGGAAATCATGACTCACAGTGAAAGTGTACAATGAAAGTGTACACCTCTGCGCAGAGTTTAAATCGATATATCGTCCGTGCTCACGGTTACGAGCAGCCTTGGAGACATTTATGGAACAGATGATCACTATTGAACTGTGTTAAATGTTAATCATGATGTTTATATGCCATTTATAATTCATGTGTGCCTGATCATGTGATTATGGGATAATTACTACCTTGATGTTGCTAATTGTTAAACATGTTATACCCTTGAAAGCTAAATACAGTAATCTAGTGTCAACTATTTGTGCCTCATGAACCCTTGGTTATATTTGTTATGTACGACATGTACTTATGCCTTGTTTTATTTTATTATTTGGAAAATCCCAGATGGGTAACAGATAATAGCTGGAATGATGATTATCGCAAAGAGTATTAGGCTTGTCGTCAACCAGTCGACGTCGTCCCTGTGCTTGGAGCTTCCGCGGGAGATTTACCTTTAGTTGCTTTATTTATTTATGTCTAAGACTATGTGTTGAATTATGGTTGGTTATGTAATAAGCACTGAGATGGTTTACTATTTAAATTTGTCAACCTGAATGTGCGACTGATCCTAGAGCTCATACAAGGCTTTTATACATTCTATTTTTGTCCTTAAAAATAAGGTATGACATCGACGGTTGGTTCCTCCGACTCAGCCACTACATGTGGTGACACTGAATGCGTATGATATGCTTGAATCGAAATATGACAATGCGTCGATGAAAGGTGAACTTCATTAATGAACTTGAGCACCACTTTCCTTCATGATAAAGTTGCAACCCAACAAAGCCTACTAACTATTTTCATTAAGCAAGTCATTAGTCAATGACCTAGGTAAATTATTTCTATTTTCCTTAAGCAAAATTAATTATTTCTTAGTTACACAATTAACTTGAGCTCAAACAAGTACTTAAGGTGCCAAGGATCATCAAGTGTTAATGACCCAAGGTCAACAATCAATTTCCAAAGTCAAACAAATCCTAAGTCATTAAGGGTTTGGTTACTAGATTAATTAATTAATTAATTAATTAATTAATTAAGCATGAAAATTAGGTATAAAATCAACTTTAAATTAATTCCAAACATTTTCTAGAGTTAGGTTACATCATCTAGTAGTGGCAAAACTATTTTTACCATTTATGGAATTTTATTTGATTTATTAAAAATCATGGAAGTTGCATTTATTAATTAATTGAGCTAATCTTAACACCAACAAAAAGTGTTCCAATTTCACATTTCATAATTTTCTTGGATAGAGTACATCATAAAGAGCATACACAAAAAAATTTATGATTTTAGGAGCTACATTTATTTTTTATGAATTTTCAAATTTTTAGCACTATTTAACAATTTTTGAAAAAGATTAAACACTCTGGAGTCACTGATAGCTTGGCCCCACAGGCTAGGCACAGTGTTACCGGGCTGACCGCGGTGACCACTGGCATTGACCGGTGATTCCTCACCAACGGCGAGGCCTTCAATGACTCGGTTTGCTCCTACGCGCTCTACGCGACACGGTGAGTCGACTGGCGGCGATAACGCGGCGGCAAGGTCACCAGAGCAAGCTCAACGACGACCATGGTGGCTTAGTGACGCGGTGACAAGGCGGCAGCGGCCACTAGAGCTTATCCAGTGATGACGAGGCTACGTACAAGCGCTACGGGCTCAGGCGGACGCAATACGCAGGCTAACCGAGCAGGCATGCACGCGGCGCGCTGGCGGCGCTAGCGATGCTGGACTTCGGCGAGCACGCGGTCCGGCGGCTATGGGCCAGAAGATGCCAAAATAGGAGAACGTGAAGGACCAGGAGCTCACCAAGGCAACGATGCTCGCGCTGATGATGCCGGAGGCGGAACGGGGATAGGCTGCCGGCGGTGATGACGAAGGTGGCTTTGATGAACGGCGGTGGTGATGCGTTCTAGCGCCTCTATTGCTCAACTACGAAAAAGAACAAGGGCATGAGATGCAGGGTGATGAGGTAGAGCTAGTGCACAAACCAAAGCGGCATGAGACACACCGGAGGGCCCTGGCAACTGTGCGACGGCTCGCGGCAGCGCTCTGCCAGAGATGGAGAAGGTGGCGACGGTGCGGGCACTCCAAGCGGTGAGAGACGGCAAGAGCTAGCTGGGGAGGTGCGAGGGAATGAGACTGGGCTAATGGTGCAACTAATGGTGATAGAGGAACTCCGATAGAGGCTATGGCGAGCGGCGGAGCAATGGCGGCGGCGGTGGCAAAACAGGGAAAAAGGGGAAGACGGCGACGGCGCTAGGCTTTAATGAACGGCCGAGGGAGCAAGGAGATGACACGCAGCTGCTCACCGTGCCAGTGTGAAGCAGGAGGTGGCGGCCACGGCACGTCTGGAAGGCCAGAGAAGGATGCCGGCGGCAAGCTGCTTGGTTGCCTGCTTGTTCACCAGAATTTACAGAATTGCCACTGGGTTTAATTTCAAAATTACTCCAAAATTTTAATTGAAACTTGAAAATCTTCAAATACAAAAGTTTCATGAATTTCCAAGATCTACATCTTTCTCAATTGGGACATTTCCAAATTCTGCTTAGATTTTGAAATTTGAATTTGAAATCAATAGGGGCATTTGCTAGAATTTGGCAAATTCAAAATTACTTCAAATTTTATATTGAATCTTCAAAAATTTCATCATTTTCTTTTCTGGCTTATGGAAGGTAGCGTTGCGTTGGCACTCCAATCTTGTTTAGGTGGTCGTGCTCCATTGTTTCATGTGGTTGAGATGAGTCACAATCACTATCGATTCTTAGTCTCTAGTAAGGCAGATGAATTCTTTATCCATGCTTTGCTTAATCATTGGTACCTATTTTGATGTCTATTTCACTTATGGAGCAATGGTGCTCCCCATTGGGAAATTGAGAAAAGGCTTTGGGAGGCAGAGAAGGAGAATAAATGGACCAAGGTTCTTTCTAAATGTCAGAAGCATGTTGCTAATTCTCATTCCTCGACTGCCAAGCATGTGTGTTTTGCGCCACATTTTTATCTCAATTCTCCAGTCAAAAAGTTTGCACCTGTTTTGCCTAAAGCTTAGTCGATCTTGTTTAGTTCCTCAAGATGTTCTCCTTCATTCTTTTGTCATTAGTTCATCTGAGCCTAGTCATGCAAATGCTGTTTCATCTTCTAGTTCAAGCTCCGTTCAATAGGTCGACCAGCAGCCGCCTGAAAAAAACTACTGTTGATCCTAGTTTGAATTTGGGCTCATCTCCCATTGAGAATACTAATGAGAATATCATTAATTCGAGAAATAGAGAGTTGATTTGTTTTAGTTCTGTTTGGTGCTCGAGGTACATGCGCTGTGGCCACTTAAACCGAGAGTGTCATTTCCCTGTTAGGTGTTTCATTTGTTACAATTATGGTCATCGTACTAGGCAGTGCCTTTCCAAGTCCAAACAACATTGGTAGTGGAAACCCAAATCTCCTGAGCTTAGCTACACCCAATCTAGCCAAGACTTTGTTGAAAGCCCAAAGTGGCGATTCAAGGGCCCAATAGTAATTAGCAGGAGCAGATATTGGAGAATGCATTTACACCTCCTCGAGACATGCAAATGCCGGGCTCCTTAGCTTCTCGGTCTACTCCCATTCTGTCCCCTTTACATTCTGAGAAAACCCCCATCGTCGGCAATGAAGTTAATCCCTATCCTACAGTACAAACAGCTTCTCTGATCACCCAAGAGCTCCTAGCGAATTTCATGTGCTATCATGCACCCTTCCTCCTGTTCGGCACCCACATGGAGGATGGGTGGCTTCGTCCTGCTGTTGGCAAATCTTAATGCACACCGACTAGAGTAACATAATGTGACAAAGGTGGCGCCTGGTAGCAATGCTTACTGCAAGCCTGAACTATCACCAGAGAGAGGGTATCACAATTCCTCCTCAGGCAACAGCCTAGGAATAGGAATGCTAAGCAAGGCAAGACTCTAGTGATGACGCAAGATGTGCCAAGGGTAACTCTGCAAGCGCACAGGTATCGCTGTAGCACTTCAACCGGGTGAGTATCCGCGGTGTCGTGATTTGTAGTTCGCTCACAGGAAAGCGGACTAGGACTCTCTAATAAATGGTTGGATGGATATCCGTTGTGGTTCTACTCAATCTAAGTTATCAGTATTAACAAGGGGGTAGGTTGTAATGGATAAGAGTGATGAACTAAGGATAATTGGTAGGTAGCTAGCTAGGTGGGAGGACAATGAGTGAGTATGGACTCCTATGTTTCTAACTCTACTTATGTGTTCTAATCCTACTAATGTAATGACTTAACTAGACTAATGCCTAAACAATCTGTGTGATAGGGGAAGTCGACTAACAAGTAGGAGGGGTAATCCCCTACTCCAGCGAACCTTTGGCTTATGGTCGCCCTACAGACCAAACCCAACGCAAATAGAACTATAAGGAGACGGAGTCCTGTCACGATTCGCCGTTTTCGCTAATATACGTCAGAATGTTGAATGGATATACCAATCAAGGTAAGGTTGCATCCACTAATAAGCATTAGCCTAAGCACCTTGCTTACACTAGCCTTATGACTTTAGCTACCACGTAAGTAGCCTCAGCCGTGTAACACACACAAAGGATTTAGGCACTAACTAGCTAAGACTCTACACTAAGGGGACTAAGACACAACACTACTATACTAGTATAGTAATGCACTAAGTAAATACTTAAAGTAAAGTACTCAAAGTCAAGATTTAATAAAGTAAAGGAAGAATATATTAATAAAGAAAGTAATACAAGAGGAAAGGTACAACAGCTATACCAGATTCTCCAGAAGACGACTCCGGAGACCCGAGCTTCGCTCGACTCGACTCTAACTCCCACTCTAGACTAGACTATTCTACACTTGATCTCCCAAGAGAGCTTGAGAACACACTTGTGGACCACTTGGGGATGCTCTAAAGAGAGGAACTATGGGGTATTTATAGTGGGGATGGAGTAGGGGCTACTCCACCGCCATGTCATCGATCCGTGTGCTCTTCACCATGCTCCGTTGGATCAAACCGACCTTCCCACCACCTTGAATGGACGTCTATCAGCTCAGGACACGTGGAGGCCATGCAGGAAGTCGGTGGAGAGGCAACCGACCTTGGGGTGGGCCCACATGCAGGTCGGCCGACCTGGGTCTGGCTGACCTGTGGGTCCTACTGCCCTTCTAGAAGGTCCAGGTGGCTGTGGGAGCATTGGCCAAGTGTCAGGCCACCAAGGACAGGTTGGCCGACCTGGCTCTGGTGAGCCTGGCCCACCTACAGCTCCCTAGTGCTGTCCCCACCTGTCATGTGTAGTCTTATCCGAAGTTGGGTTCACTTGATTCCTTGCTTGCTTCTATGTGAATCCTTGGACCAATGTGCTAAGTGATTGGAAGATTGAGTTGTGGCACATTTAGATCCAAGGGAAGGTCTCCTTGTAGCATGTCAAGGACCCTGCTTGGATGTCGGCTCCTGGTGAGACCAGCACCAGGTCGATTGACCTGGGTTTTGGGTCCCACAGGGCCTATTTCCATCTTTCCTGCATTTCACAAGCTAAGAGTACAAGTGGAACTTTATTAGTGATAAATATGCTCATGTGATGCTTATCTTCCCTCCATCGAGGACTGTTGACGGTTTCTGAGTATACCATAACAGGTCTTATTTCCCATCAACAAGATCCCCCCAAGCTTAACCTTTGCTCATCCCGAGCAAACGATCAAAACTTGGTTCGATTGGATCAGGTATTATTACTAAGTTAACATTTCAATAGTACTAAGTGCACAACAAAGAACTTCTCCTTGAATGGAAAAATTAGCAATGTTAACACACCAATATTACTCTAGCACTCATGGGGCTTATGGCATTAACTTAGTCTTGGGATGTTAGAAGACAGAATAGCTTTGACTAGAGCATCTACTTTTCTCATTCTTTAGCAAGTATCATGCTAGAGGTTTTTGATAAGTTTTTGAAGTCTTAATGTTCCTCATATGGTTTCTCTCAAGTCACTCAAGTGGTGTATGAATCCTCACCAAGACACATCATGTGTTTGCCTTTCAAAACATCCTACCTCTAATAAGGCTTTATGTGGAGCTCAAGTAGGTATGTCAAGGAATAGCATACTCGCAATGCATATGTTGTCTAGTTAAGAAAACTTGGACCACAGAAGAGACTCGTCATACTCCTAGATCAAAATGAGGTGAATGGAATGAAGGAATGTGATGGATGGTAAGGTAAGAGAAGGTAGATGTATGGTGGATGAGGTTGCTCCTTTATTTGATTCTATCTCTCTCTTTTCTCTTTTTTTTAATAAGGATCTATCTAAGGAATAGATGTCTAGCCCTTTTTTTTGAATGTGTCTCACCTAACAATTGATAACTTAAGAGAGGATTTCTATCATTGGAGCATGGAGCAACCTATATGATGGAGATGGTGAATATGGAGGTGCATAATTCCAGTGTAGAAGCAGCACAAGAATGGTGGTATGGATAGAGATGCGTGCTCCCAGGGTAGGAGTAGCATATGAATGGTTGCGTACTTCCGGATTAGAAGCAACATATTTGGTGGTATGTGGATCTTGATCTTAGGGGCATGACAAACCTCTAACACAGGTTCTACAAGTCTTAACCAAACTCAATGCAAGCGAGTAGCTTATGTAGAAGGCTTTTTTAATATGCAAAGTATATATGGCTGTGGTAGGAAATTCAACACCATTGAGGAATAATTAAGTTTTCATTCATTTTCAAAATAAATTCTCTGGCAATCATGCATGCTTAGAACAATAGTATACAGCTCTTATCTCAACTATATCATATCTCACAACAACTTAGACTTTGTTTTAGCACTTGCAACCCACTAAGTGATTAAGTTCATGATGGTTAAAAGTGCCAAGTAATCCAAACTTAGAGAAGTGCTAAGTTGTAAACAAGCACTAGAGAAACATTAACTAGCAATTTCATCATCATTTCCATAGGAAGACTAGCACACATGAAGCACATGTACAAAAGGGAAATAAAGCAAATAAATATTTTTGGATTTTTGAAATTTTTCAGATTTTTTTTAAATGCGAGAAAACAATAACTAGAATGCAATAAGACAAAAATTAAATGAGAGGGGTTGAAAACATACCTTGGGTAAACATACATTAGTGGGGGAGAGGATCTCCCCCAAGCTTGTCTCTTGCTCACTGTGGTGGCTGCCATGCCCACCACTGGTCCCAGCGGTACTGGTCCTCCGTTTGGAGGCCTTGGGGCATTTCCAAGTTTTGTTGCATGAGTTGCAACGTGGCCTGCTGCCCGATGTTGATGTTCTCTACCTCCTGGGTGAGTGCCTCGATCTCGGACGGTGGTTGGCGCCTCCCTCTACCATGAGGGCGAGAGATGTGCACCCCTGAAGGTGTTCTTGGATTGAGAAGGGGTCTCCAGGTGTGTGGAGCTCACCTCCTCCTCATCGTGTACAGCATGAGAGGGGCCAGCTTGCTCTTGGGCAGCACGGGCTCGTGCTCTCGTTATCCTGTCCGTCCCTGCAGTAGAACATGCTCTTTCCCTTCTATCCACACTCATGGTAAGTGATGAGGCATTATACAACCAAAGCTTCTCATTGGGGAGAGAGACTTCGAATGCACAATCCTCATAAATCATTTTAAGTGCACGTCTTGGGCCTCTTTTGAGTAGACCAACTCGAGTAAGCATGTTTTCAGTTATAATTGATCTATCATCAGAGATGTACTCAACTACATTCCCCTCAAGCAAACCCATGGTTTCAGCAATTCTAGTTATCAATGAAGTAAAGTCTATGGGTTTCTCTTGAGCAATAGAGTTCTCCCAAAAATATACTAGCATTTTAACAGGTGCAAACTTGATTTTATTAACCATGGCATAAAGGATTTGCAACTCATTATAGCCTATGCTCTGCAAGCTAGTGCCAGGGAAAAGAGTGACTTCAACCTAATAGTACATGAACCGCAAGGTTGGATTATGAATGTGCTGGGGTTTAGGATTAGAGCAGTCATTGGATCCAGAAATTAATTCCCAGAATTCAGCAAAGTTAAAATTTGCTAGAGCATCCTCTACATCTAGTTTGCAATCATGGTCAAAACCTAGAGTAATGCTCAACTCACTCCAAGATAGGCTATAATCATTATTAAAAATGCAAAATTCAATCCCCAAAGCATTTGATTTTAGTGTGCAAAGGAATTCTTGGGTGAGCAATTTTATGCCAAGTTCAGGAATTTGCCAAAATGAAGACCAAACAATGGTATTGAAAATGATGGCAAAGTCTGTGCTCATACCTGATCGGTCGAGGAGTTCCTGATCGAAGAGAGCGGAGTGCTGGAAGCCGCAAGTGCGAAGAGTGTAGAGCTTCCCTAACTCCTCATGGGTGACCATGAGGTTGTTAAGAGGCTCCATCATCCTGCCAGGAATGATGGCAGGAGCAAGATGATGCACTTGTTCTTCTTCCTCCCTCTCATGGCTCCTACTCCCGGACTGGTGAGAGCTCGAGGATGAGCCCCCACTCTTCTTCTTGCTAATCTTTCCGAGGATGAACTTCTTCATGCTAGCTACACAAGTGAACAAACGAGACCAAGCTTCCTACTACTCTACTATGAGAAGGAAATATTTTTGGGTTTTTTTGGGTATGGTTACTACTACTAGGGAAAGGGAAATATTTTTGGGTTTTTGGTTATGGTTCCTACTACACTAAGCTTGAGAAGGCTTGAAACACTAAGAGAAGAGAGAAGGCCAAGTGAGCTCGAGATGATTCTGCTGGTTGTGGTGTGGGATTGAGCTCACATTGGGGTGGTATTTATAGGGGTGAAAGGGCAAGGCAAACCTACCCCAAGGGCAGGTCGGCCGACCACACCTTTGTGCCCCATGAAGTTGTGTCTCACTTTGGACAAGGAATCTAGCATCGTGCTTGCAAAAAGTCAGAGAACTGGGACCAAACCCTGGTCGGCCGACCAGTGATTTGGCCTCCCACCACTTTGGACATGTTTTGTCTGGTTGTCTGATAAAGGTGGTAGTGGTCCTGGTCCAAAGATGCTGCTGGTTGCTTCAGATTCCTAAGTCTAGTGTTTGGTAAAAGAGAAAAGGGAAAAGCAAAAGTGGAGACAAGAATGAAAGTGATTCCCATGGACCATGGGGACACTTTGGCATGCATTACTGCTCCCCATGCTTGCTTTGGCTGTTGGCATGCTCCCTAAAGCATCCAACATGCTTAAAGTAGCATCCTAGGCTAAAGTCATGAGCAATGGACCATCTCTCCTTGAATTCTGGCTAGTGTGATGGGCATAGGATCCTTGTGTGTTATCATTGGGAGGCAGCAGGATGCCTGGTGGCACCAAGTCCAGGTCGGCCGACCTGGGCTCGTGAGCCCCAGAGCATCCAATGCTGCTCCTTGGATCCCTGCTTCTAGCCAGAGTGGAGAGAGAGGTGGTGGGCCCCATTTGGCAGGTCGGTCGACCAGGCTATGGTGGCCCCACCAGCTCAGCTTTTCTCGAATCACTCTTCTCAAGTTTTATTATCTATGTCTAACTTATTTTATTGAAGTAAAATATGCAGTTGTGAAAGTAAACATGCAATTGAAGGGGAAATGCAAAATTGAAATGCACGAAATAAATATGAGATAACTACTGACATACCTGGTCAGCGAAGGGCTCCGTGTTTTAGGTCCATAGAGCAGGACCTCTCCATCGGGTTCATTCTGTGGACACCTCAGTCGGTCTCGGAGACGGGGACCGTGAAGGTGTCTCCTTCTTCCACCATACCTGTTTGATTTCGGCTTGAGGCTCGGCAGGTTCTTCTTTAACTTCAGCCTTCTTGGCCGACTTAGCGGTCTTAGTGTTCTTCCTTCGGCGGTGTTGGCGACGAGGTTTCTGAGGTGCCGGTTCCTGCATGTTAGCTTTAAAACCATTGAAAGGCACTCTTGCCCTCCATCCGTTGAACTGCATGTGGATCTGCGCAGCCCCCATGTAGATGGTGGCGTCCACCGTGTTCAGCGGGTCGTCCAAGGATGAGCGGAACGTCAACGTTGGCTCCCATGTCCAGTACCAGGAAGTCGACAGGGACATACTCATCTTTGATTCTGAGTAAGATGTCCCGTGCCAACCCCTCGGGAAACCGGATGGTTTGATCTGCCATCTGCAAATGCACATATGTGGGGTGCAAAGGGCCCCCTAACAAGTTATCATAAGTTACCTTGGAGATGATGTTGACACCAGATCCAAGGTCACAGAAGGCGTTGTCGAAGATTTGTGGTCCAATTTGGCAAGTGATAGTCGGCAGGCCAGGATCTCCCTTCTTTGGGATAAACGGTGAATCCACCGTAATCCGAACAGAACGAGACTGAGGCTTACCGAACCTCGTAGTTACCAGCCTGACACCCTCAACAGGGTCCTCAGGCTTCGCCAGAATCTTACCTTGCTCAAAGGCTGGGACAGCTGCTGCTAATTGAGCTAACTGGGTTTCTAACATTTTATTAAAGCTCAATTGATTCTTCATAGCAGAGTTAAAGCTATCCATCTTTTAACTAAGACTTTCTAAGATCTTGTCATTAGCCATCATTCTTTTAGTAAGACCATCATTAATTTTAATGTAACCAAAGACAAGTTCTTTAAGGGAAGGTTGGTTACCAAAAGAATTACCAGAATTGTTATTGTAACCCATACCTTGGCCTTGGTAGAAGGCGCGTGAACTCCATTGTGGTTGTTGGGGCAGATTCCCGTAGTTGAAGTTGTTGTTGTTGTTGACGAAGTTCACCTCTTCCTGTGTCGTGGGGCAATTGTTGCCCGAATGATCCTCCTCTCCGCATACTTCGCACCATGGGTCAGTGCCCACGGCACAGATAGCGGCAGGGGTCTGGATGGCCTCAACTTCCTTTTTAGAGGAAGATTCCTCTATCTTCTTCATCAGGAGGTCCATCTTAGCGGAGAGCATGTCCACCTCATTAAGGGCGTGGACACCTCTCTTCTTTGGCTGAAGGCGCTCTTCATTCCAACCTTGGTTGATAAACATTTTCTCAATGAGCTCCTTGGCATCCTTGACATTGTGTTGCAAGAATCCCCTCCAGCGGAAGCATCAAGGTGACTACGGGCTATGCCGGTCGGCTGTGGTAAAACCTTGAATAATGAGCCATTCGTCTATCCCATGATGAGGACAGGCCTGAATGTACTCATTGAGACGTTCCTATGCTTCGGGAAACGTCTTGTCAGACTTTTGTTGGAAGCTTGAGATCTTCCCACACAGGACACTGGTCTTGCCTGCTGGAAAGAACTTCTTGAGGAAAGCATTAGCACATCTATCCCAAGTCGTCACTTCACTCTTGTTGTTGTAGAACCATTGCTTTGCTTTTCCCAATAGCGAGAATGGGAAAAGACGAAGACGAACAGCATCCACTGTGACGTTCGTGACCGTGAAAGTGTTGCACACCTCTAGAAAGTGTTGAAGGTGGGCATTGGCATCCTCATGTGGCTTCCCACAGAATTGATTGGCTTGCACCATGTTGATCAGTGCAGGCTTGAGTTCAAAGGTCGCATCGCCCAAGTTCACGTTCGGGTCCGTAGCGACAAAGTCACCGACGGGGATGAGAACTCGGCGATGGTCTTCTCGAGCCATGATCGCCTCAACAAGCGGGTGCGGGACTTCCTTCCACAAATGGTTCAGTGCTCCGAGATGAACCTCTGAGGAGGAACTAGACGACGTCTAGCTCTCTTCAGCAACTGCTCAGGATCTTCAACGAAGTTTGACGGCAGTTTGAAACCGCTCATGCACTGTCTTAAAAATGATAACAAGAAAAACAAGGCAAGTGAAGGATAAGCTCCTAACACTAATGGATACTTAGATTAAGAGTAGACCACGGACTCCAATTTACTAGAGATTCCTAATGTGGCGCTTTCCTCGGCAACGGCGCCAGAAATGCTTGTTGGCAAATCTTAACGCACACCGACTAGAGTAAGATAATGTGACAAAGGTGGCGCCTGGTAGCAATGCTTACTGTAAGCCTGAACTATCACTAGAGAGAGGGTGTCACAATTCCTCCTCAGGCAACAGCCTAGGAATGCTAAGCAAGGCTAGACTCTAGTGATGACGCAAGATGTGCCAAGGGTAACTCTGCAAGCGCACAGGTACCGCTGTAGCACTTCAACCGGATGAGTATCCACGGTGTCGTGACTTGTAGTTCGCTCACAGGAAAGCGGACTAGGACTCTCTAATAAATGGTTGGATGGATATCCGTGGTGGTTCTACTCAATCTAAGTTATCAGTATTAACAAGGGGGTAGGTTGTAATGGATAAGAGTGATGAACTAAGGGTAACTGGTAGGTAGCTAGCTAGGTGGGAGGACAATGAGTGAGTATGGACTCCTATATTTCTAACTCCACTTCTATGTTCTAATCCTACTAATGTAATGACTCAACTAGACTAATGCCTAAACAATCTGTGTGATAGGGGAAGTCGACTGACAAGTAGGAGGGGTAATCCCCCACTCCAGCGGACCTTTGGCTTATGGTCGCCCTACAGACCAAATCCAACGCAAATAGAACTATAAGGAGATAGAGTCCTGTCACGATTCGCCGTTCCCGCTAATATACGTCAGAATGTTGAATGGATATACCAATCAAGGTAAGGTTGCATCCACTAATAAGCACTAGCCTAAGCACCTTGCTTACACTAGCCTTATGACTTCAGCTACCACGTAAGTAGCCTCAGCCCCAGTTGGTAGTGAAACACACACAAAGGATTTAGGCACTAAACTAGCTAAGACTCTACACTAAGGGGACTAAGACACAACACTACTATACTAGTATAGTAATGCACTAAGTAAATACTTAAAGTAAAGTACTCAAAGTAAAGACTTAATAAAGTAAAGGAAGAATATATTAATAAAGAAAGTAATACAAGAGGAAAGGTACAAGAGCTATACCAGACTCTCCAGAAGACGACTCTGAATACCCGAGCTTCGCTCGACTCGACTCTAACTCCCACTCTAGACTAGACTACTCTACACTTGATCTCCCAAGAGAGCTTGAGAACACACTTGTGGACTACTTGGGGATGCTCTACAGAGAGGAACTAGGGGGTATTTATAGTGGGGGATGGAGTAGGGGCTACTCCACCGCCATGTCATCGATTCGCGTGCTCTACACCATGCTCCGTTGGATCAAACCGACCTTCCCACCACCTTGAATGGACGTCTATCAGCTCAGGACACGTGGAGGCCATGCAGGAAGTCGGAGGAGAGGCAACCGACCTTGGGGTGGGCCCACATGCAGGTCGGTCGACCTGGGTCTGGCTGACCTGTGGGTCCTACTGCCCTTCTAGAAGGTCCAGGTGGCTGTGGGAGCATTGGCCAAGTGTCAGGCCACCAAGGACAGGTCAGCCGACCTGGCTCTGGTGAGCCTGGCCCACCTGCAGCTCCCTGGTGCTGTCCCCACCTGTCACGTGTAGTCTTGTCCGAAGTTGGGTTCACTTGATTCCTTGCTTGCTTCTATGTGAATCCTTAGACCAATGTGCTAAGTGATTGGAACATTGAGTTGTAGCACATTTCCATCTTCCCTGCATTTCACAAGCTAAGAGTACAAGTGGAACTTTATTAGTGATAAATATGCTCATGTGATGCTTATCTTCCCTCCATCGAGGACTGTTGATGGGTTTCTGAGTATACCATAACAGGTCTTATTTCCCGTCAACACCTGCGAGGGCTCAGGTGGCACTCAAGGGAAAGCCACCGCGCCGCCATGAGGAGTACGCTATCATCTGGATGGAGCCGCCTCTGCATCCGATGCACAGGAGGCTTGCTCTGACGAACATTGTCCACTTCCTGGAGGAGCACTTCCTAGTCTGGGTTTTATCTACCTTCCTCTCCTCGCTTGGATTGGGGCTTTTAGAGTTTGGTTCTACTGTTTAGATATAGAGTTTGCTTGATATCAGTCCAATCAATTGATTTTGATGATGTTTTTATTCTGTAGGTTGTAAAGCATGATGAAGCCAGAAATCTTAGGTCTTGTTCGTACACTAGAGAGTGCTAGGTTATGTTTCTTGCATTCCCTTTGGATTATCAGCGAGAAGAATTTATCATAGCTGCTGTAAACTCTTGTTTGCTACTTGATCCTGTCCTCAGAGAGAGTTCCCCATAGTGTTATGATCTCCCAAGGTACCACTCTGGGTGGCAATGGTCGTTCTTGGACTATCCCAATGGATATCCTGGGGGACCATTTTCTAGATGAAATGCCTGGTGATGAGGACACAATTCCTGGTGATGGCAACCCACATCCTCAATATGGTGCTCCTTTGGCTGGCAATTCCAATAACTTTCAGAACTAGATGCATGATAATGCCGGAGACGGTGCACAGCTGCTTAGTGATGCTGGAATCAATGTGCAGAAAATATAGGACATCAATCTCGACATCAATCCTCTGGGAGAGAATAACAACATGGCAGATAATTTAGTTGCTAGTGATGGTGATCAGATGGATCTTGATGTAGTGGAGAATTGGGTGCCACAGCACCCAGATCAGCCTCAGAACACAATCACCTTCAATCAATTAGGGAGCACTACCAACTATCTCAGGGCGATGGGCCCAGACATCCATCTGTCTATTGAAGATATCTCAGCCAGGATTTAGAATAGAGATGGTTCCTCTGCTTTGAAGACTGGAGCAGTGTCATCTTTTAGAACTGCTAGTGTGATTGTTCCTGCTTTTATTCTCAGTGCATGTCAGAAACTTCTAGTTGAAAGTCTGCCGCTGCACATTCTGAAGAAGCCTGTCTCTGAATGGAAGGAATATATTCAGAAAGCTATTCTTCCTGTTTAATCAGTCTTGGATGTCATTCTGGTCAGAATTTGGGCCTTTCTCTTTGGAGACAAACTTGTTGCCTCTCAGGGCTCGGCTGCTGCTATTGGGCCTCTTTCTATTCCAACTGTGGTCTCTCATAGGCCTAACTCCAAGACACCCTTAGTGGACACCTTGGTTCAAAGGAGTTCGCGCTTGAATCCTGATGCAGTGGACGTCATCCAAGTTGTCAAAATCAGAGAACCAGTATCCAAGAGAATGAAAATGGTGGTGCTAGTTGTCAACCTGGAAACCCCCCCTCCCCCGCCCCAAGAACGTGAATGAAGCTACTGGCCTAATCCCGCTCGGTGTCCTCCACGAGTGGGCAACCCAATGCGAAGTGTCTCCTATGGAGCTCTCGGAGGATGCCCTTATGCAAGGACACGATGAAGATCAGGAGTAATGATAGGAGTCGTTTCAAGCTTTTACATGTGGTTTGGCTCAGCTGTCAAAGTGATCTATGCTACTGCTATTTACGTTGAACGCTCTATTACTATGTTTTATGTGATGTATGCCGGTTTTATGTACTGTGATGCTCTGCAGTCGTTTATTATGGTTGCCTCGTTTATGTCCTTCTATGAAGCCCATTTTATTTGTGCTCCCTGCACTGGTTTACCCAATGAATAGATCATGGAACATTCTATGTTGGAACGTTAAGGGTATCAGCGCTATGGAAAAGTGGCCCGCTATTCGTAACAAAATAGATAAAGCAATTGCAAGATTTTCTATTTTCAAGAAACGAAGAAGGAAAGTTTTGATTCCTCATTCATTAGAAATTTTGCTCCAAGAAGGTTTGACAAGTTCATTTTTGTGCCCTCGGTGGGGGCCTTGGGGGGATTCTGGTGCGTTGGAATGGCAGTTTCTTTGATGGCTCAGCCATAGAAATTCAATCCTTTGCTATTTCGGTCAGTTTTTCTTCTTGGCTAGATATGAATGTCTGGGATCTTACTACAGTATATTGTCCTTGTCTGGGACCAGCTCGCTCTACTTTTGTCAATTGGTTACACAATCTGGATATTCAGGATGACTTCAATTGGATCTTGATGGGGGATTTTAACGTCTATAGATCATTGGAAAATAGAAATAGAAGTGGGGGCAATTTTTAGGATACTCAAATTTTCAGTGATATTATTGGCTGTCCTTTTTGCTTGATGAATCGACTCACCACTAAAGGTGCCCGAGCCCTAAGTTCTTGTTCTTTTTGGACGTACGGCGATAAGTTCTTGCCTGTAGAGGGAGTGTGAACTCATCCTTGTAGGTGGAAGTTCCCGTGCGCCAGGCAGCTAAAGACAACGGTGGGTTTGGTGGTAGAACCAAGAAAAAGCTGAGGCTGAGCAAGGAGCAGTATGGGTTCCTGGAGGACAGCTTCAAGGAGCACAGCACCCTGACGCCAGTAGGTGTTCTGATTACTATATGGCCCCCATACATGTCTGTCAAAAGAGAGATTACATTTCCTGTCGTATTTTTAGAAAAGAGTCCTGATATGTTAGGATTTAAGTGCATTTTTTCGTTTAAAAAAATGAAAACAACTCAACTACCAAAAGAAATTCTGAGTATGGACAGCTTATATCAGAAAGTCATTGTAGAATGTAAGCCCGCCTATCATTGACAAGGATTTTATTTATTTTTCTTCTTATTTGCAGACAAAATAAGTAAGAAGTTAGAATATGCATGTCCCATTGAATTAACTTAATTTTGTTTTTTGCGTTCAACAATTAATTTTGTTTTGTTTTGTTTTGGAATACTACAGAGACAGAATAGTGATTTAGCGAGCCGGCTCAACCTTGGACAACAGCAAGTGGCGATCTGGTTCCAAAACAGAAGAGCTCGGTAGTGAATGTCATAGACCCTTTTTCTAATTAGTAAAAGCCAGGGTGATATATATATATATAGTGTCAACGTCGTCGACTTGTTTTATTTTCTCCTACCAAAAAAAAATTCTTTTACGTACTCAGGACAAAGCTGCAGCAAACCAAGGAGGACTGCGAGAACCTGAAACGTGGCTGCGCGGCGCTAACACAGGAGAACCGCAGGCTCCAAGGAGAGGTCGCGGAACTGCGTGCCTTGCTTACCAACCCTTCGTCTTGTGAATAGAAAGAAGCCTCCAACATGTAGTATACCAGCGTGGCGCAGGCGGGCGGTACGGTACCGGCCGGCAAGATGGATGTACAGGTAGGCAAGACGTATGCGCAGCGTCGAAAGGCCCAGGGGGGTTAGTTGGCCAGCTGGTGCACCGGCACATGTGTATTAATTATTATTATATAAGCGCCTTGTTTGTTACCGCGTACTCTATGCATGTTTATGCAAAAAATATATACACTTGTAGTATGTTAAATTAAATATATATGCAGATCATATCGAGCGCTTTATTATTGTTTTGTGAGTTAAAGGCTTGCTCCTTGTTTGTTACCGGCAAGAAGGATATCATCCCGGCATGGTAAAGTATCCTTTTTTCGACTTGTGGGCCAGCGGTGTATATATATATATATAAGTGTTACTCTGCAGCTGGCTAATTTGCAAGATTATAGTAACTCCTACCTATGTGATTTACTATAACATTATGGTAAATATCCCCATGTCTTATAGTAAACCAACTATCGTAAATATGTACTGACATTATCGTAAATCAGTGTATAAAATTATCGTAAATGAAAGTGGCTACAGAATAACTTATTTTGTAGCTAGCTACAAATTAGCCGCTCCCTATATATATATATATATATATATATATATATATAGTAATTCTCTGGTGAAGCATCGTATCCGGCCGGGACAGTGACTACAACCATGCTTGTTGAGATAAGTAACGTTAAGCACTGGACACTGACCCGGCCGGCTTTAGACTGTCTCCAACAAGAGACTCAAACCCAAAAATAGCTCTCCCACAGTGCTTTTGCCTGCCCAAAATGTCCTCCAACGGATCACCCATACACGTAACCGAGTTTGGCTGCCTGCTCCGACGATAGCCAAATATGAGTCCCCTCTCTCCTCGCGAGGCAATTTTCGGGTGGTGGCCCACCGGTGCACGCCTCCGCCTCCGGCCCTCCTGCCCAGCCAAGCCCCTGCGGCAGCGAGCCAGCGACCACCGGCGCCACCTCGCCCAGGCCCGAGCCTCGCCGCGTTCCACCCTGGGCAAGAACCTGCCGCGCGTCTCCGGCAGCGCCAGGTCCGGCGGGATTTGGGCGGAGCTCAGCTGTGGGAGATGGGGGATGGAGCAGTCGCGCCGGTCGCCGGAGATGGGGGTGGCGCGCTCGCCTCCTTGCGCTCGCCGCCGAGCGCGCCGCCCAGGCCGCCGACGCCACCAGCAACGACGGGGGAGGCTGCGGAAGCAGCAGCAGCTGCGGCGGCGGCTCGCCCCCGGCACCGCCTCTGCACCACCTGCACGCGCACGAGCGGAGGCAGCACCACCACGGGCACGCTCCGTCTCGCTGTACGTGCAGCGCCGACGGCACCTCCTCCTCCTCGTCCGGGTACCACCAGCACCAGTCCACCAGCCCAACCTCCTATTCTTCCGCACGCCGTGGCCACTCAGGACGACCTGAAGCAGCTGGTGGCGGTGCGCGCCGTCGAGCAGGTGCGGAGCGGGATGGTGCTCGGGCTCGGGACGGGCTCCACAGCCGCCTTCGCCGTCGCCGAGATCGGCGCGCTCCGCGTCCGAGGCGGTGCTCTGGCTCGGCGACGCGCAGGTCCAGGCGACGCCGGCGCACGGGGTCGAGCACGGGCTGCGACGGGGAGCGGAAGCGGCGGCGGGGAGGCCGGAGATTGGGATGAAGCTGCGGCGGGGAGGCCAGAGATTGGGATGGAGATTTCGATTGCGTATGCTGTTGGAGACGCGTCGAACTGCGTCACCGACCTTTCCACTGTGCGCCACCGAAACCTGAGAATGGCTCTCGTGTTTGCGTTCCATCTGTTGGAGACAGCCTTACAAATCATTTACCTAGGCTATCCCTTAGCTAGCTGTACGTACGTGGACCTCAAGCACTGGTACTTCTTGTTTTGCGTGTGTCATCCTGCAGGTATGCTCATCACTCTAGTTGTCGGATAAATTAATTAATTATCGTGTAGGTTTGTATCCAGATCTCACTAGATTCGAATGTACAGAATGAAGCATTAACAACATGCCATGCGTTGAAACGTTAATTTATTTTTTAAAAAAATCTAGGGCATAGCCCCCGGTCTATGCACCAAGACCAATAGAACATAAAGAGTTATTACAGCGCAGCAGAAGGGATATGACCCTCTATATCAGTTTTAAGCACCGTTACCAAGACTCCAGAAAACTTCTCAGAAATATGGCTAACTATTACACCTAGGTTTCAATGAACTCACAAAAACTGGAGAAACTACAAACAGAACAGAAACGCCAGCTTCGATAAGAACTTATGATGAGGACATGCCACCGGTTATTCAAGGGCCACTTACGCGTAGCCATGCAAAACTGCTCAAAAAGAGGTGAACTCACAACTAGCTGAAATTAACTTCAATATACATGAGAATGTTATACTATCTAAATATTCTACTTTGGTTGTACTTAGGTATACATATAAAGAGGAGGATGCTACTCTGTGTGGGGGAAGAACTACAACAGGCAGACCAGAAGGATCGAACTAGTACAGTGAAAAACGGACCACCAGTTTGGACCAGCCTAGTGAAAAACGGACCAGCTGAAAGAAATACTCGTAACTCTCAATTCCGTGAAGCTTTGGAGGCCCATGAGGACATTTTGTAAAGCTTATCAACAACTCCCTCCGTACTCGTGAAGGAAGTCTTTTAGAACAGCGACACGGTCTCCAAAGCACAAGTTTGACCTCTTGTTTTTATAAAAATATTTATGGAAAAATGATATATGTATACATGTATGAAAGTATTTTCAAGACAAATCTATTCATATAATTTTCATATTTCTAAACTCAATAACTTAAAAGGTATTGATGATTTATATTCCCAATGTTTGACCCAAACCTTGTTCAAAATGACTTCCTTTACGAGTACGGAGGGAGTATAGTTTCCAATGGCACCAGTTCCAAGTATTTTGGACTTCGCAATGATGAGATACGAACGGATTAGTAAAGACTGCTCCGAAGATCAATGGTCTTCCTTGGACAGAAATGGGTACAACTTGAAATGCAAAACAATACTATTTGTAACATCCCGCCTCTTCCAGGCCGGGCCCGTTTACATCAGGCAGCTTTTTATAGGATATAGACTGCCCTGATATTCCAACACCAGTCTTTTCTACTCACTTTGTCCTCACTCATGAGCATTCGGGAAGAACTTCCCGGTCGATCACCAATCACTCTAGGCCAAGCATGCTTAACTTTAGAATTTTTAGGAGATGGGCTTTCGAAAAAGAAATTGCAACTTGTTGGTATGAGTATCGTATTAATCCTATTAAGCCCTAGGCCGAGATGTTACATCCTCACCCCTTAGGAGACAACCCCTGGCCAGGAACGTCCTCTCTTGGCACGTTTGTGTGTCCAGTGCCAGCGCATGTGCCACGCTGTGTGACCACTCTGGATCCACACCAGCCATGCACACCATGCCTGCGCAACTGCGACACGCGCCCGTGAAACTGCGAGAGTCGTCTCTGATACCATTTGTAACGCCCTAGAGTCCAAACGACTCAAATCCACTCTACACGATGAGCGAACCACACCTACCACCATCCCAATTACGCTTTCGTCCTCGCTTTGCGTAAAAGGATTAATCCAGGGATGGTAGGATGGACTCTAGAAGCCTTATATGTTGGTCTATCCCACCCTAAACAGCCAAGGTGGGATTAAACTCTTCACAATATCTCATTAACACACATGGGCCACTATAGGCCAAATGAGCCGGGTGTGACACTATTTTACACCGTTTCTGGTGCATGCTATATATGGATGGATCCATAATATCTCAAGTTGGCTTTCCAACGCATCTAACTGTGCATCTTTTGGACTTCTCAATAAAGAGTTATGGTCAGTTAAGTGGAAACTGCTTTGGAGGGCAACAGTCACGCGAGACCACTTTGGGAAGCCATCTCGTGGTGACCTTTCACATAGCCTATCCTCAGAAACTCCATTTTGTTTTCACACATAACTAGGAGGGTTGTTCCAAGTATAAATATCCTCCTACCTCTAAGCTATTAGGGACCTTTGGATGATTTGATAAACCAAAAGATATTGCAGCCGAGCTGCTAAGTGCCTTACTCAAACCTTCGTTCTTCCTTGTTCTTCTTGGACTTGTGAACTGATCCCTCTAGGTTTTCCTAATTTGTGCTCTACAATTTTTAGTACGGCTACACCATTTTACGTGGATTGGTTCTGGATTGTGATTCTGCGATCTTTCAGAGATCGAGTCGAAGTCTTCATGATTTCGGTGCCTCTCTCCCTGTCGCTTGGTCGCATCCAACTTTTGTCAGGTATAAAGCTAGTTATCCCCGCTATTCGCAGCAAGTTATCTTTGTTTCTTCGACCTACTGTCATGAAGATCGGGCCATCCCCTTGCCGATTCATATCGGTACATATCGACTTGATGCCAACATCCTCTTCACCGCAATGCCTTTTCACATGAACACTCCCTGGAGCCAATCAGTGTCGCATCCATTCACCCATCAAAGTGGCCCATCAGTTCTTCCATTGGAACTAAGAAACTTGAGCAGCTGCTTCCTTGATGATTTCCACCTTCGGTAGCAAGTCCTCCTTCTTTCCTTCTGGGCAGATATTGACCCATTTCTGAGTCGTCTTTGCTATTTGGTAAAGGAGTATAGCCATACTCCTCCACGCTGATCTATGAAAACATAAATCATTTCTCATTTTCTAGAGGTACCAAACAGTTGCAGAAGAAATTACATTCAACACACCATTACATTTGTTGCTTAGCCAAAACTTTCCAATACAATATAAAGACGGACCTAGCTGTAAACCAAAGATCTTTGAAAGAACAGCTCAAGTCTGTTGTGCAACTGCACAAGTAAAAAAACAAATGGTGCATAGTCTCATGCTCATTACAGAAGAGACATGTGGGATCCTCTAATTATTTTTACTATGTAACCATAAGAAATACTGAACCCTAGGTGGAATTTTAATCTCCCAAACTGTAGACACTAACACTGGTTGTATGCCACTGAAATTAATTATCTTGTACAGGGATTGTACTGAGAATTTACTACTAGATTCCCAAACCATAGAGTCTTCTTCTTCACTAAAGCAAATGGTTGAGGCAATCTGGTAGACTTCATCCCAAAGTTCCAACATATTTTCATCTCCCATCCTGCTAAAGGTGCATTTAAGATTTACACCATCCCATAAACTAGCAATAGACTTGTTCTTCTCATTCACAAATCTATACAACTTCCAGTATTGGATAGCTAGGCTAGAAGAACCCAACCAATTATCTTCCCAAAATCTTACTTTCCCCATTACCAAAAACCGACTTATATCCTATCCTAGCTGTTTGTGCAGCCCACATGAGACCCTTAAAGAAAGGAGAAGCACCCATAGTTTTGGATTAAAAAATATTATGATTACAAGTGTTATACTTATGGTCTAAAAGCTTTGTCCGTAGCTTGTTTTAATCCTGATTATATCTCCTAAGCCATGATGCCAGAAGGAAAATGTTCAAATCTCTCAAATTTGGGATGCCTAGGCCCTGAAATTCCTTACACATAGCTACAAATTCCTAGTTTGCCAAATGGTATTTATGTGCATCCTCTAAATCATTCCACAGGCAATTCCCCATCTGGGAATTTAAGATCTTTATGGCCCCCATTTTGGGAACATGATGAAAGACAACAAGTATACAGGAATGCTAGCCAAACATGTCTTGATGAGCAAAGCCCTGGCTACTAGAGATAAGAGCTTTCCTCTCCAACGAGCTATCCTACTAAGCAACTTATCTACCAAAGGTTCCAGGTCTTCTCTAGACAAATTATCAAAATGTAAAGGACCTCCCAAGCATTTTAAAGGAAAGGCACCAATAGGATAGTTAAAGATGCTAGCAGCTCTCCTAGTCTCATCCTCATATAGATTTAAAGTAATGATTTCACTTTTATGAAAATTGACTCTCATGCCTAAGATCTGTTCAAACCACATGATTACATATTGAGATGTGTGATATCTGCACTTGAAAATAAAATTGTATCATCTGCATATTGTAGTGAAAGAATACCCTTGACTTTAAAGTCATTGAGAACTCCCTTAACAAGACCATTCCTAGCTACTTTTTCTAGCATTCTTGAGAAAGCATCACCCAACTAAATTGAAGAGCAAAGGTGATAAGGGGTCACCTTGTCTGAGGGGCATACCAGGTTTAAAGTAGGGACTCTCCTCCCCATTGACTATAATACCTAAGGATCCCCATAACTAACTTCTTAATACAAGAGACCTAGGTATTAGAAAACCCTCTAGAATCTAGTACTTCAAACAAGAAGTTCCAATTAACCCTGGCATAAGCTTTTCATAGTCTAACTTCAAGATCACACCTTTCTCTTTTGATTCATGGAGGTTGTGCACAATTTCATGGGCAACAACCACACTTTCTAAAAACTATCTACCCTTAATAAAAGCACTTTGATTAGTAGCCACAAATCTTTGTGCAACTTTCCCTAATCTATTAGTCAATAGCTTAAAGAACATCTTAAAACTACAATTAAGAAGGCTAATAGGTCTAAACTATTTCGTATGACAAGCATCACTAACTTTCAGAATCAAAGTTACTAGGGCAAAATTAAGTCTCTATATATATATATATATATATATATATATATATATATATATATATATATATATATATATATATATATATATATATATATATATATATATATATAAATAAATTCCTTTATATAGAACTCATCAAACATAGAAATAATGTCTCTCCTGATGACATCCCAAAACTTCTGATAAAAGTGGAAGGAGAGGCCATCTGGTCCTGGAGCTCCCTCAGGATAACAACTGAAAATGGCTTCCTTAATGTCCTCCTCAGAGAAAGGAGCAGTTAAAGCTTCATTCTCCTTTCTATTAACCTTTTGAGAGGCCTCCCAAATGTCATACTAAGTTTTATATCTCCCCTATCTTCTTTAGCAAAAAGATTTTTATAAAAGCTTATCGCAATGTCCATCATACATTTCTGGTTTGAAATATGACCTGATGGACCTTCCAAAAAATCTATTCTCTTTTTCCTACTCCTATAGTTAGCTACAGCATGGAACTAGGATGTATTCCTATCTCCCTCTATGACATCCCTTTCTCTAGACCTCTGCCTAATCTTGATTTCCTCAATTCTCTAGATTATATTTAATTTTGCTTCTAAATGCTTGAATCCAGCTAGTTCATTGTCCTCTAGATTTATTTCTTCTTGAGCTCTATCTAAAACATTATACTCTTGGGCAAGACTGTCTTTGGTTTTGTTAAGCAAAGCCACTTGATTGGTAGCCCATCCTCTAAGTTAGCTAGAACAAATAAATTGAAAATTGAAAACTCATTTCTAAAGGACACATATGAACAACAAAAGCATCTACTTTATGTTACTACTTGTTCACATGAGGAGCTAAAATTGACTCATGAGGAACTTAGTGTTGCTCATGATAACTTGGTACAAGACCATGCTTTTCTCACTAACAAGTTTGCAAATGAAGAAACTACAACTAATGAGAGCTCATCACTTGGGTCAAATGATCAATCACACTATGTTACTAATCCTTGTGATGTAGGGAAGAAGCATGTATCCACCTCTTGTGATGATTTATTAGTTATGCGACATGTTCTTCACATATAGATGCTTATTCTTCTTCTATGTCATATGAGACTAACCTTTTGAAGGAGAACAATGGGCTCAAAAGTAAAGTGAAAAATTTGAGCAACAAGTTAGAGTAGTGCTACAACTCAAAAGTCACCTTCGTGCATATGTTGAAGAACCAAAGAAACTATGGTGACAAGTGTGGCTTGGCTTCAACAAGAAGCGCATGACCAAGGAAGAAAGAAAAAGAGAAAGAAAAATGAAGAAGCAAGAGCAAAAGAGGCTATCTCATTTCATGTGCTTCATATGCAGTGAAATGGGACATCTTACAAATGGTTGCCCCATTCAAGAAAAGGACAAGGTGAAGAAAGAAGAAGAAAGGCTCAAGCATGTCAGGTGCTTCAAGTGTCACACTTGGGGTCATCTCACCTCAATATGCCCAACCAAGCAATTGGTGAAGCAACAAGAAGAGCCTCAACCAATGCCACATGTTGAGCAAGAGAACAAGCCCCAAGATCAAATTCAAGTCAACCATGAAGATGGTAGTGACATAGGGAAGATGATAAAGAAGAAGACAAGAAGGGGTGGAAAAGCAAGAGAAAGAGCAAGGCATCCAACTCCAAATCAAGATGACAAGATTGTGAGAAAGATTCAAGATGATGTCGATGTTTTATCACCAATATCCTACCATGGGGGTACCTAGGGCATATGTTCGGGCTTCAGCAAATTTAGGAACTCGACAATGAATGCAAGAGACGAATGATTTTATACTGGTTCGGGCCTTCGTGATCGTGTAAAAGCCTTTACGTCTAGTTCGGCGTTAGCCTTTGCATTGGATTGATCTCTATATATTGTTCTCTCTTTTACAAGGGGTACCCTCGGCTACCCTTTATAGCCCTAGGGAGCTTGAGGGGTTGTTCTAGTCCTAGTTGGATACAAAGAAGGTTAGAGTCCTGATGAGGAAGATATCGCATCCCCGACGGAACACGACTTGGGAAGTCTCGAGAATACCCTAGAACCATCACCACCATAAGTTTCAAGGACTAAACTAATAGAATTCCATAGCTCTATGAATTATTATTTTTAGGGATTAAAATAGGATCTGGGAGAGGGGAAAATCCAACCATGATACGATTTATTGTGCAAACCTGACGGGCATCGGAACTAGAAGACTCTAGAAGACATGAGAGGGCACCAGAATGAAGCGAGAGGTGAGACTCCGACAAGTGGGGCCAGCCGGCCCTAACTATAGGCCAGCTAGCCTAGGCCCACCTGGCAGCCATCCCTTTTTTGTGTGTTCCAACCGACATAAACTTCGCATCTTGGCCGTTGTTCAAGGTCGGTATGATCCAAGGGTTGTGGTCCATCCCACAGGACTATATAACTAGACCCTAGACCCTCCCCCTCGAGGAATCAATCAATTCAATCATTATTCAGTTGATCATCTGTCAAGTGGTGCCCCTTGAAAGGATAACCTTAGAGCTCCACCAATTCTAGGGCATAGCTAGATAGAATAGAATTAGAGGAGGCAAGCATCGCGTGGATTTCGAATCATGTCATGAGGAGGCTCGGTAAAGCCTTGTACTTCTCTCTTGTATCAACAATATTGATTTATTAGTTCTTCTAGTTCATCTAGTTCATCATCTAGTTCATCTAGTTCTTATTTTTGTTCTTACTATTCTTCTAGTTCTTGTTCTAGTTGACCATATTGTTCCACAATTGATATGACTTTATTCTTAATTGGTTATGTGTCCTTAATTATAATGTTCATCGTCTACTTTGATTATATATTTAGCATAGCTAGATTGTCTTTATATTCAAGCACATGTTCGTATAGCGCTCATTCTTACGGTCGAAGGGTGAGTGGTCGACATTATGTAAGCGTGGTGCTTATACGTTGTTTACCTGCGGATGCACCCTATATTCTGGGCCAGCAAGTGGTTGATCACTGGTGTGATATTCCTGCTGAGTCCTCTGTAGTCCACTTTCTGAATATAGGAAAAGCAAGACCTGGTTACAAGGCTAGATTATGCTCTGTTCTTAATTCGCCTTAGTAATGTCTCTTGGGTGTAGATATGAAGCACAATGATGTTAGATGTAATTGTACTAATCAATGTATTCTATGACTTATAATTAGAATGATTAGGAGTTATTCTCTAATTTCTTGTTCTAATCAATGCTAGTGCTAAAGAATGGAATGCTCTAAGGACTTTCATAGGATGATCTTGTATTATTTGTATTATTACCCTTATATATTGATTGATCCCTGTATGAGTAAAAGTATTGATCTAGTTGTTCTCTTATCACGTGTGTGTATAAAAGTTATAGCTCTTATTCTTATTACCTCCTGTCCTTCCTAGTGGTAAAGTATAAATAACAATACTTGGAACATTCCAGGGTGAAATGCTACAACAGGTGTATTTTATCTGTGTGCTTGCGGATAACCTTTATTCTATATTTTACGTGTAAGTGCCATGATCATAAGTACAACCACGTCTCTAGTTTCATGTTAGGGATGACAACCTAGCTTAAGTGATGTTAGAGATGTCAATAACCATCTACCCCTAATCCAACCCTTTGTATCAAAAGAGGCATATCTTTTGTGGTTATTGATGACAAAGGGAGAGAGAGTGATACAAAGATATTGCAATTGGCAAAGATTGCATGATAAAGAGTAGTTAGGGGAGTTTGCATGAACATTGACCAAGAGGAAGCAAGATGGAAGAATCAAAGCGGATCAAAATACTTGGACAAGAGAAGCACACGTAGGAGGAGCAAGCTCATGAACTTGATTTGTTGCATTTGATATGTGCATATTCATGTGCTTTATTGCATTTGCATAAGCTTTTAATTTTGATATACTTGCTTGTGTGGTGTATGCCAGTTGTAGAACTTGAATGATTATATGATAACTAGCATGCATAGGTTGTTAGCTTGACATGTTTCTATCAAGTAAAATCTAGAACCATGCTTATAATGTTCATCTCATGGGGTTTCTAGTGTTTATGTTGTCTAGCTACACATGATGCTAAGGATGGACTTCAAAGTGCAACAACGATTGATATCACGCTTCTCAGGTTTACCCTATATACCTTAGCATCACTTAGTAGTGTTAACACTCCCAAAATTTTCTTATTTATGCATATGTGCAAGCTTGAAACCAAACCTCTTGAGCACACATGTAGGGAGAGTTATCACTACCAAGTCAATTTCATGGTGCTTATCCAAATCTTGACATAGAGCTTAAATATTGGATAAGTAGCATGAAACTAAGAAATGCTTAATTTTCATATCTTTGTAGAGTTGTCATCAATTACCAAAAAGGGGGAGATTAAAAGGTCCTTGTTTGGTTTTGGTAATTGAGTGACAACCTAAGTGGACTAATATGTGGTTATGTGGGATACACAGAAGATTAGTCCATAGGTACATGTGATGATGAAGGAGCTTAATGTACATGATACATGACATGGAGTCATGTGACTAGGTGGAGAAGATCAAGATGAGGCTTAGCTTGATGGACCTATTTCAAGCATGAAGGGCAAGTCAAGTGGACTTGGTGCTGATGGACTGAGGCAATGGTAAAGAGCAAGTGAGGTCAAGATCGAAGAACAAAAAGTCATGTGATGATATAAAGTGGATCATATGATGCGATCAAAGTTGGAGCATGTGTTACATCAACATTGGAGGAAATGGAATGGAATGCACAAGGCAAAGGTATAACCTATAGGGCATTTTATTTCATCGGTCATAGGTGAGTAGAGAGATTTATGACCGGGTTTAGATAGATGGCCGTACTATCAAGAGGGGCAAACTTGTTTACATATTAGTCATCTAGTGCTACTTAAGGGATCTAACATTGTGATTTTCTAGGATCAAGTGGTGTGGTAAGAGCAAGTGAAAATCCTTCGAAAAATGGTTAGAAAATGTTAAGACGCATGCACATGATGGTGTACACTTGGTGGTGTTGGCACATTTTTAAAGGAAAAGAAGCTGGAGAAGTTTCGGACAAAACTTTAGTTGAAAAAGAGAAGGGATGGCTCTTGGATTAGAAAACTATATTGATCCATTATGCTTTGGATCAAGTATTCATGTGGGTTGTGTAGCCCTTTGAATAAGCTTTCAAAAATATATAAGATCATTGAAATCGGACTTTGAACCTATGAATTATGGTCGTTCGAGTGAACAAACGTTTGTGACCAGACTCGATGACAGGACGCATCCGGTCAGTAGAGTTGAGTCTGGTCAGTGAGTCCAGTCAATGTTTTTTACATGCGTTGAAGTGAACAGGACACTAGGAGCGTCCTGTCAGTGATGACCAGATGTGTTCGGTCACTGAAAAATGTCTCTGGAACAGCACCGGACTTGGCACAGGCGTGTCTAGTCATATTGAAGAGGTGCATTTAGTTAGTGCATTGTAGGCGCGTGAGAGAGCCATTCCACGGCAATGGCTTACTTCAAATGGCTATTATATGTGGTGGCATTGTAGTGATCGAACAATGCACCAGACTTTGCACCATACTCTGCACAGGACTCGCTACGGAAGCATCCTGTGTGATCGGACTCTGCACAGGATGCGTCGTGTCAGTTCTGCAGTGAGTCTGGTCAGTGCACAGACTGCGCAATGAAGGGGCTAACGACTATTTTAGCCCTTGGGGCTGTAAAAGAAGTGTGTGGCCAACCTTGGATGATGCATGGCACCCTTGGGACTTAGAGTCCATGCTTGTGGAGTGCTAGGAGAGCCTCTAACTCACTTGTGCTTGCAAGAATGCGAATCAGTTGTGAGTGAGAAATTACATCGTGTGGCACTAGGTAATCGTGTTGCAAGCCGGTGTGCATGTTACTCTTGGAGGTTGCCACCTCCCAGATGGCTTGGTGGCGTGTGGCTCCATCAAAGCATGCAAGAAGCTTGTGTGTGGCTCTGAAGAAGTGCTTTGTGAGGGGTATTGTGCTCGCCCCGCGGGGATCATGAAGAGCAACTCTAGTTGAGCGAGACATGAAGGGCAACAAGTGGTCCAGCTAGGTCAAGTGCTAGAGCTTGTGGTGAGCACTCGACATGGGAGAACGTAACTAGTGAAAGCCACCGCTAGCAACAGGATTGGTGGCGACCTTGGAGCTTGTCTCAACGGGGACTAGCTTGGTGGCAACCAAGTGAACCTCAGGATAAAAATTACCATGTTAACCTTGTAAATCTTCTTGGTGGTTTGCTATTCCATACACAAGCTTGTACTTACATTCTTATACTGTGCTTGTGTTGTTGCTCTTGTGCTTCTAGTTTGCTTATGTAGCTTGCTTGTAGCTAGCTTAGCTTGTGTAGCTTAGTTAGTTCCCTTGTGTGACTAATTGGCTTGTGTGGCCTTGTTAGTCACTTTGCTTAGTTTGTGTAGCTAAGTACGTTGAGCTCTCTAGTTGGCTTATGTAGCCTTGCTATTGAGCACCTCCAGTGAGCTTAGGTTTTGTGCGCTTTGCATCACTAGTTTGTGTAGAAGCTCCCCCAGTTTGGTAAAGTACTAGTTGCATAGGTTTGTGTGACCTCAAAATTGGATAAGTGAGCTCTTACTAGCCTGGCACCTTTGTTTCCTAATTAGAATCTTTGTAAGGTGCTTGAGAACTTAGATATAGGGGTGTAGTCTTGGCTAGACCGATAGTTTTAATTCTGCACTTGTGTTTCAGTTAGCCGACACGTTTAAGTTTTATAAAGGATATTCACCCCCTCTAGTCCACTATCCTGACCCTACACCAAGTATTGTCACTTGAGAACGAGTTACAATGTGCAGTCACCGTGGGTCACGCCAACTGCCAGGCGACATGTACTCAACCTATGGGGTCTGCCTACAGCGGAGGTGACCTCTCGACTATCGAGGGTTCCTGCTTTCCTGGAGAAGGTTACTGAAAGGTTCTAAATGGATAGAGGGGAGTGAATAAACTAATAAAAATTCTATAAAACACTAAGACAAACTTATTGGACAATTAAATGGCTATAAAGCATTTTGCTCTAGCTCTAACAAGTGTTGCAAGCCACCAATTCAATATGCTAGTATCTATGATCAATGTGGCACACTCAAAGCTATGTTGCTAACTTAAATCTAGTGAGCAAGCTAACAAGAATACTAAGTACAACAAGCTACTCAGCTAGTTGCCTGCTAAATTAACAAGCTAAGCAAAGCTACAACTATCTACACAAGTATGAACAAGGAATGTAAATACAAGTGATATAGGGATATACCAAGCCGGCAAGAGACAAATCAATCACAATATGAAATCCAATTGGCACAATGATTTATCCTGAGATTCACTTGCTTGCTGGAAAGCTAGTTCCTGTTGTGACGACACACTCACTTGGAGGTTCACGCGCTTATGCCATACCTCTTTTGTCAGACCTTGAAAGAGCATAAGCAAAACAAAATCAAGTGATGTAATTATCATTGTAGCCCCCGAGTGCCTTGATGAGTTAGTATAACATGTTGAGGCACTGAACATCAAAAGCAGATATTGGGGAAAAATTTGCAATATCAACTAATGAATAACCTAGAGGAGTTCTTTGCCATGCGTGCGCAAGGCCTGAATTTATAGATGCTTTATGGAATAAAACTTCATAAAGTAAAGGCGATAATCATAAGAATGAAATGAGTTTGAGAACGACATAGCCGAAGGTCATCCATCACCTCCTTAAGGCATGATATGGCTCTTTCTGTTATTGGCCTAGTCACCATCTTGCACTTGCTTGATGTGGTCGTCAAGAGTAGGTGTCGGCGGCGGAGTCGATGCGGATGGCGCAAAGATGAAGAGGGGTAGGTGTCCTAGGGTCATCAACGTGAGCTTCTTTTCTAGTAATGGGTAGACATACACCGGAGCCTCCATGGTGTTCCTTCTCCTTAGCACTGGATCAAGGGCGTTAGCCTTAGCATACTCGATGGCATCCCTCTCGCACTGGTAGGCATTCTAGAAATTCCTAGACATCGTGATGACACCTCATGGCCCTGGCATCTTTAGCTTGAGGTATGCATAGTTTAGAACTGCCATGAACCTGGCGTAGCAAGACTTCCCGAATATGGCACTGTAGGGCCCTTTGAAATCAATGACTTCAAAGGAGAGCATCTCCTTCAGGTAGTGTACCGCGTCACTGAATGGTATGAGAGGCTTATTATGCCAAGAGGCATAAAACGATGCCCGGGGATGATCCTATGGAAGGGAAACTGTGATGATTGCAGCTTCCTTATGTCGACATTGAGCCTGTTGAAAGCATCCTTATAAAGGATGTTGATGCCGCTGCCTCCATCCATGAGGATCTTTATCATTTTCACGCTTTCGATGACGGCGCTGACCACCAGAGGGAAACAACCAGCTTCAACTATCCAATCAGGATGATCATTCTGATCAAAGGTAATTGGTCACTTGGACCAACATAGGTATAGTAGGATGGTTGGTGCAGCTACGTAGACTTGCATGTGGGTCAGCTTCTGGAGCCTTCGATCCTAATAGGCTTGAGGGCTACCGAAGATGAGCATCACATATCCGATGCTCGGGCCATCATGCCGATCGTGATCCTAATCTCCTTGTTGCCTTCCCCATGCTACTTGCTTCTTGTCTTCTGAGCAATGTGCTTCCTGTAGGTGATGCAATCCTTAGCGAGATGAGTCATAGGGAAAACATGGTTTTGACAGGGGTTGTTCATGATCCTGTCGAACTTATCTTGGTAACTCTGCCTCTTGCGAGCATCATTCTCGACATTCGAAATGTTGAACTTAAGGGATATTGCTGCTCTAGCATGGTTCCTAGGTGTGGTGAGATCTTCCCTTTTCAAGGGATGGCCATCTACTGAATGATCCCGCTTGCTACTTAGATTAACAGAGTTGACGTTACCCACGTGTGGTGCACGGTCATCAGTTTCGCTCTCCCATCACTGTGCATTGATAATCGAGTGTGCATCCCGGTCACCGCCAAGCTGGTTGTGAACTGAGATGGGGCAATATTTGGTTTGATAACTGCTCGATTCTCCTCCTAGCCGATCCCAAGCCCCCGAGGGATGTCGCCACTATCTGCGCGTGGTCATTGCATGGCTTGCCTCGGGGGTCTTGTCGGTCACCTCCGTAGTTTGCCCTCGAGTCATCGGGAGCTTTCCGTGTCTAGTTTTGGTAGATGATCCAAGTACTTGCGTCATCTCCCGAGGAGCATTGGTCAAGTTTTGATTATTTGTTGGATGTGAGTGCGGTGCCTGCTGCCCTTGCATGCCCAAAGGTCGTCTGAGCTATTAATGAAAACGATTGTTCTCCACCTCGAGCACATCATTTTGGCATAGCAAATGAACACACACCTCGTGATTGGTTTCATAAGGAGTGTCATGAGTAGGAGCATCGTTTACGGGCAGCGGAGGGCAATCGGGTGTGAGTCCCATAATTTCTCCTCAGGCGGTTCGGTATCTTGCATGCTCATGTAGCACTCACAATGCTTGAGGACTCGATGTCCTCCTCTTTCTCCTTTTTCTCCTTTTCCTCATCCGACCCCTTGTAATTGAGGACTCACAATAGTTGATAGCGTAACTGCCCATTGTAAAGTAATATTGGGAGAAGGGAGCGTGTACAGGTGATACGAATGCGAGCAGCCACAGCTAGCACCTGGACCTGGTGCTTCAGCCCCGCGCCTGGCCATGATGCATCGCTTGCGCTCGCGTGGTAATTAATCAACCAAGATCGCCAAAATCAGGGTTTTGGGCCGCCGCCGCCGCCACCACCACCGAGGGCCGCCGCCGCCACCACCACCGCCTGCGGCCCCCGTTCCCTCGCCTCCGGCCTTGCTGCCGGCGGTGACGCGGAGCGGGGGTCCGCCTCGATTTCCAGTTTTCCTGTTTTTCATAGGGTCTTAATTGAGTCCTAGGTCTAGGGTTTGCTCGCCGTCGATGTTCGGCGGCGGAGTTAGGTTTGGTCGGAGGAGCGTGGCTCCTTTGCGACTTCGTCTTCCTGGTGACGCCGGCGATGCGGAAGCGGCGGCAGCGCAGAGGAATAATTTCTCCCAGTCTCTTCCGTTCTCCGATGGCGATCTACTCCGACGTCAACGGAGAGGCTGGGGAGAACTCTCTTGGAGTCGAGGGCCGGCGCATTGTTGTCTTCATCGGGTGATGATGCTTTGTTGACCCCGTTAATCTCGAGGAACATGTTTGGTGGAAACCCGAGCACCGCTCGGGTTGCCGGCGATGGAATCGAAGGATGCGTCGTGGGTACGGAGTTGGCCGATGCGCCCGGGAGGCAACGTCGGCTGATTCGCCCGTAGTAAGTCCTCCTCTGCGGCCTCCACCCCGTGGAGTTTGGCTCGTGCCCGACGATGATTGGTACGCGGCTTCGATGGCGGTGACGGATGGATCTCTGAAGGCTTCGAGGAAGATGAACAGGAGTTGTATACTTCTATGTAATTTTCCTTTTCTTTGGAGTCCACTCTGTAAAAGGGCCGGTGTAAAGCACTAAGATGAATACATGTTTCTTCTCAAAAAAAAATTGTAAAGTAATATTGTTTCACTATTTGCACCCAATAACAAAGAAAGACTTAATAGTACAAAGCAGATTTCACTGATATTTCGCATTTTATCCATGTTAGAGCATCTCCAACAGTTCCCTATTTGGGTTGCCATCCATTGGAATTTGGCAAAACAATAAAATTTTCATCTCCAACAGTTCTCCAAATGGCTTGCCAAATTATACCAAGTTGGAAAACTTCCTGGCCGCGCGCGCAAAGATGCGCACGCGAACTCGAGCGCGCATCGCGGCATCTCCGCTCGCGCGACCAGTTCCCGCGCGATCGTGGAATTTTCCGAGCGCCTTCCCGCGTCGCGCCTCCAGTCCGAGTCCGCTCCAGTCGCGCCGCCAGATTGATCGTAGCCCGGCGTGTTCCGGCGTCGCCCGTCCTCCCGCGCACTCAGATGAATACCCGCGCCCGTGTTTCTTCTCAAAAAAAAAACCGCGTCGCCATTGCTAAATTGTAATATTGTTTCACTATTTGCACCCAATAACAAAGAAAGACTTAATAGTACAAAGCAGATTTCACTGATATTTCGTTATATTTGAGGAACATTTTATCCATGTTAGGTATTATGTGGTGTTGCAAGTAGTTTAGATTGGCAACCTTTTGAGGTTTGATCAAAGATCTGTTACTTGTTCTCTGGAGTGGCAGCAACCATAAAGTTACAAAAAAAAAGAATGGCAGCAACCATATGTGCACCAAGTTGGTGTTTAAGTATTTTGGAGTGGCAATAAGTGTTCGAGAATTGCTGAAGGAAGACATTAATTGTAGTTTTGTTCTTTTGCTTGCACCTACTATCATGTAGGCCAAAGACATGGAGTATTGAGTGCCACTTTTGTGCCCAAGTCGTCTATTGATCTGTAGCTTTAGCCATAACCAGTTAGTACAAGACTTGTAGTATATGCCTGTATATGTCAGTCTGCTAGTGACTAATCTATATCTTGTACCTGTATATATGTATGGCTCTATGTATATGTATGGTGGATCTAATATTTACTTCTATAAAATGAAATGAATTTGCTCAATGTGATGCCTTCTATATGAACAAAAGTGGATTTATCAAATTATTCAAATTGTATTTATATCTATATCCACAACATAGTTCCGGCGACAGTTTTATTGCCAGACATGGCATGGTTCACAAAATACCATGGAAATGGTTTTGCCAACATAAAAACTGTCGGGAAAAGTTCTAACTGTCGGCATAGGTTCGGCAAAGGGTTAACTGTCGGCAAAGGGTTTAACTGTCGGCAAAGGTCCAGCATTTGGCTACACAAAAAGTGTCGGGGATTCCTTAAACTGTCGGCAAAACTTTTGCCAACGGCTTCTATCGCGACTGTTTGTAGACTGTCAGCAAAACTTTTTTGCAAGGGGTTATCTATCGGCAAAGGTGCCCTTTGCCAACAGTAGAAAGTGTCGGCAAAGCTATGTCGTGTTATAGTGGTAATTGGCAAGGTTGAAATCAGAGATCTTGATATCAAGTTGATCGTCGCCTGTGCCAACATCAACCCATTCTTCCTGCATTTCAGGCGTCTCGTCAGTATCATGGATGATTATTCCAATGAATCGAGTGGTGAGATTGCGAAGACGTCTAGGTGAGTCTGGCTCGCGGGCATGGATTTCCTCGGTATGAGGTTTGGTGGGTTTCGTCATGGCTTGTTGATGCCAACTTGAATATGTCGCTGCCGCGTTCCTTAATCCGATTGAGAAACCTAGAAGGACGTGGTCGAGTAGCAGTGATAGACCCAGTTCAGGGACCCAGTTTGGATTCTCCCAGATTCAGGATATGGCACCGAGATCATGTTCTCAACTAGTCTTGGTGAAGATGCTATGGCAGTAGTGGTTGAGATGATGGGCGAGGGCATGTGGTCCCCCACTTATAGCTTCCTCCGATTCGGTGATGAATGCACAGACCAGGGGAGGCTTTTCCTCCTCCACGGGTGGCTCAGGTTCTTGCAGATGCAAGTCCCCGAACCAATCAGTGATGAAGTCCGGGTCACTGATGGTGATCTTCTCGCCTGGTTGCATCTTCTCTGCGTCATCGCCGAAGTTCAAGACAATTCCTATCTGAAACACAATATGAATCTGTACGCGAAAGGCCCCTACCTGGCATGCCAACTGTCGAAAGATTTAGCTTCGGCAATGCCTCGCAACCAATCACGTAAGACGAATCAGGTGGTAGCACACATGACACAAGATTTATACTTGTTTAGGCACATGGGGTGCCCTAGTCTAGTTGGGGGTGATGCTGCTCTTCTTGTATTCGTATACTTCGTTACAACGGCTATTCCTCCTTCGTTACGGCAGATCCTGATCACGAGGCCCCTACTCCCCCTTATATAGTCTGAGGGAGGTAGGGTTACAATGAGGGCGATCGACTAACAGATTGGATTCCTAGTTTGTTACGCACAGCAAATTGATTTCCTCTGGTCGTCTAGATTCGACAGCGCCGAAGATACTTGTTGTGTCTTGATCTTCAAGTTGATGGATTTGCTTGGCCTTCGTCCTTTGCCTAGCGAATTATCATGGGCCGAATATACGAGCGGTGAGGGTAACCCAGGCCGATTTATGTAACACTAGGGTTTTTGTTTTCTCTTTCTTCTTTTCCAAGAATTGGGCACTTGATCAACTTGTGGCCATCATCATCATCTCCATGACTACAACCCTTGCTCAACCTTGGTGTGGACTTAACCTATCTTAAACACAACACTTATGATAGAGGTTAGTCCACTAGTTGTCTCAATTACCAAAACCAAACATAGGGCTTTCAACGTCCTCTGCCTCTCCTCTGAACAAGTGACTATAGTAGCAGGAAGGACAGACCGATGTCAGTGGACGACCCCACCATATACGACCGACATGTGGGACCCAACGATATATGTAATCCCTACTAGCTGGATATATAAGGCGAGGTAGGGGCTCCCTCTATTCGGCTTCAAAGCTCTCGACACCCTCTCGAACCATTAGCTATATTCTACTTCCTTCAACCTTAGGAACCCTAGTTCCATCAACATATGTTTATAACCCCTACTGCAAACTTTCTTGGTGCTTAGGAACACAATCGAACCCTATACTAGATGTGGGGCATGTTGCCCGGACTAGTATAAATCCTGAGTCTCTGAGTGACAAGCCATCCGAACTCTACGCGCGATAATAAATTTACTAGTTGGCAGTATGAAACACCAACAATGTTTCACTAATGACTTAGTAAAATGTGACCTGTATGCATCTACACGCGTCACTTTTAACTCGTCATTAGTGATGTGTTTAGCGTGATGGAGTGGGACTCATTACGATTGCAAGTTAACGCTCGTTACTTTTAACCAGGTTTTCTTTAGCAAAAGTTAAGGTTAGATTGTCTACATTACCAGGCATTATTGTAATCTAACCTATTACCCGATACGTGGAATTCTTAGGCACGCTACGGAATTATTTTCTTCGGTAAAGACTTGCCATTGGCCCATCCGTACTATAAATATGGTGCTTGCTTGTTGCTTTTTCTTCGATTCATTTCCAGCCCCCTATCCTCCGACATGGAACTTCAGCTTAGTCTAGGGGTTTCTCCAGCTCTAGCAAAGGGCACTGTCAAGCATATGCTGACTTGTACACGCGCAGGCGACGGAGAAGGCCATGAGCTTGTGCTAGAACAAGGAGTACGGACAGCCAAAGGAGACGAACTAGACAATCTGAAGACATCCATGCAACTAGAAGACATGCCCGAAGAAGATCTTTACCAAGGCTGCCCTCTACCAACTGTCTGTGCAGAAACAGGTACGAAAGAATTTCACATGTCTGTGCAGAACACAGGTACGAAAGAATTTTACATGTCTGAATCGGCGAGGTTAGCTAGGTACCTCTATGATAGATTGTGGCTTAAGCACATACTTGGACCCGCGGTGGTGGGTTGACCCATACAGGAGAGAGAGCGCCATTTGAGCAGCAAAGAGGAATCGATTTCTTGAAAAAAAAAGCATCATGGGTCCCACATAATATAATAGAAAGTTGCACACAGATTCTTTATGCAATCTTCTCTAATTTCTTTCAGCGCACACGTGATTCGGTTAGATAGGTGAGAATTTTTTTTTTAATTCATCATGAGTTGACTCCCAACTTTACATCGGTTCTTCTCCCTCCTCCATATGAGTCATTCTCTCCCGTGATTGAGTCGGTTCATCTGCATGCCACATCGGACGATGAGTCACTTTTAGTCTCCCATTGGCGCGAAGCTCTAAGGGCTTCTCCAGTGGTTGACTCAATCATCCGACATGGAGCTGATGAGCCGACCCAAACCGACCCATAGCCACTGGAGCCAGCGACTCATCCGATGAGAGAGAGAATCGGTTCATCTGCATGAGTCGACTCGTTGCCTTTCAAAAACGAGTAAAATAAAGCAGCGGGAGCACTGATGACCTCTTGCTCTTGCGAGTTCCTACTTGCTTTTATCCGGACCTCTTGCGAGAGATAGAGGCCGGATAAAAGCAAGTAGGAACTCGCAAGAGCAAGAGGTCATCAGTGGTCCCACTACTTTATTTTACTCGTTTTTGAAAGGCAACGAGTCGACTCATGCAGATGAACCGATTCTTTCTCTCTCATCGGATGAGTCGCTTGCTCCAGTGGCTATGGATCGGTTTGGGTCAGCTCATCAGCTCCATGTCGCATGATTGAGTCAACCACTGGAGAAGCCCATAGAGCTAATAGTCTTGTTTATTTATACACAGGACCCAGCTAGCTCAGAGATCGACTCATTCATGTGTGACATGGCTGTCCTTTTTGCTTGATGAATCGACTCATCACTAAAGGTGCCCGAGCCCTAAGTTCTTGTTCTTTTTGGACGTACGGTGATAAGTTCTTGCCTGTACAGGGAGTGTGAACTCATCCTTGCAGATGGAAGTTCCTGTGCGCCAGGCAGCTAAAGACAACGGTGGGTTTGGTGGTAGAACCAAGAAAAAGCTGAGGCTGAGCAAGGAGCAGTATGGGTTCCTGGAGGACAGCTTCAAGGAGCACAGCACCCTGACGCCAGTAGGTGTTCTGATTACTATATGGCCCCCATATATGTCTGTCAAAAGAGAAATTACATTTCTTGTCATATTTTTTCGTTTAAAAAATGAAAACAACTCAACTACCAAAAGAAATTCTGAGTATGTACAGCTTATATCAGAAAGTCATTGTAGAATGTAAGCCCACCTATCATTGATAAGGATTTTATTTATTTTTCTTCTTATTTGCAGACAAAACAAGTAAGAAGTTAGAATATGCATGTCTCATTGAATTAAATTAATTTTGTTTTTGGCGTTCAATAACTAATTTTGTTTTGTTTTGTTTTGGAATACTACAGAGACAGAATAGTGATTTAGCGAGCCGGCTCAACCTTGGACAACGGCAAGTGGCGATCTGGTTTCAGAACAGAAGAGCTCGGTAGTGAATGCCATAGACCCTTTTTCAAATTAGTAAAAGCTAGGGTGATATATATATATATATATATATATATATAGTGTCAACGTCGTCGACTTGTTTTATTTTCTCCTACCAAAAAAAAAATTCTTTTACGTACTCAGGATAAAGCTGCAGCAAACCAAGGAGGACTGCAAGAACCTGAAACGTGGCTGCGCGGCGCTAACACAGGAGAACCGCAGGCTCCAAGAAGAGGTCGCGGAACTGCGTGCCTTGCTTTCCAACCCTGCAAGTTTCCGTTCTCCTAAGTGCTAGGGCAGCCCGATCGACGACACAGCAGCAGCGTGTGCCATGGCACTGCCGGCCTGGCGTCCCAAGGTGCCCCTTCGTCTTGTGAATAGAAAGAAGCCTCCAACATGTAGTATACCAGCGTGGCGCAGGCGGGCGGTACGGTACCGGCCGGCAAGACGGATGTACAGGTAGGCAAGACGGATGCGCAGCGTGGAAAGGCCCGGGCCGGGGGGGTTAGATGGCCAGCTGGTGCACCGGCACATGTGTATTAATTATTATATATAAGCTCCTTGTTTGTTACCATGTACTCTATGCATGTTTATGCAATAAATATACACTTGTAGTATGTTAAATTAAATATATATGTACTAGATCATATCGAGCGCTTTATTAATGTTTTGTGAGTTAAAGGCTTGCTCCTTGTGTGTTACCGGCAAGAAGGATATGATCCCGGCATGGTAAAGTATCCTTTTTTGGACTTGTGGGCCAGCGGCATATATATTTAGTAATTTTCTGGTGAAGCATCGTATCCGGCCAGGACAGACTACAGCCATGCTTGTTGAGATAAGTAACGTTAAGCACTGGACACTGACCCGGCCGGCTTTACAAATCATTTACCTAGGCTGTCCCTTAGCTAGCTGTACGTACGTGGACGTCAAGCACTGGTACTTCTTGTCTTGCGTGAGTCATCCTGCAGGTGTGCTCATCACTCTAGTTGTCGGATAAATTAATTAATTACCGTGCAGGTTTGTCGTCAGATCTCATTAGATTCGAATGTACAGAACGAAGCATTAACAACATGCCATGCGTTGAAACGTTATTGTTTAAAAAAAAAAATCTAGGGCATAGCTCCAGTCTATTAACCAAGACCAATAGACCATAAAGAGTTATTACAGCACAGCAGAAGGGATATGACCCTCTGTATCAGTTTTAAGCACCGTCACCAACACTCCAGAAAACTTCTCAGAAATATGGCTAACACTACTACACCTAGGTTTCAATGAACTCACAAAAACTGGAGCAATTACAAACAGAACAGAAACGCCAGCTTCGATAAGAACTTGTGACGAGGACATGCCACCGGTTATTCAAGGGCCACTTACGCGTAGCCGTGCAAAACTACTCAAAAAGAGGTGAACTTACAACTAGCTGAAATTAACTTCAATATACATGAGAATGTTATACTACCTAAATATTCTACTTTGGTTGTACTTAGGTATACATATAAAGAGGAGGATGCTACTCTGTGTGGGGGAAGAACTACAACAGGCAGACCAGAAGGTTCGGACCAGTACAGTGAAAAACGGGAAAGCTAACGGGAAAGCTAATGGAGGTAACAGGTCGGAGACTCTCCGTGTGTTCATACCTGTTCACACGGAGTTGGCTTGATTCGGAGTGAATACGTATCTCTCCGAGCGAACTTCAGGATCACACGGAACTCGTTCCCTGTGCTTTGCGATAAACACTCGGAGAAGAGACTTCCACCCATCTGGTAGTGCGGCGTGGTAAAGTAGCCTTTTTTTCCCATTTTGTGGGCCAGCGGCATATGTACTTACTTTCTGGAGAAACGTCGTATCCGGGACAGTGACTACAAACATGATTGTTGAGAGAAGTACCGTTAAACGGTGACACTGACCCGGCCGGCTTATCATTTAGCACTGGTACTTCTTGTTCTGGAGGTGCTGTCCAGGGCTCATTGCTCTAGTTGTCGGATAAATTAATTAATTAGCGTGCAGTATTGTCGATAGATCTCATTAGATTCGAATGTACAAAATCAACACATGCCAGGCGTTGAAACGTGAAATTTCCACATGTTTGCAAAAATAAAAAAGAAAAGAAGCTTTTCCCGTCCTGAAAACTGGAACAATCAACTTGTAATAATATCATGGGCCCAAAACAGTTGACGCTCTAAAGTGCACGTAACTGAACTTTTAAAACACTGATACAAGCAAAGGTAATAAAGTAGTATTACTTGTTATGGGAGGAGGAAATATGAAGATTTTAATACTCAAAGGCACTTCTAAAATATGGAGCTAATGGCCAACCCTAAAGACTATGATGTGGTGTTAAAGGAAAAGAAGTCCCCTTTTCACCCGGTGCAGATGGCTGTAGCAAACATGGCTCAGATGGCTGTAGCAAACATGGCTCCAAAGCCATGTCCTTTGTGATCTGGTGATTGAATAGCAATATAAACATTTGGAATAACAAGTTTGTTAAGAATGTGAATTACAGATATTATAGGTCATATAAGGATGCAAGATATAAAGTAGCAATGAAGATTGGCTTGAAGAAGAAACAAAAACAGTAAACGCATAGAGAAAAATGGTCTGACCAAATGATCCGGCAGTAGAAGGCTGAATGCACTGGAGTATTGGACATGGTAGTTAAAACGCAGAGGGAAAAAAGCACCGGTACTCCGATGGTGAAGGAAATTGAGGGACCGGATTATGCGATAGTACTTATGACAAATTACAATAGGTCAGTAGTTGATGAATGGTAGAAAAAAACAAAGACCAAGTGATCCAGTAATAGGCTGGGTTCGAGCGTTGGAGTGGTCAGAGAATCATTGTATGCACCATGATCGGTTGAAGGCAGTACGGGTGTACTGCACAATATTCTTAACGGCTAGAAGACAAGTTGCAAAAATAGTGCGAGCACCGGATGATCCGTTAAAGAGAAAATGAGCACACCAAGGTATTGGCTGGACAATGCTATAGTGGACTGGGCCCCCATGTTGCAATGGCTAGTATGGAGGAAATGCAACCACTGGATAAGGGCTCCCATGAGCCTGAGACTGAACAGCATAGCGTTGGTGTCAGTGCCCATCGGCGTCATGCACTACCACACAAATAATTTTTAGATGTGGTCAAAATCAATTTTTAGGACGTCTTTCGAAACCTTTACTGCACCACCGATCGGACAAATGAAGCATTTTTAGGGACGATTTTACAACTGCCCTAAAAATCAATTTAGAGAGTCAATCAGCCGCCTTGAAAAATCAATTTTCAGATCCGTGGCCGCATGATAACGTGTCTCAAGTCTCACATTTTTCTGACAAAATATATGACACATATGCTTCCACGAGGAATACAGCCCGTGGTCTCTTACCTCGCATGAGCCCCCATATATACAACCATCACTACCGCACATGCAAACGTTGCCGTGTGTTTTAACTTTGCCGAGTGCAATTTATTGGGGCACTCGGCAAACCAATATTTTGCCGTGTGCGACACTCGGCAAAATATTGCACACGGCAAAGAGTAGTTTGCCGAGTGCATTGCACACGGCAAAGTATTGCACTCGGCAAAATTCAAACTTTGCCGAGTGCAATGGCCTAGCACTCGGCAAAGTTTCTGACACCGTCAACAGCGTCACGTCGCCGTGAAATTTTGCCGAGTGCCAAGCCATTGCACTCGGCAAAGTTTGAATTTATTTTTTTAAAAAAATAAAACTTTGCCGAGTGCAGTGCCCTGGCATCTTCAAAGTTTCTTTTTAAAAAAATAAAAAAACTTTGCCGTGTGCAATGGCTTGGCACTCGGCAAAATTAATTTTAAAACCTGAAAACAATTTTGCCGAGTGCAATATTTTGCCATGTGCCAAGCCCTTGCACACGGCAAAGTTTGTTTTAAAATCTGAAAAAAACTTTGCCGAGTGCCATGCACACGGCAAAATATCTTTGCCGAGTGCCCCCAAAAAGCACTCGGTAAAATATATTTTTTTTCTTTTTGGTCAAAGTTTTTTTCTGTAGCCTTGCTACAGTATTTGAAACTCTAATATAAATTTTGGCATAATTTTGACTTTTTTGTTATATTTAGTAAATTAATTTCATTTACTGTATATTTCTCGGCACATTTCCAATTTGAACTGCGGGTACATGAAATAATGAAATTGAGCCATCCAAAATATGATAGTCATGATGTTTAGCGTATGTTGACGTCGTATCTAGGAGGTCACATGAAATCTCGAGCATCTCCTTGACGCAACTTGCCGAGCTACTTGGCGGAAAAGTGAATTTAAATTATAAAAAAGTCAAACAAAGTCGGAAAATCACGAAACTTGGTGACGCATCATGTTATCGCATGTAGAGTCTGTGATAAAAATTTGAGAACATTCCGAGCAAGTTGTAGCATCGGATGCTAAAAACTCAGACATCTCCACATATGATCACTTGTGTTCACATGGGAAATGTCTGAGTTTTTGGCATCCGATGTCACAACTTGCTCGAAACCTTCTCAAATTTTTTATCATAGCCTCCACATGCGATAACATGACGCGTCGCCAAGTTTCGTGATTTTCGGACTTCGTTTGGATTTTTTATAATTTAAATTCACTTTTGCACCAAGTAGCTCGGCAAGTTGCGTCAAGATGCTTGAGATTTAATGTGACCTCCTGGATACAAAATTGCTTCAACATATGCTAAACATCATGAGTATCATTTTTGGATGACCAAATTCTATTATTTCATGTACTGCAGATTCAAATTGAAAATGCGCAGAGAAATTCAAAGAAATAAAATAAATTAACTAAATATATCAAAAAAAAAGTTAAAATTGCCCCAAATTTTATATTAGGTCTTGAAATATTGTGCCAATTCTACAAAAAAAGTTTAGGTCAAAAATAAAAAAAATATATATATATATTTTGCCGAGTGCCTTCGTGGGCACTTGGCAAACCTATCTTTTGTCGAGTGCCGGGCCCATGGGCACTCGGCAAAGTTAAAAAAAAATAGGCCTGGCCGGCCCAATAAGCCAGGCGCCACAGCCAACCCTAAATCCTACCCAAGGCCGCTACCCCGCGCCCGACCTGCCCACAGTCGCTGCCGCCTGCTTGCACCGCCGCCGCCCCGCCCAGTTCTGCCGCCGCCGTCCGGCCCCGCCGGCCCGCGCGCGTGGATCCGACGCCCCTCCACGACGGGGCCGGACCTCCGCGCCACCGCCGCGAGCTGGGCGGGCAGCACCCGACCGCCGCCGCTCTGCTGTGCCGGCGATGGAGAGGGATGTCGTGGTCTCCGACCCCGAGGCCGCCGGGTCCTCGTCGGGCCGGCCTCGGCGGGCCTCCCGAGCTCCACCCCGGCCTCGGCTTCGCTCCGTCGCCCGGGCCGCCGGCTCCCGATGGAGAGGGCCGCGCGTCCACCAGGTCTCGCGTCCCCGAGGCCGCCGCGGCCATCCACCGGATCTGCGCCGCCATCGAGCTCCTCCCAGCCACCACCGCACCCATCCACCGGCCTCCGGCGTCGCTCCGTCGCCCGCAGCCGCACCAGCCCCTCCCCTCGCCCCAAGCCACCGGTGTCTTCCCAATCAACAACGACGCTGCCGGCCATCTCTGTCTTGTGAACCTTAACATTATATGGCTGCTTACCTCATGAAAAACATGGACAATTTTCTTGCCTTAGTGTTAACTACAAATTGATAATATGTTCATCACTGGACTCACTAGAAATTTTCATGCCTTAGTATTAACTAGAAATTGATAATAGTTGCTAGAGGGATGGTACTTATGTTCACACTTGCAGATCAAAGGTCTAGAAATCCTGCAAGTGTTTCCATTAAACTCTAAATAATAAAACCTTGCAGATCAAAGGTCCAGAAATCAGTAGTTGATTTATACTACTATATGTTCTGTAAGACTACTGCAGTTTCAGAACTGAAATGGAAAAAACAGATGTCCTAACATTTGCATTTATGTGCAGATTTTTGAAGTATGACTAGTAGAAAGGGGGGCGCGCCTGGCCGAAATTTACACTGGGTAAAGTTTCTGCAAAGATAAGCAGGCATACTAACCTGATAAAATACCATGGCTAAATGCAATCGAAGCAAACAGGTGGGCAACAATGCTAAAAGAGGCAGCACGGATACACAGGATCCATGGAATTCGGTAGTAACAGGATCGATGCCAACCGAAACACAGATATAAGAAGTCCATATTCATTTTACGTAGGTAAGCAACACAGGTATAACAGCGATAGGTTCAGTGTTCAATATAGCGGCACATTTTTTAGATATTACAGTCCACTGAGGCATAATAGCGGCACTAATTACAGGAGTTGTTTCCCTAGCCATCATGAAACAAAAGAAATCTTGCCGCTCACCATGCACAACTTTGGCACAGAATAAAAGACGGTAGGAATTTGTTCAATATATCTATGGCAAGGTAGGTACCATAACCAGATGACTGGAATCGCCGCTGCAGCATAGCGTTGTTGACATAGTAGATTGTTTAATAGAGGTGTAGACATCATATAGGAGTAGTGCCTGTTACAGAAAAGAGGAAATTAGGTACGGATGGTAGGTGATTCTCTAGTTGTAATATGTTGGGCTAAAGGCGAAGAAAAATCACTGTCAATGTAAAGTAGAAGCAATGTAGGAACACAACAGCTGTTCTTACCGATCACTTAAGATACATAACTTCATAGATGTTACTATGATGCATATGCAACCAGATTGCAATGACAAACAATATTTTGATAAATTAATGGTCGTGAGGCACACACTGAGAAAATGTAATACTAATTTAATTATCATATAACATATCATTGGTGGCTAGCCCAACCCTATGTATTGCAGTGCCATCTCTGTCATGGTTTATTTGTGGTTAAATAACTATCATGAAACCTGTAAAACACTAATATGTCTCAAATGAAGAGATCTACGTGAGTGTTTGACCTCAATGTTCAGAAGTTGCAACGAGGCATATCTTTTTCAGTTTGTTTGAGCCACTCTTGAATTTATTTATTTTTCAAAAAAAATGCTAATTATGAGGAATAAACATCATAGTCAGTCTATGATAGGCACAAAACTGGAAACAAATTCAGAGGTACATTTACGGCGCTGGTCATCGCCGGTGGATTTTGGAATCCTACAACATCTAGTGTCATTGAAGCACTAATAGTGTGTCATGATGACTTACCAATCACTTGTGTCGCCGTAGTAGTGCTACTTGGTGGTACTCTTTGAGGGCAAGCCATACTGTGCATTACTCGCCCTGCTATTCCCAACCTGGTGTCCACCACCCTGCAAGCAGTAGTCCATCACACTTATGCAGAGAGCAGATAAGCAGATAAGTTCCAAAGCCTAAAACTGGATGGCAATATTTTACTCTGTTACCTATTCAACTGAGCAAGAACTAATAAAATTGTAGGCTGAAACTTAACTGAAAGGAAATGATATGATCATTATTTTTTTCTATATTTACTACGGCTAAATGTAAACCAAAAATTTCAGCAGGTGAACACAAGCACCTTTTCAGTAAAGTTGAGATGCACTGAATCATAGTGCAGGAGATAGGGGAAAAGGCTCTTGCTTCCTACGGGCAACAGTGTACCACAAACTCTTTTGTTAAAAAACAACAATTGTTAGAATAGCAATGTGCATAACTGCATCTGGCCACATGAAACTACTAAGCGTGTATGGAAAGAGATATGATCAGTAGTGCGTTTAAGGATGTGGTATAAATAAAGGACCAATGATGCAACAAAGATGTAACTGCACTCCTCATGCTGAAGAAAGATGATGCATTGGCATGTTAGGAAAGAATGAAATTATTTAATATATAGCCAAAACAAGGTATGGTTTAATCATATTAAGAAACTCAGCCAAGGTCAAAGATGGGATTCACAAGAAGAATATTTGCAGCTTGTTGAGTAAACCAATAAAATTTGAGGCGATTTACCTCAACAGATCCATCAGCGGAGTTGGTTCCCCCACAAAGATAGGTGCGGTGAACACGATGTAAGAGAATTTGAGTTGAAGTGAGTAATAAGGAATATCTTGTCTGTGGCACAATTGAAACAGTTGTTGATGGGATACCAATGAGCCTGCAACATCCTTCAATACAAACCTAATAAATGCAACAAAAGGAAAGAAGCAAGATTCAGAGCACTGATTTAAAGATCCCTAAAATGAACATATGGACAGAGATGGATAATCATGGATAACCTTGAGTTCATCATGTTGGTGAAAGTAGTGGAGGGCATCTTAGGAGCCCTTGCCATTAATTAATAAGAAATAATGAAAACACCATATAGAGACCTTGACAATATACAGGAATTAATTAGCAAAACACAGATTCAATTTGAATACACCAAAGTGGAAAAAATATGGAAAAATAGAATGTCGAACTGGACAATAATGATTGAGCTGTCCAATTACATGTTGTGTTCTTTTAGCTGTCTAATCAAGTGGAACAAAGATAATCTATGTACCTCTAGATCTGCAGGAAGATCATTTTTACATAAATTTATGTAAATATAGTTTAGAAGATTTGCAGGAAGAAGATAGAAGGAAGCCATGAATAAGCAAAAACCGAAAGAAGCCAAAATTGGGAGAGCACAACCATCAATCCAAACTGTTTGGTCCATCTATTACAGAACAGTTAGACATGAAAGCGAAGTATAGAATTATCATATGGGTTCAGTCATTTGCTAAAATTATTCTAGCGATGTCTGAAACAGGACATGAAGGAGCCCTACCAAAACTAAAACAATATCCACTGAGTGTCATGGAAAAGCAGCCCACAACCTATTTGAAAATTTAAGCATCAGGGTGCAAGGATGACTAACCAGTAATCTAAATCTTGCCACCTGCCTTGGTAGACTAACTCGGCTAGAAAACAGCTATAAATAGGCAGAGTATTTTTTTCCATGATTCTTAACAATGGTATCTAAAATTCAATACATGCTTATTCTATGAAACCGCAAACACGGAACCAACTATGTTCAGAGGGTAAATGGTACCTCATTGTCGACGATGTCGAACCCTTGCTCATGTTGAGCATGAGAAGCAATTATCATGCACTGAAAATCAATGAGATAACTAACCTGCAGAGGAAGACAGTCATAAAGCAATTAACCTGGAGTATTGAAAACATGAAAAGCAACATGCCATTATCAGACAACGTACCCAATGGAACAAGCCTAGTATGACAACTATGTAGAACCAGCTGTTGTTATTTCTGGAACCTGCAGGGAACAAAAGGCTTCAATTTTTTTGTGAATCAGGAACTCGTGTTCAAGACTGCAATAACGAAAAGCTTACTGCTCCAGGTAGCAGGATCCTATAAATATATATTTTAGGAAAAGACTAAGGTTGTTCAGTTCAATGTAAACACACAGTGTCCTAATATACATATAGCAAATATAACCCAAAAATGGGGTGGAGTAACAACTGAAGGAAGCCAAAAATCGATGCCTCATGCCCTTGCGTTCCCTTTATCTCTCATCAATGCGTAAAGAAAGGACTATGAATTTCCCAACAACCCTCCTGCTATCCTAAGCTGAAAGAGAACTGAAAAAATAATATGTGTACAACAATGAAGTAGGAATCAATGCATAACAAAATCATGAAACCGAGACCCCATCTTCCATGGAAACCAGCACCCATGCTCTGTTGCTCAAGTGAGATATACATATAGGCAAGGCCCTCAACATTAGGCCCTCAACTATGAGGTATATATTTATATATATATATGAACCAAAAAACAGGAGGAACACACACAGAAATGTTTTGTAACCAAAATACATTATATGTTTTATCGAAGCGGATTGTGGTCATGACCATAGCATCAAACAATAAATATTGACTGTGTATTTATGACAGCACTATCCCATTCCCACAAATTAATCTAACAATAATAAAAGAAAAGTGTACTTATCATTGCAGAGGACCCAAACCATCAGCACCGTAGTGTATCAAGAAATCAAACAAATATCATTAGCACGGTCGTCAAATATGCGTCAGGATCCAGCAAAACCAATCAGATGACACGGTAGGCAATGGGAAAAAAAACTGCAGTAAGGCAGACAACAACTAAGAGAAAAATTGGAGAACAATATATCATGGGGAAAATTACATTGGCTTGCTGGTCTGCCTCCAAATCAAGAAATATCACCACGCATAGCAGATTCACTACATAGAGGAAGGAGGAGGAGGGAGGCAGAGAGCGCAAACCAGCGACGTACGGATGGAGGAAAAACGGAGCCACGAATGTGGCCTGCAGCATGCCGCTCGCGCATGTGCACGCGACGGGGCTCGCCGTTGGTAGCGCCGCCGCATCGGCCTTGGGTGGCCGCACCAGGTCGCCTGAGCCGGCCACCGGCTGCGCAGGCCACGGGGTCGCCGTCGTTGGTGCCGCTCGGTGCACCGCCGCAGAGAAAGAAGGGGCGGCCTGGATGTCGTTGCGCCGCCGCCACGGAACCCTAGGGTCGGCGCCACCGCGGAACCCTAGGTCGGCGCTGCCGCGGAACCGGGGCTGCTTCGCGGCGCCGCCAGCTCGCGTCGCCGCGTTGCCGCTGCCACCGCCGCGCCGTCCGCCCGCCCGCGCTGCCGCTGCGAGGCCGCATCGGGGTGAAGCCGTGTTTTTTTACGGGAGAAGTAGAGTAGTTTTTTTTTCCCTACACGATGGGCCAGCTATATTGGGATATTGCCTTGCTGAGATGGACCAATGAGAGATGAAGAAGGTGAGATGGCGCTTACATGGACCAATCAATGAATTTGAGACTACGTGCACACGGTAACTGCACGGGAGCAAACATGAAATTCTAGGGGTTAATTAATGCCATTGAGGAGTTACAGAACACAACAACGAGGTAAATGGTAGTAGACTGTACATGTTGGTAGAGGTTGTTGCCTGTATGGCTCCTTCTAATGGATAACTTGGCACACTTAGGCAAATTATTTGTTACTCAGACTGTAGACTTGTACAGTTATGTGATGTTGTAATTTTAGTTGCAGTGATTGTAACCTTCTTATGAATTGTGAAGTGGGTGTATTTTGCAATCAGAATTAGAATCGATGATTTTTTTTAAAAAAAAAATTCTTTGCCGAGTGCCTTGACGGGCACTCGGCAAAGAATTTTTTAAAAAAATAAAAAACACTTTGCCGAGTGCTGGGCGGTGGCACTCGGCAAAGCATTTTTTTTTTAAAAAAAATAAAAATCCTCTTTGCCGAGTGCCCAGGTGGTGGCACTCGGCAAAGTTTATTTTAAAAAAAATTTTGCTGAGTGCCGGGCTGACACTCGGCAAAATTTACGATAACGGCCGGGCGTCGTGATGGCGCAAAAATTTGCCGAGTGCCTTCCGTTGCACTCGGCAAAATATACAAATATTTTGCCGTGTGTCCCGAGAAAAAGCACTCGGCAAAATTTCTTTACCGAGTCGAATTTTGCCGTGTGCACTTTGCCGAGTGCGGCACCGGCAAAGTGTTTGCCGGGCACTCGGCAAAGTGTTTGCCGAGTGTATAAGTGTACTTTGCCGTGTGCTTTGGCGGCAACGTTTCGCTGTGCATGATGCTATCCTTTTATATTAACTTCTACGAATATTGTATTTAATATTTTGGCCCTTACTGATCTCAAATGAAAAACATTTCAATTACGAAGTTTTAGATCTCATCGAGCACTACCACTTTGGTATAGGGTGGGTCTTCTTTAGAGGTCATTTAAAAAAATTAGAAATTTGAATTTCAAAATCTAAAAACTTAAAACATATATTTGGGCCCTCTAAACAATCTCAAAAAAGGTCATTGACTACAAAGTTTTAGATATCATTGAACTCTATAATTTTGATATAATTTATATTAAATTTATTTGCTCGTAATTATTTTTAGGGATAGTTTACTTAGTCAAACATCTCTAATTGTCAATTTCTAGGGGCAGTTAACTTAGTCAACTAGATTTCTACGTAGAATTTTAGGGCCAGTTTTATTAAGTCAACCGTTCCCTGGAAATTGACTTTATGGGCGGTTCGGAATTGGGCCAGCTAGACATTTATAGGGACGGTTTCTTATGCAAACGGTGTCTAAAAAAAAAATTGAAAGCGCCCTGAAAATCATTTGTGTAGCAGTGGCAGCGGCTGGCGGCATCGAGCAAAGGAGGTGGAAATGCTTGTAACTGCTGTACCCTATGAGATCTACGGAGAGAGGAGAGAGGGAGAGAGAGATCTGGTGAACTGACATGAGGTGTGGTTCTAATCGGATGTGAGTAAAATATCAGGTTTGGGGCTACAGACGCTTCTCATGGAGCCCTATCTGTGACAATGGTCTCTCATCGAAGATGCATTTCATCAGGACCTGTCTGTGATGTGTGCCCATCAGAGATGCGCCTTGACATGGCCAAGATACACCACTACAAAAAGCATTTTAACATACAGTTAATGTACACTACCGGAAATAAGGACTCTGCCGAGTGCAATATGCTTTGCCGAGTGCTAAATATCGGGCACTCGGCAAAGAGACATTTTGCCGAGTGCCGCACTCGGCAAAGAAAAGCACCTTCTTTGCCGAGTGCCCGGCTCTCGGCAAAGATGTACACTCGGTAAAGTCCTTCTTTGCCGAGAGTCAGGCACTCGGCAAAGCCTGGCCTCAGGTAACGGCCTTCGTCCGCCGTCACAGTTTGCCGAGTGCCAGCTGTTTGGCACTCGGCAAACTTATTCTTTGCTGAGTGCAAAGCGGCGGCACTCGGCAAAGACTCATTTTTTTATTCTTTAATTTTTTTTGAAAAATCTTTGCCGAGTGTCTCCTGTCCTGGCACTCGGCAAGGGCACCTTTGCCGAGTGCCGGCTCGGCAATCAGCAAAATTTTCTTTTTTGTTTATTTTGGCCCCCAAATTTTTTGTGCAGCCCTCCTACGATGCTGAAACTCCATGTTCAAATTTGGTATATTTTTGTAGCTTTTTGCTATATATTTTTTTAATTTATTTCATTTAATTGAATTTTTTGAAAAATGCAAATTTGAACTACATGTCCATCGAATAATGGAATTTAATGATTCAAAAAATGATATTCATGTTATTGAGTGTAGTGTGAGGCCGTATCGAGGAACGGACCCAAAATTTCGAACATCTTGTTCACGAAACATGGCCACGAACTTGTGGATGACTTGTTTTTAAATTCTATAAAATACAAACAAAGTCCGAAAATCACGAAAACGAGCCTAGCACTCGGCAAAGGGTCTATTTGCTTTGAGTGCGGAGCCGACCGGCACTCGGCAAAGGTGGTTTTTTTTTATTTTTAAAGGAATTTCCGCTTTGCCGAGTTTGCTTGAGTGCCCGCGAGGTGGCACTCGGCGAAAGTGGGTTTTTTCAAAAAAAAAAAGAAAGAAATTTTTTGAGTGGGTTTTTTCAAAAAAAAAAAGAAAGAAATTTTTTGCCGAGTGCCGATCGGGGCACTTGGCAATCTTTTTCCAAAAAAAAAAAACCTTTGCCCAGTGCCGGATCAGGGGCACTCGGCAAAGGGGGGCCTTCTCTGGCCGCGGCCCATCTCACTCACACGCGCGCACACACACACTCAGTCCCGCCGGAGCCGCCGTCGCCGCCTCACGCCCGCGCCGCCCCGCGCACGCACCGCGGCCACGCGCCACCCCGCCGCGCGAAGGACAAGGACAGAGAGAGGAGACGACGACAAGGTCAGCAAGAAACGCCGTGGCATCCCGGACAAATCGCTGCGGCTTCCAACCAACCGAGGCGACGGACGCTTCCCTGTCAGCGTCCCCGTCCGTCCCCGTGTGAACCCACACCAAAGCAGAGTGCAGGGTCCTCCTGTCTGCTGTCTCGATGCGCCCTTTCCTCTCTATCCGCCTCCAGTCTCCAGACTCTCCACTCAAACGCACACAGCCGCGAAGAGACAAGGGAGCGGTTGCCTGGCGCTGATCGCCCATTTCCTGATTCCAAACCAATTAAGCACAAGCAGCGTTTTGGCGCTTGATGATTGCGCAATCGAGCAACGGCGCTGAGAGGCAACTAGACGCTCCACCGAAAAGAAAAGGGGCCGCCTTTATTACAGGACAAGGGCCGCGCCTTTCCCTTGAATTTCGCCGCGCCGCGCCTCCTTTCGTTTTCCCGCCCGCCCGTCGCGACCTTCCCCGAGCACTGTCACAGCGAACGAGGGAGCGCTATAGCTCGTGGTGGAGCGGAGGAGGGGCAAAGCAGAGGAGCCGGGAGGGCCTCGCCCAAGCGCGTGGTCCGTCCGGCGGCGGCCACCGACCCGGTGAGTTGTGTTCACCGACTCTCCCCTCCTCCCGTTTCAGTGCTTCTCCCTGGCCACCACGCCACGGTGCAGTGAAGCAGCCAGCGATGGATTCGTTCCTCGTCTTGTGTTAGATTTTGATTTTTTTTTTTTTGGGGGGGGGGGGGATTTGGTGCGGTACGAGGCTAGGAGCAGAGGAATATGTGTGTACAAGTGGTCCAGTTCATCCATTAGTTCCTGCGTTGGTTGGTTCCATTCCTTCCATGCGCTGGCCGTGGTCCACAATATTTTTCAGCATAAGTAGGAGTACATCACTGCTTGGGGGTTGGGGATGCTCAGTTACCGTAACCGCTGGTCAGTGTTGGATCGGAGGTGAAGTCGCAGTTGCTTAAAATAGGAGACTGTAGTTTCTGTGCGTGCATCTCTTGCTTCTTGTCGCGGCAAATTACTGTAGGACGTGGCCGTGGGGGTTGGGGGTTATATTTGGTCAGCATCGGTTTGCACTCGGCAATGTCTGGTTTCTAGTAGAAAAATCTCATCTTTTGATTGCTACTTCCACACGGTTTGGAACAGAAATTCTGCAACTTTTGTTCGCGTATTGTTATTAGGTAAAGACTAATTTTCATCGTGCGTGTTTTAATCTAACCGCACGCATGCCGGCTCCGCCCACCCTCGCTCAACCGCACGGCCGCCCACTTGCCTTGTCTGCACAACCCCCTCCACTTACCGCACACCTCATCTTCCACCTCTCTCTCTCTCCAGTCTCCCTCCCTCTCTCTCTCGACCGCAGCACCCGGTGAGCTCCTTCCCGTCGCGCCCTCTCCCCGACGGCGACCTTAAACGGCGAGCCCGCTGCCCCCACCGCCTACCAGTCCCGCTCCCCACCGCCTCTCTGTCTCCCCGTGCCCGCTCCCTTCCCCTCTTCGTGCCAGCTCCCCACCACCTCTCTGCGCCGGCCATGGCGGATTCGGTGGATCCAACCCCGACCACGGCGGATCTAGCGTCTCCAACCCCGGCCATGGCGGATCTGGCCCTAGCCATGGCGGATCCGCCGGATCTAGCCCCGGCCATGGCACCTGCGACGACTTGCTGCTGACGCGCCTCCAGGTAGTCCGCCTCATCTCTTCGACCGCCTGGCTCTGCCTCTGCGTCTCCACGTCCTACTGTGTATCACGGGTTGAATTAGTTAGCAAGGTAGCAGCGGCATGTGCTAGGCAGACGAAGCAAGGGACAGTCTCCTTTCCACTCCACCACGGATGATTTTATCTCGTAGGTTGCAGCTAGCATCGATTCAATTCCCAATGTGCCATTTCTCATGATGCTCTGCTTGGTGAGATTTTGTGCAGGATGGAGGATGTGTTAGTGACTCTACATGCCGATCTGCATGGTAGCCTGGGGATGCTAGATGCTCCCGCTTTTTCTGATAAATGAAATTTGTTTCCACATCTGTATTAGCTACTGTATAGGACTACCTATGAGCATCAATCGTTTCCTGCTATAGCCATTTTGGTTGAAATTTGTGCGTATTTTGCGCAGATTTGTTTTGAGTCATCCACCACTAGCTTAAAGTAGTGCCCTCTAGCAAGGACAGTTGCACTCCTCTGTTCCACTATTTGTGATTTTGAAGCATCATATGATTACTTGCTGCCTCTCATGGTCACGTACCAGATTCAGAGTATTTATATGTAATAGTTTGGTACATCGACAAATATGATTTTTCTTGTGAGGTTATTTTAGAAGCGTCGATAATTTGTAGGAGCTCTATGGGTAGAAAGGGGAGCATTTCCCCCTGTGGTGCTTCATTTTTCTAAATTTGACTGACATGTATATGGAACTCAACATTTTATCAAATAGTGTGGACGCCTCCTTGGCTATTGTCTTGTTGCAGGTTAGCCAAATTTTGGCAAAATATTTGGCCTAATTATTGGTCCAATTTTGATCAGCACTGAATTACTTGATATATCGTTCTAATGGTTATTTGTACTGTTTGTTGAATATCTGAACTACTGTTGGCAAGTCCAAGTTTAGAGGGTCAGAGGGTCATATATACCACTTGTTTAGCATGTGTAGTTTGAAAAGGAAAAACAACTTATGAAGCTTTTGCCTATGCGTTTCCATTGATTTTTTTTTTTTTTTTTTTTTTTTGCTTTTGCTTTTGCAACTCTGGTATGTTGGTTCTGCCTGTCCCTTCAGTATGCGTTAATTTACCAGTGACTAGATTTTCATGGCTTATAAATCTTCAGGTTTGCATGCCCCCTTTGCTCCATGTCGGTTTGTGACATGTCGAAGGCAAGGGAGAGACTTGACATGGAGCTAGCAACTCTTTACTGACTCCTGCGATGATAAAATGGTAATTTTCTTTTTCTGAGAACAAACAACAGCTTGTCGTGTGTGTGTGTATAAACTACTATATTACATGCATGTTGCTACCATCGTCATTCATTGATAGCAAGGTCCGTGCTAGTCTAGTCATCTAGCAACTAGGTAGACTAAGACAAACACCAACAGAAAATGTGATGCTGCTCACAATATATAGATATATAAAATGTAGTTTTACTTTGGGATCCTTGTTAAGAAAAATATATTTTATTGCCAAATATTTGAACTCATGAACAGGACAAAATTTAAGCACTCGAAGATCATGCTATTAAATTGCTTAACTAGTGATATTAAATTGCTTAACTGATGATATAAAATTGCTTAACTAGTGATATAAAATTGCTTAACTGATGATATTGAATGTGATGCATTTTTTGTTGTTCCTCTTTGTTTTTTCAAGTTGATATTTTAGCACATTTCAGTTCTTAGCACACTTCTGGCCGTGTACTTCCAATTCATGCAGTCTTACTGTACTGTCACTCGTACTCTTAATGGCAAGCCTAAACAACTTTTTTTTGAAAATACTAAATTGATTTTTCAAATATATTGAATTGGCTATCTGACATTATTGAATTGCCTTTTTCATCTCTCTCTCTCAGGTACTGCTTTTTTGTTAGGCAAATGGTTAGAGGTCAGGAACTGCGCCTACATGGGTGCTAAGGTATTTTCACACAATCTGTCATCTCTGTTTTTTCTCCTGCTTAATTACAATCTATTAGGAACAAGTAGTGAATCAGTTAGATCCTCTTGGTAGTTATTTGTATTGTTTGTTCATTGATTTCAACTTTGGATGAACTGTGACAACTGAATGTCTGAACTACTGCTGGCAGGTTCAGAGGGTCAGAGGTTCATATATACCACTTGTTTGTCATGTGCAGTTTGAAAAGGAAAATCAAAGGATGATGTTTTGCTTATGTTTCCATTGATTTTCTACTTTGCACCTCTGGTACACCCTGATTCACTGCTCTAGCTGAGAATTAGTTCATAAATCAGGCTTATGTAGGTTTAGCAAATTGCATCATATCCATGTTGTCACTTTGTTTAGTAATCTGATGTCTGAACTTGCATTCACTTGAGACGTTCAGTAAATTATACTGATAAACTACAGTTTGAATTCTAATGGGATATTGTTGTTGAGCTTGACGAGGGGCTAGTGCTTCTGCTTGTTTCTCCTCGTAATCTTAGTAGGTAGTTGCATCAGCTTTCAACTTTCAGCATTTGTGTTACTGTTGATTTGCTGAAATGGTTGCGTTTTGCAGATTCCCCGTAACATATTGGTTCCTTTATTCTACTAGTAGCCGACATGTAGAGGAAGAAATGTTATTATATTAAGTAGGTATTGCAATACTTTTCTTTGAACTGATTTGACTATACAAAACAATTGAATTGCTAATGCAAAAAAACTAAATTGCTTATTAGTTATGTCAGATTTGCTAATGCAATTGGAATTGCACTACTAGCTGATTTTAGGTGATGCAAAACAACTAGAATTGGTTTCTAGTAACGGAATGTAATGTTAGTACAATTAAAATTTGAGGCTTGGTCATTTTTTTTGTCTCAGTTTTCTCCCTATCATCTATGTGCTTATTTTGGTACTTCTATTTTATTGTAGGTGTGTGGCCATCAATCATCAAAATAAACATCTTATGATATCAAAATCGGAGTAACCATGTGCAACTATATTGAGCAATTTAAGAAATAGAAACATGTATGATTCAATCTGAGCAAGGAGTAGGAACTCTAGTACTACTTTTTTAGTTGATTTGCTTAAGCAAAACAACTAAATTGCTTATGCAAAAGATCTGAATTACTTTTATGAATTTGTCAGATCTGGTGATGGAAAACAAACTGCTTCTAGGAATAGATCTGTTTTTTATTTTTTCAATCATTTGTATAATTCTAGTGCCTAAGAAGAAGCTAATTAGTTGTATGTATATGTTGTTTTTGTAACGTGGGAACACACCTCTGTTTTGTGTGATGTAAAGGGAAAAGCAAAAAAGGTGGGAGAGGTCCAGATGGGGGGCGTGGGGCCTGGCATCTGATGAGCCTTGCCCAGAAAGCGCACCTGCTGCCGGTCCTTCCTCATGCGAAGGAAGCTCACACTGTCCCACTCGCTAAAACGGAAAGCGTGGGTTCGGGTGGTTTTTTCTATTTATGGGTGTGCGTGCTGGAAGGCTAAATCACGCCGTGCGTGCATTAGCCACGTCCTTGTTATTAGGTCTGCTAGCAGCTAATTCCTTGTCATTTCCGTAGTATAGGAGAATCGTCGTTTCCGACAGTTATGTGCGATTCTCTTTGAACTTGGAACGATGAATGACTGCACTCTGCATTACTTGCTGCTATATTCTTGATAGTTTGGGAAATCGTCCTACACTAGTTAGACTAGCTCACGTGGTTGTTTCTTTTTTTTTTTTTAATGACAGTTGGAGTATGAGCTTCAGAGACAGATCTCTGACATCTTGATTCAGAACTACGTTTGCGGTCTGCGCCACGAGTTTGAGACGAAGTTATGGGAGCATCAGAACTGCATCAGCACTCTCAACAGGAATTGGGCAGAAAAGGCTTCTGAGATCACGGTGCTGCGGAATGAGCTTCACAATGTTTTGAGTGTTATAGTAGCTTCGGAACCTGGTACTCATCATCCTCACCAGTCCCACGGTATTCTAGAAGGCCAGACGATCATTGTGAAGACGAAAGATGATAGTGAGGCTCCGGTAACAGAGAAATCTTCTGAGTCAAGTGAGGTTATGCTTCAGATCCCAGATTTTTTCCCTCCTGAAGCACATGCACAGCGAAGAAATCACGAATTTTCTCAAGACGGAATGGCTGAAACTACGAAGACAACACGAGTCCGAGCTTCATGGGGAACACGCAAAAGAGAAAGCTTCATTGCCTCTTAAGAAAGAGAGAGAGCTTGAGTTCATCAAATCAAAGTTGCTCCAGATCATTTCCAAGCTGGGTGAGATAGCCTCGAGGAAAGCGAAATCTTGTTTTGACGGTGATGAGAATGAGGAGAAGCGCAGATTGAAGGACAGGATCGGTATGCTATTACATGACAATAATCGTCTCCGAGGTCTGCTGGCTGATAAAAGACATGAGGTTAAGCACCTCACTTTGCAAGTATCAGATTCAAATGGCAAAGTAACCCAGTATCCACTGTCATCAGAGGCAAAACTGTTGAATAATTGTGAGAAGCTTAGGGCTGAACTTGAAGATTTGAAGGTTGAGAGGCATTTGAACAGTTTAGTGGATTCGTCTGTATTCAAGGAAGTTTTTGAGAATTATGAGAATCAGATCTATGATATGGATCAGGAGGGATCCTTCCTCAAAGAGTTGCTTGATGAAAAAGAAGACGAGCTAAGTATTATATGAAGATAGACAAAAGCTAAAGTATGAAAATAGTCAACTTGTATCAATTGCAGAGTCAATTATGCAGCACCATGACCAATTCAACTTAGTTAATGATGAACTTGTGATGTTTAAGGAGAAAGTGTGCGAACAAGAACTCCTGATATTGGAGTCAAAGGGTGAATATAACTCCATGAAAAGGTGTTTGTATGAGGCTATGCAAGAAATCCAAGGATGCAAGCAAGAAATACTTGGGCTGACTGAAAACTTAACTTCTATGTCTATTGCTTTGAAGGAAGCCAAGGAACAGAATGCTTCACTTGACGCCACAATCCGTGAAATGAAGAAAACACCAGCACGAAGTATTGGCAGTCATTGGGGTCAGACTGGGGAATTTGATCTTGCCAGTATGGAGAAGTTGTCAAAAACATATGCTGACTTTGAAAGCAGATTAGTAGAAACTCTGAAAATAAATGAAAATAGGTGTGCAAGTTAACTTAAATTCTTTCTCATTTCTCTGTAGTTGCTTATTTAATCTAGAACCACACTTGCTCAGCTAGGCTCGTTGACTATTGAGTTTTGACAAGAGCATCCTGACACTCCTTGTATTTTAGTCATATGCATGTTAGTGCAAAGTAGCAACTTGGTCAGATCTTTTTTTGTACTTTAGTATATTATTCAAACGTTCATTTTCTTTTCTAAAAAAATATGTGCAGGTTGACTAGTCTAGTTTTTCAGTTTAGCCCACTGGTGCAGCAAGTTGGTGTCTTAAGGAAAAAAGAATTCTGGTATAAGCAAATACTTGAGATTAAATGCTCAAATCTTCGGAAAGCAGAAGCAGAGGTTAGTCTTATTTTAAAGATTCTTCTTTATTAAGATGCTACTGCTAGGCTTGTTAAAGCGACCCAAAGTGATGGTTTAGCAAGGAATGTATGCTATTAATGACCTATCCATTTCTCTTAAAGAAAAATTGCTTGTGGCGTTAAACAACATTGTTATGTTAGTTTCTTTTCCATGTAATAAGAGCATCCGATTTATTTTCTTATTCTAATTCAGGTTGATATACTTGGTGACGAGGTTGACACCCTTCTAAGTGTTCTGGGAAAAATCTATATTGCACTTGATCATTATTCTCCAGTTTTGAAGCATTACCCTGGGGTAAGATATCTAAAGATATAAAAGCAGCAAGTCAAGCCGCGGCCTGAGGGTGGCCACATCGCCCGCAATTCTCGGCCGTCCGATCGGCCGGACGGCACAGATCAGTCAAGTCCATGCCATTTTACAAACAAGCCTTCAAACTCTGGTGAAATACAACCCACCGTCCATCGTCCTCTCTTAGTTTTTTTGCAAAAAGACCCTTGAGCTTTTCTGAAATAGTACCCACCGTCCAGACGATTCAATGGGTCAGGCTGCCACTATATGCAGGCCGAAATGGACGAGACTCGGCACAAATGGTCTTCTTCTTTTTGTGTCTTTTATTAAATCATATAATATATTTATTTTATTTATTTCGTACAAGCTCCTAAAATCATGAAAAATTTTTAGAATACTCTCTATGATGTACTCTATGTATAAAAGATATAAAACTTGGAATGTAAAGAAATTTTGAATTATTTAGAATGACCTCTCTTAATTAATAAATAAAACCTCCATGATTCCTACACATTAAAATATTAATCCAAACATTATAAAATTTATTTTATGAATGCTTTGTGATGTTGACAACCTCTAAAAAAAGATAAATTTTAAATGCTTCGACAAACTATTATTTCATGATAAATTAATAAAATAATTTAAAAAGAAGACTACGGTCGATTTTTATATGAACCAAAAATATATAGACAACAAAACAAAAACTCAGCGGTTAACATATGCAATCATCCATAAATAATAATTTTCAAATAACATGAATAAAAATACTAATATATTTGTGTTTTTGTGCGCTACTTAAATGCGCAAAACAAAAGATATATATCTGTATTTTTTCTTTGCTATGTCGTTATATGTAACCAACAGTGTATTTTCACAAATATAACTGTGGTGCCAACCCGCGCGCATGGGCGCGCGCAAATAACTAGTAAATACTCCATAAAAGAATATGATTCGCACTATTGAGATTTAAACAGGACATAACCTTTTCTGCTATGTTTCCAGGTTACAGAGATTTTGATGCTTGTGCAGAAGGTATTGAAAGGAGAAAGCATCTAACAATGAGCCACTATGGGGAAGTCCTGAAAAATTCCTTGTCCAATTGTGCGCAAGGTCCTAAGAAGAGTTAGAACAATATGCTGTGGGAGAATATTTACATGGGCTTACAGCAAAAAAGCAGCTAGATTAGAGTATTTTGTGCAGTCAAAGTAGCCATGACTACAATTCAAAGGATACATAGACATTACTGTTGAATTTGTAGGAATTTGTAGAGTAACTAGTTTTCAGCCTTGCTAGCTTCATTTGTATTAGTGTGCAGTTATAGTTGAGTTCAGAACTAGAAATTTGGTTCAACGGCGGTAGCTTTACATAGATGTGTTGGGGTTGTATAAATGTGTATGTAATGGTTGGTTTAGGTTGCATGGTGATGCTTTGGTGATAATTATTTCAAAGCTTCTTGTGGTGAGTATTGTATGCTTGCAGTGGGTAGGGCAAAATGAACTTGTAACAGCTGCAGTCCATTCGTTTCAGCTAACATATATATACATGAAGATTCTTTGTTTGATGGAAGGAGTTATTGACATGAACATGCGTTGGCTGATATACACTGCAAATGTCTAATAGTATCATACATGTTACTTCACTGCTAAGATTGTCCGCTTGACTGGAGAAGTGCTGTAGAAATGGTTTCCAGTCTTTTAAAATCAAATGGACAAACGTGACACAAAGTTCTCTTATTTGCTACTAACTACAATTTACAAAAACGATTGATAATTTTGACTTGTCAGTTCAAATTTTTAGTTTTCTTTTTCATAAAAATGTATGAACAGAAACAATTACACGTAATATGGTAATGTGTTACAATAGTCACATGATTTTTTATTCTTTTTTCTTCAAAAAACAACAATAATGATTGTCAAGCTAGTCGTCACCAGGGTTGGTAAAGGCCAAAAAGTAATAATTTTAAATTTAAAGATATACTGTAACATGTTTGGCATGATTTTCCTGTTTTAAAATTAAGAAGCCAAGTGCCAGTTCACTACCACAGTACCACATTTGCCATCTCCAATTCCACCGGCCACACGTTTCTCCTCCTCCTCCATCGCCATCTCCTCCTGGACGGACGGACACCACGCGCTCGAGCAACGAATCCGCCCCCCGCTTCGCTTGCGGGTACCGATTTCTTCATCCATCCGCCCTCTTTTTGATCCGCTTCGATTTCTCGGAATCTCCCTGTTCGTGCGGCCGCTCTCCGCGTGCCAATAGAGTGTCCATGATGCCGGTTTCCCCGTCTTTCTGTCGAGTTTGCCGCGTGCTGATGGGGCCAGATCGAATGGCCATCGGAGGGGATTGCTGTCGCACTGTCAGTTTAGCCTGATTCATTCACTTCGATTCAATCCCTCGAGTTTAGTCGAAAGAGGACAGAGTATATTACACCAAAAGAAAATATGTTCTTTGGGCGTCATCGAAGGATCTGATAATTGTACAGGTTTGTCAGGAAATTTGTTTTTTTTATTCGGGACGAAATTATATTTCTGTTCGCGTTTGTGTTCTTGACTTGCGGGGATTGATGATCACTTGGGAGCTTATGATTTTAGGCGGCTTTCTTTGGTTTGTACATGGAGCATTCTAGTGGTAAATGTCTACGGTTTACCTTTACCACTCTTTCTCATACTACTGTTGCCCCTCACTATGACCTCATAAGCTGCATCATTGCCCCAAGCGCCATCATATTATTCGATAACATGAAAAGCATATTCAGAATCACATGCTTTTTGCATGCTCTAGAGTTTCAGAATTCAAATGTCAGGAGAGTGTGTTGTATATGTTGGCATCAGTCATGTGTATACATACTCTGACATGCTCATCTGTTATTTGTCATGGCATCCTTTACTTGAACAATGCACCAATTGTAACCAATAAACAGAAAAATACTTGCTTATTGATTTGAATAGCATTTATTAGTGTTTACCACTTTATTTAGGCATATTATGATATATATGTCACTCAGCCTCAAATTATGTTCTCTCAAGACCTCTGCTAAGATTCTGACCCGTGTATTGAATTTTGCTCCTTTCCAGATTGTCCAGCAAAAGACTGCATTTTACAATCCAAGCTTCTTTGGGAAGCCCCTGAAGTAAAACAAAGTTGGACTTGCAAAGGTGGATAGCTGGTCCAGTAGGGCTGGCTTTAGAAGATCAACCACGGCTTCAAGGATAGGATCCCGTACTACATTATGGAAGGGAAGACCATGTGCCCAGTGCTTTCCTAAGTTTCTACTTGCATCCCCTTCTTTTCACGGTGGTCGTGGTGCCCTCCCATCTGCAGGGGGGCATCCTTCCGATTTGACCTACCTTGCTGGTGGTGGTGCCGCTGAAGCCTGAATTAGGATTGTTAGTATTGTAGATATTCAGATAGTATCACATCAACAAAGCATCATAGCTATGGTGTCGGCCACCAAGGTAGAAGGTGATTATTCGTTTCTGAGCAAGAATTCTCATTTGGATCAATCTGAAGGTAAGCAATAGCTGCTTTCAAATGGTTTTATACTTTTATTTCATTTATCACTAATTTCCTGTTTTTAGCTTGTTCTTCTATGTAATAAAATTCTCTTTTACATGTGTTGGATAAATTAGTCATGTTACAGTTTCAGTTCAAAAAATATGTGCCTGTTTGATTCTTGAATAGATTGGTTTGGATAAAACATTGAAACACCTAGACAATTTGTAGAATCAAATCAGCTATTCTCGATGGTATTTGCATTTAGAATAACAGTATATATTCAGTTTTGTTGATGCTAGTCCTAAACACCACTTTGCATCTTCAGATGTGAAGATACATCTATATCAATTCGGTGCAGGACACAGAAAACTTAAAAGCTTTGCATGCTCTGAACAGGATGGCCCAAGTTTGCTTGATACGGTTCTTCTTTCTCAGGTTTTGTAATTTCAAGAGTTGCACCATTTTGTGAATTCTCAAAGCAATGTTTTAATCTGTGATTTCTTTGCACCAGTGGGATAATTTTGCTTTGAAGGGCCATTTGGACTATGATGTTACTGCTTGCCAACTTAAGGTTATCTATTTTTTACATGTTTTCCATTGTTTGTGAACTCCTTAAATGTTGTCCATTTGTTCACGTCAGTTTACAGTAAACATCAAGTTGCTTCCTAACCTGTGGTGATAGTTAACACTTTCTGCATGTACAACATCTTGCTCACCACAACACCCACCCCAGATGCAGAATAGCAGTGTTCTGGTCACTGGCCACATCAACATAGTGCATGGTAGCAGCCTTATATTCTGCAACTCTGCCAGACATTCACTGAATTATCTTTCTCTGCTTATGCTTGTAATGTCATTGTAGCTTCACAATTGCTCAAATTGCCATTACTAAACATTATCTAAGGTGGTGTCTGTCAATAGAGATTTCCACAATTTTTCACATATTTCTATAAGCAATAAGCCACATAGACTGGAATCCTCTACTCTAGCAAACCTAGAATTAGCTATGGTTGTAAGCTAGTTGAGTTTGTGGGTGGATAGGATGGGGAAAGGGTGTGTTGGCTGTCAGGAGTTTGCATGAAATTTAAATGGTAGTAATATGTTTCCCTGTCAAAAAATATGACTGCTCCATCGACCCTATTTACAATACGGTGGCCCTAAGTTTGTTTGGAATCATCAAATTTGAACTGCTGTACAGGTCAATGGAGGTGGAATGAATTTTGTAGGTCAGATGAACAATAAATGAAATCCATTTTCACTGAAGGAATATGGCAAGTTCTTTGAGTCCTTTGCATGCTTGAAGTCAAATAGTATGAAGAGTAAGGATGAAAACGGTCGGAAACGGTCGAAAAACTACTCTATTATTTTCTACATTTATATTTAAATACGAACACGAAAACGAAAACGGTATAGTCGGAAACGAAAATGAAAACGAACTTACGGTATTTCGAAAACGAACCAATTCGAGCGGAATTATGTCGGAAACGGTCGGCGTACGAAAATTCAGTACGAAATACCAACCCACTTTAAAGATGTGCATGACCAAACTAACAAGTGCATGATTCAGTTCAAGTGCACATAATAGAATAAGGAGTGCATGACGTAGTCGCCGACACACAAATACAAGTCTAGAACAAGGAATTAGTAGGACATGAACATCGATAGTTCATCGGCATCATCCATGATGTCAGGATCACTTTCCATGTCTAGAGTTGTTGTTGGCGCTCCTTATTGCATATAATTTGACCGCCAAAGTAATCCAAAATGACCAAATCCATGGTGCATCATAGCAAATATATTATTTATCTAACAAGTTCCACGAGTTTTGGTTTTCAAACTTGTTTTGTAGGAAACATAATATTTCATGAAGTAAAAGTATCTCAAACAATGAAATAGACTGCACCATTGCGAAGCTCTCGTCGCGCTGATCAAAATGCATATATTATTTGCTATATTTGGAGCTATAAACAAAAATATATGGGAATAGAAAATATATTTTTGTGGCTCTACTGAATTTTTACCGAATTTCGAATACGGTTACATACCGAATATAATGTAGAAAAATAGAAATCGGTCGAAATAAGCCCATTTCGAATTCCGCTCCGTTTTTGAATTGTCTGTCCGAATTTTGTACCGTTTTCGTATTTTTCCGAAAAAAGTGAAAATGGTCGGATGAAATGTAGAAAACGATGCGATTCGGTCGGGAATTTTCATTTCCGTTTTCAACCTTAATGAAGAGTTATGCTGGATTGCTCCTGGGCATTGCGCAAGGAGAAAATGATAGACCTGAGGTTGCTCCTTTAGCATCACAACCGAAGGATGGGCTACTTGTGATTGCAAATGTATGTTCCAGTGTTGCTACGAATATCTGCCTACCCTCCCTTGCTCCATGGTAGTTGGTATCTGCATTTTGCTTGTTACCTTCTGATGGTCATTTTTTTCTGACTGAAGCCATATCCTGTTGAATATGGTCATATCTTCTTGGTCCCAAGTGCAATCAATCAATTATCTTGCTATTGGGATAAAAGGAAGATTGGACTGGCTACAAAGATTTCATCTGAAGTAAATAATGATGCATTCAGGGTTTTCTTTGACAGCGGAACATCTGTAGTGTCAGGTCACACGATTTTTCAGGTAATGTTTACCTATTTCCGGTGCTTATCTTCCAACTTATTTCATCTAAATGTTTTGAGGTAATTGTTGTCCTGTTTGGCAGTATAAACCCATCAATCATCATTAAACCATTGTTATGCAGTTTATACCACAATGAGTTGTTACGGCATACCTTAATATATGCCTTCCCTTTGTTGCTTCAGTTATTATTATTTTTGTCATGTGTAAAGTTCACAAGGCAGATTGGGCATATATTTGAGCAGTGGTTCTAATATTCTATTATAGTAGAGTAGACAAGTTCTCTGTAGTAAGATTTGTTGAGACGGTAGACTCACCTGTTTGGCTTCTTGTATTAGATGGTTGAGGAGAATCCGATGTCATGTTTGTCTAATCTTGCAGGCATGTTACTTTGCCATCCCTTTACCAGTGGAGTCAGCCTCCACTTTCACGGTATATGATGGAAATGGAAAGGCCAGATCAGACATTGTTGTGTCTGAAACAGTTGACTACCCCCTAAAAGCTCTTGTGTTCACCAGCACCAACCTAAAAGCACTTGTCAGTGTTGTCAGTGAAATATCTGTTTCTCTCCATGACAATGCTAGAAGGGCGGCCCTGGTGCAGTGGTAGTGTCTTACCACCTGCTACCAGTCGGTCCAGGGTTCGAGCCCCAGCCTCCGCATATTTGTGCGGGTATCGTGCTGGTTGCAAATCCCTTCCCCAGACCCCGTAGTGCGGGAGCCTACGGCACTGGGTACGCCCTTTTTTTTTTCTCCATGACAATGCTACTGTGTATAGCCTGCTGATTTCCAACAATGGCACAAAGGTTTCTTGTTTCCACAGGTAAAATCTATTAAACCTTTCATTTCATTTTTATGCAATTTTATTTCAGCAACCATTGAATGGACACGTGAATATCTAACACTTGGTTTATAAGGTGAAAATTTTGGTCACTGGCTGCTTTCTGTCTGCTTGGGAGTGTGGCGGCTACTTTGTTTACGACACCAAGTTCGGTTATGATAATGCTCCTGAGACTGAAATCTCCAACAGAATGGGCTCTGTTTCACTCGAGGATAGCATCTTTGAAGATCTGAAACATCTTTGTTGCGCTATTGTAGATGATCTTGTTATTTAGGCTCATCTGAATGATACTGCATGATAAATGGTGTCTGTGAGCCGCTTCATATGTTTTTTATAAGTTTAGTGTGGAAACTCTGTCTTAACATTCAGATTGATCAATAAAGTTTGGTGTTCTTAACATGGATCAATTGTCAAATTGTGTGTAGCACTTTGCTGACTGCGGGGGTCCCAACGATTCGGATATACTCAGCAATGTTTTTTCGAACAGGTTTTGCTTGATTATAGACATTGTCGCAAATGCGCATGCTCTCATCAAACACAAAAAAAAGTGTAGATCTGGCCTTCCCATTGCAAATAGTAGCATCCTGTGTTAGAAGACGCTGAAGCACTGCCCAAACAACAGCAAAACAAAAGCAGTATGCATATCTTTGTGGATGAGTCTTGCCTGTCAACAATGCATGTATTTGGTATCAGCAGCTTGTGTAAGCATGGCCCAAACAACAGTAGGGATATGACAAATTGGACCTTCCAACCACTAAAAAGGTGAAGTTTAAGCATCGATTCTACTTACTGCTATATACTCCTATGCTTTAAACAGTAGTGCACGGGAAAATATATCTCACTAGATGGAAATTGAATGGAAATCCAGAAGTATTCGGCAAAAGGATTTATTGATTCATTCGAAGATCTAAGTAGCCACAACAGATCACAACCTTGCTCTTATTCATCAGCAAGTCACAATTATTGCTGAAAATGGCAAGTCGTCGTTGCAGTTCAGATGATGACTGTGTTCAGTCGCATTCTTTGGTGCAGAAGCAGAAGGATGTGAAGATGAGGAAGCCACACTTGCCCCTGGTAGCGCCCTCGTCAACGCAGTGCTTGGTGCATGTTTTGCTGCTACACAGGAGTAACATCAGGTATGTATCGCTTAGCCACTCGTCGCACGCCTCCTTATTCTCACAGCCTTCAAAAGAAAGCAAAAATATTAAAATAAAACTTACCATCAAGAGACACAACTTATTAATTTCATTTGCCACCAAGAAAGAATCAGGTAACTTGCAAGCAATTGAACTTGGTATTTTCTTGAAAACAATTACTCCCTCCATCCCAGGATATAAGGCGTAACCACCTCTGGCTCAAAGACCAAGAACACATTTAATTCTTTCTCACAACAATAATTGTTGTGAGAAAGAATTAAATGTGTTCTTGGTCTTTGAGCCAGAGGTGGTTACGCCTTATATCCTAGGACGGAGGGAGTAATCTTGTTCTATAACATTGGTGTGTGAAGTCTTTGATTTGCTATAAAATTAGACCTCTTTGTCTAAGTATGGACTTACTTGGAGCCAAGAGGATTGTCATGACTAGCAGGCTGAGGCACAATGCTGATGTCACCTTCAGAGCTGCCATATCTAAGAGCAGCAGGCTGAGGCACAATGCTGATGTCACCTTCAGAGCGGCCATATCTAGAAGTAAACCTTCTAGGCATCTGCCTAATAATATAACTCTTCCTATAGCCTGAAGACCATGCTTTCCATTTGTCTCCAAGGTATACAGAGAACAAACAAAAGGGAGGGTTGATGATGCAGCTATCCTCAACATGGAATGCATTCCAAAACCTGACAAAATTTCAGTTAGCACCATTTTGTAGTACAAAGCCTCATGATGCTTGCTCCACGCATGGAGCTTCAGACGAAGCTCATGTGTCGCAAGGATATAAATATGGTGCCATGTTCATGTATCATTCGATTCAGTTTCACTTGGCACGCATGCAAAAGTATACAAAAAAATATAGGAACAAGACAAGGGAAACAAAAGACTTACGTGAGGGAGGAAGGCAAGGCTCCTGTCATTCACTTGCAGAGAGCTCAGAGCTGCATGCTGATAATTCCATGGTTGATGATTACTGGATGTACATGAATTTCTGTTGCGTTATTATCAAGATCACAGGGTAATTTGATTGGTAAAATCTTTGGCTCGAAGCATCACTCCTGTATGGGTATGGCAATCAGCCAATCAGTGCTGCATATGCATCTGGAAAATACAAACTCCTTTCAGTTGAGTCAATCAGCATTTCAGTTGACAAATTGTTGAGTTCATAGCCAAAGAAGGCTCCATAGCTGTGGAAGAAACCAAATTAGCAGAAATTCATAAAAAGAGACTTTATTTTTTTCTGATCTTTGGCTTACCCATAGAAAACTGTTTTCAATATCTCCAGTAGGCATCTATTCTGTACCAAAGGAACACCTTAACATGTCACACAGAGCCCATGGAAGCTACGCAGCCACCTCTTCCTCCACAGATCACCAACGCCAAACCCAACTGCCCAACAACGGCTGAGCAGCAGCATCAAGGGAAACATTTCCACTCTTTCAGCAATATTTAAGAATACACATTCATAATAAAATAGAATCATGTTCTTGTTTACAAGTAAAAAGTTTCACAAGTGTTTAGTTAGCCATTTTTCATCAATTGTTTTACAGTTTTTGTTTGATACTTGAGAAAAATATTACAGTTTCAAAATTGTGCCTGCTACTTGGAAATTCAGTGATGAAAACTAAATATTTCTTTTGGCTGCCCACCTCTGAGACTTGAATAGTCATTGAGATTTGGGCTGCAAATAGTTGGTATTGCAGCATGACTTTCAACAACTGTCATATTATCTTGTGATTTATTCAATGAGATTGGCATTGTTTTTTGATACTTCATTAAAATGAAAAGAAATGGAATATTATTATTTTGGTTAATAAGTGGCTCCAATGGAGATTCTTTGCAAAAGAAGCGGTAGTATGACAATGTCAGATTAATCTCTTGTTTCTACTTAATCAAATTGGAATGCCTGTAAGTAATGAGGAACACATACTGACATAGGGTTCATTACAGGGAATCAGTTAAGCAATTTGACAAGCGCATATAAGAAGAATAGAAATCACTACTTTGGAGCAACAGATCAGTCCTATGTTTAGAAAGAAATAATAATAGTAGAGCTCAGAACTAATAAATACTAGTAAAAGGACCAATATGAAGTTTTAGAATTAAAAGCAAAGCGATGCATTTTTTTCTGCAACAGTACCTCAAGTCCTAAGTCAACATAGAAATAGTTGAAACTGTGAGCCTTATTAAACTGCTTATCACTTGAGAACCAAAGCAAATCTCTGCCTACAATTTTACTGCATTATTGGATTGCAGGGGAATGAGTTACAGTGCAAGATAATTGTGCATAGTATGAGAAAAGGGAAAAAATGAAGTCATAAAAATATAAATGGGTATATACATATACAACATGTTAAACAGTAAATAAACAGTCTGTACTTTTTAAAATGTGTTTGTTACCTTTTCTAGAAGTAGAGCCATTCATTTCTTTTCGCATATCCAATACAAATGGGAAGACTGAAACAGTTTATTGCTGAGCTGGCTTTCCTAAGAGTGCAAACCTTGGACTGAAACAATCGTACAGCGCCATACACATCTCAGTATAAATCTTCAGAGATTCAAAACAACAAGGCTGGAGTACGTTAAAGCGATTCACCTGATGGAAAACATATAAAGGGCTATTGTTAAGCACGAAACAGAAGACATTAATAAGGGCAAAGTACATAAATAACTTGAACAAGCATCAAATAAGCAGTACAACATGCTGAACTTGTAAATAGTAGTATGATGATACTAGAGAGGTGATTTTACAGGCACTTACCAGTTTGATGTACAGGGTGGAAGGTACGTCCAGTTTGATGTACAATTTGAAGTAGTGCCCTGCACAACAGATGAAATCGAGCAGGTTACCTAGAAGAAAACATCAATTGTGGCCAAATAAATGAAACGAGAATGTCTGAAGTTTATGGGGTTAGGGAGAAGCCAGGGAAGTTGGTGGGTGGGAAGTTCCACCTCTTTGTTACCTTAATCATTGTCAACTTTGACTATTGGAATGATATTTATCAATTTGCCGCACTGACTCCTTAGCTCCTCACTGTTTCTGGCAGGACGGAGTATAGACATAAAGCTATCATTGACATGTAATTCTCGCAGCGAATTTGGAAGGTCATCCACCTCGGGCAGCGCCCGGATGGCTGGGCATTCTCTGATACATATTTTTTGCAGTGAATCTGGGAGGCAATCCTTGGGCAGTGACTGGACTTTTGGACAACCGGTGATATGCAACTCTTGCAGTGAACTTGGGAGGACATCCTTGGGTAGCATCTGGATTGCTTCACAGTCGAAGATCCCTAACATCTTGAGGTTGGGAAGCCTATGCAGACATTCAGGGAGGGACTGCAGGTTGTGGCAGCGGTTAAATGTGATCTTCTTGAGGGAGTTGACAAACAGAAGGGCCTCTTGCTCCTCTGTGAAGCGCTCAACCTTCACATCCATAAAAAAATCCAATTTGGTGAGCGAGGAAGCCGAGGAAGTGAGCAGCCTATGACAAATGGGCGCAGTAGTGAATCCAGCCACGTCATCTATTGTGAGCTCCCGCAGTTTAGAGGACCAGGATGGAAGCTCTTGTTCATGAACATGTGAGGGATCGGAATTAACAAAGAAATTGGGCGATCTTACCACAAATAATGCAGTGAGATGGCCTTGAGCGAGGAGAGACAACAATCCGTCACTTCTTAAATCCCAACAGGAGTATATGATTAAGGTTGTGAGAGAGGTTAGGTTTGATAGAGGCACTAGCGTAGCCATGCCCCTCTCTTCGTTAATACAAAGGCATTCCAGGGAGTTGGGGAAGGGGAAAGAAGAAGAGGACCAAGACGAGTAGGAGAAATGTAGCTTGGGGCAACTGATGGTTACCAGCTTTCGGAGGCGTTCCAGGAAGTTGGGGAGGGGGAAAGACGAAGAGGACCAAGACGAGTAGGAGGACAGGAACTTGGGGCAACTGATGATTAACAGCCTTCGGAGGGAGGTTAGACCTCGGAGCCCTCCTCCTTCCTCAGTTCGTCCATCCTCTGCTCTGGGCAGGTTGCTATCGTCATGTGGATTGTCTCGGAGGAGGCTCAGCTCTGGGCAGTCTTTGATCCGCAGCACCTGCAGTTGGGGAGGCAAAAGCAATAGGCCCATTTTGCTAGCTAAAGATGATGATGGTCTGGATGTTTCTGTCACCCGCTGCCCCTTCACATTCACAGCCAGCCCTGTTACCTTCTCCAATTCTTCTAGCTCCAGATATGAAAGCTTCGAGAAGTAGGTGAGTAGCTGCGTTAACTCCTTCCCAGTAGCATTCCACTTTTTGACGGACAACTTTTCAACTGGAATCTGGTATTGGACATGGCTGTCAGCTTCATCAAATGGAAACATATTATTCAGATAGGACATCTCTAGGGTCCTCAGGGACGATAGCATTTGTAAGTAACAGAGTGGCAAAGGTTGGCACCCGTGCAGCTTCAACTCCTTCAGTCCAGTTAGATTATGAAAAGCCAGCATATTCCAAAACGTGCTATCAGTTGTATATATATCCTTCTTTCTCTCAATGGTCAAACCATATTCACAACTATCTTCTTCTTCTTCAACACAAACCAATACATCAAGACATGAGGTTCCGATTCCTTTTATATTAATGGAGCAGGGAGCTTCATTCCAAGGAGCGGGAGGAAATGATGATAGTTGTGGACAGTTTGTAATATCAAGCTCCTTCAATCTTGGGAATAAATTTATATTTACGTCTTTACCTTGTTGACAACAACCAAAATGTTGTAAAGACAACTCCAAAAGTTGAGGGCAATCCTTAATGATAAGCACTTCCAAATAAGGAAACAATTGACAGGGAGCATGTACAGCCCAAGTTTTCAACTCTAGCAAGTGTACAAGTTCTAGCCTCCTCAAATTTCCAAACCTTTTCTTAGGGATATTGATCGAAGTTTTCTCACTGGACCCATTTACTAACCACAAATCTCCTATAGGTGGAAATGTTTTCCAAGCTACATCATCTAGACAAAGAGATTTCAGACTATTGAGTGAGAAGTTCATACCCAGCCATGAAGGGTAAGTGCCTCCTCTGTGCCCTATAATGGATAACTTTTGAAGATTGTGACTTGGCTTAAGCCTTTCAAGAACATGTTTTCCGAGTGTAGAATCAGTAAGGCAATTATTATTCCAGCGTAGTATCAACTCATGTAGGTGTCTTTTTAGCATCAATTTTGCTTCGTCTGCTTCTTCAAGTGCCTGGACATTTTCAAGACTATCAATGCAAAGTGATCCACAGAGGTCTTCCAACTGCCCTATCTGCCTTAATTCAAAACCTTGATCATCTTGTTTGACCACAAATCTTCTCAACTCTTGTAGTGATTTTAGTTTCCCAACCTCAGTGATGCTAGAGTGTATTGTATCATCTTGAACATGAAGATGACGCAATTTTACAAGGTTGCTGACATCTCTTGGTAGATCTATGATGTCACAATGTTTTGCATCTAGGACCATCATGTGATAAAATCTGGAAATTTTGTTGGGAAATCTGGCTTTATATAGAGAAGAACTTTCAATCCGAAGGTAGCGAAGATGGAGCAGACTATAAAAGTTGCATAACAAATATTCCACGTCATAGGATGCTTTTGATAGAAAAATAACACGAAGGGCTATTGCTTCCCTAAATAAATCACCAAAGGCTTTCACAAAGCAACCATGGTGTTCCCCAAATATCATCAAGGTCCGCAGTTTTTTAACTTTTAATCTTGTATACAATGTATTGAAATCCTCTGCACATTCTTTTTGAGTCAATCTATCATAGACACTGGCATCATTAATGATGATAGACAAGTGGCGGATTGATGGCGGGATTTGTAAGGAACTCACTTGAGATGGTGTGTCTATGCTCAGGCATTCAAGTGATGAAACTTTTGTGCTAATTCATGTAAGAGATCATGAATGATGTAGCAAGTTCTACCACCCTTTTCCCCTTTATTTTCCAAAAATCCATAATTGACCAACTCAGTCAAATGACTTAGTCCGATATGTTCAACTCTTTTATTTTCATGATGTGATGAATGCAAAACTTCTTGTCCTATCCAGAAGTTAATTAGCTCTTCTTTTTTGAATTCGTAATCTTGAGGAAATAAAGCACAGTAGGAGAAACATTGCTGAAGCTGAGAAGGTAGGTAATCAAAGCTCAACTTCAGTGCAGGCATAATGCCATTCTTACCATCACTATGCTCCCATTCCTTACTTTCTAAGATTCTAGTCCAGTGAACCAAGTCAAGATGGGTTTTCAACAATCTACCAACAGTTTTTGCTGCAAGAGGGGAGCCCTTTAATCTATGAGCTATCTTAAAACCAGTTTCCAGCAAGAATCTATGCTCCTTTCTAGATTGATCGTCATCACCAAAGATAATTTCTAGGAAGAATTCCTCATTATTTTCTATACCTTGCAAATGTATTGAATGATTGTTTTTCTGAACCATTATTTGTACTTGTGCAGGAAACCGTGTTGTGACTATAATTATATTGCCCTGTACTTGTGATTTTCTGAATGGCAGCATTAGCCGTTTCCATTCATCCTCATCGCTGCAGTCCCATACATCATCCAAGACAAGCAAAAGCCTCTTATTTTTTAATCTTTGCCCAATCAACTCACTAGCAGTACCATGACTACTTTCACCATCAACTTTAGGGATATATCTTTGAATCTGTTCTACCAGCTTATTCACATTAAAGTTGAGAGAGACACATGTCCAAACTCTGACGTTGAAATGTTCTTGTACTTCTCCACTGTGATATATATGCTGTGCAAGTGTTGTCTTTCCTATGCCCCCTGGACCAACAATAGGAATGACTGTGAGGACCTCACCAGAATGTTTATCCTTTGTGATATCATCTATGATCCTCTTCATCATTAGCTCCCTCCCATACAATTTTGGCTCTATACTTTCAGAGGTTGACACTGGACGACCCTGTGCAACATTTGGAAATGTGCTCCAGTTAGAACCTAAATGTGTCCTAATGCTAGAAATCTTCCGTTGCACTTCCTGCATTTTCTCTACAATATGCTTCATTCTGTTGGAGGCATCCACACTATCAAATATCATCCCTGGCAGTGGTTCCTCACAAACATCTAGCATGTCTTGGATGTGGAAGTATTCCATCTCGTCCACCACATCCTCGGCCTCATATACAAGGTCTTGAAGCATCTTCAGAGAGCACTCAAGCGCCGAGTTGTGTATTACCCTTCCGAGGGTGGACTCAAGAATTGCCTTCACGGATATCAGCTCTAGCTCGAGCGAATTGACGTTTGGGGCAACGTTGTTGCTGGCTGCCCAGTCTTTCAGCAAGTTACTGTCCAAGGAAACCAACGCATTGTGCGCCACCCCAACCGACGCACTTCATGCTACCTGAAAACCATCCAAAGGTGGCTCGTGTTGTGGTTGGTGCGGTAAAACTGCAGATTTCATCATGTCTTTTGTGATCCACACTTGTGCGTGATCCTTCAATGCAATTTTAATTAGATCCACCTCACGCAGCACACCTGATAGCGGCAGCCCTTCTTGGGTTCCCATCTACGAATATAAGTATGCAAGAAACAGTTAGACTAACTGCACCTTAGCTTGTTCACAGAAATTACAGGCTACCGAAATATACTTCCTCCGTTTCTTTTTCTAAGGCATACTATATGTATATATGGGGGATTTCAGAAGTCAAGCAATTAATACAATAGATTGATTGCCACATTAAACTAAAAGTAAAGTCCGATTCACTCCTGAAGTAGTAGCTAAATTTGAATGAGTCCCTTGAACTTCAAGCCAGACAAAATACATATCTCAACTTTCAAGACCGGACAAAGTAGCCACTTTAATTTCCAAATGGTTTTTGGTGGTTTTGCTGACATGGCAGTGAGGCCTACCAGTCAGTTCATGTCTCCTTTTCGCTTATATGAAAAAATATAACTTTTTCACAAGAAATCATGTGAATATAAACTTTATATCAAAATTGTAGAGATTTTGACAAAATCTACAATTTGTACTTATTTTTATTAATTTATTTTAGGGGGCTCAAATATTCATTTAAAGTTATCAGATTTTAATATTCATTTTTTATTTTCCAAAAGACGATCTCGGATGTTGACATGATCTATACCAATATGTCCACATAGGATCTAGAACTTTGCAGTTGACAACTTTTTATCTAAGATCATTTAGAGGCCCAAATATTCATATTAAGTTGTGTGATTCAGTTTTTCTAATTTCTCAAATGACCTCCAATGTTAACATAGTCTACACCAAAGTTGTACTCCCTCCGTCCCAAATTATAAGACGTTTTGGTAATTTTAGACTCATAGCCCTTACTATGCATCTAGACATAATATATATCTAGGTGCATAGCAAAAGCTATGTATCTAAAAATGCCAAAAGCTTTTGTAATTTGGAACGGAGGGAGCTCTCAATATGTTCTGCAACTTCAAGTTGGTAATCTTTTTATCATGGGTTGTTTAGACGCCAAAATATCCGTTTAAGTTCTCATAAGTTAAAATTCATTTTTTTAGAAAATTTTATGGTCTATAACAAAGTTGTAGATTTGTAGTCAATAACTTTTTTTATTTGAGATCATTTAGAGGTCCATAATTTTATTTTAATTCTCTAATTATGAAATCCTTTTTTATTTTTTCAAACGATCTTAGATGCATGGAGACACATGCTCTATATCTAAGTGCTCAATGAGATGTAAACTTTCTAACTGAAATTGTTTCTATTTGTTATCATTCAAGAGTCCAAATATTCAATAAAAGAGGACATATGGCTAGAAAAACTACAGACATGTGAGGCCCACATGTGACATTTGTGACACATCAGCCAAAACTAACATTGAATCCGCTTTGAACTATTTGGGGGGTTATGATTTGTCCAGTTTTGAAAATTAAGGGGATATGTTGCCTAGTATTTAGTTATTTGAGGGCCTTTTTTAAATGCGATGACAATTGTAGCGGGAAAACAGACTTTACTCTTTTTATTTATTACAATATACCATCAATACTATGTTCAAAGAAATCATAAACAAACTTGTAAGTACCATATGTTCAAAGAAACCATAAGCAAACTTGTAAGTACAATATACCATCATATAAAAGAACTGAGAGTACCATATAATACTATTTAAGTCATAATTAGTGCCTATCTTTTCTATCGATGCTATAAATTACACATAAATTTAAACTTGAATATCAATATTACACTGGTAGCAACTATAATGATATGAACCTGTAAAACTCTCTTTCTACTTAAATACAATGATGCGCAAATCTTTTGCGAGTCGTGAATTATAGCGAGTTGCTTATACTTGTGGATAAATTTTAAATGCTAAAGTTACATAAATTTATTATGAATGGAGGACGTACTAATAAGCTTGTTTCTAGGAGGTACCTTATGTGATTTTATGTTTAAAGCAAAGTTCATTATTGATACAAGTTAACAAACTTAGAGCTTGTCTTATGCTATGCTACATAGGATTTTAAATAATATGAAGAAGAGAGATGAACATGGAGAAAGATAGTAGTTTTACAAAGTAACTTAAAACCAACTTATTATATGGGTTCCCTACTCAGTCGTCTTCATATTACATGTTGGATTAGGACGCAAGAGAGGTGTGCTATTATGACTTCTATTATGACCTGAGTGTCTCCTACTTGCATGTATGAGAGCCTTGGAAGAGACTATATAAACAAGGGGTGGTCTTATCCAAAGCTTTGAAGGAGCAATTAGGAGCTCAAGAGGATTAGGCTAGAAAGTTCTATTACAATAAATTCTTGTATAGGCCGGGCAAGAATCATTGAGTCCTGGAGTGTCAATAACCTAGTAACCTAACAGGCCCTTTGGAACAATAATTTGTCATTAAAAGTTCATTCTAGAAGTCTATAGTTGGAGCTCATAAAAACGAAATAGGATTGTTTTTTCTCTTCATCGAACAAAAACCAGCCTCGTGATATTAAGCTACTTATTTTTTCTTAAAGATGTAACCTTTCATGTTGATTGGTATCTCAAGAATCGTTGAGATGCCGGTTTGCATCCCACTAAAAAATAATGAAAAGGAAATAATATTTATGGATATTTCCTGCACACTATCATCTGCCGATTTTCACTAAAGAATCATCATTCATTAAAAATGTATCATGTATTTTTTATTAAGAGAAAAAGAACTAAAGCGCATGTCATGACTGTACCAAAAAATATCATATTCTAAAATTCTAGGACACTTCACTACTACATACGCGACTTTTAGGGGTGGCTCAAGATGCATTGTAGAGGCAGTTTTGCCAAAAAATTTGCGCTTCACTAATGGTGGGATTCGAACCCACGACCCCTCTCCCTCACCCAAAAAGAAGGCAGCTATGTCTAAGCTAAACTTGGATGTCCAAGTCTTCTTTCATTTAGGGTGAAGTAAGACCACGCTCATAAGCTTATTATCCTAGGTCGGAACAAATCAGTGTACTCTCCTCTACCTATGCACCTCACACTCACTTGTGTTTATAACTAATTTTAGCCTCCTCATATTATATTGAACCTAGTTTAAATTCAATGTTTGAGGCTCTAAATGAATTTGGATGAAAAGTTGTTAACTACAAAGTTGTATAATGTTTCAAGATCTACAACTTTCGCTATTGGTGTTCCTCCATCCGAGGTCATTTAAAAATGTTAATTTCAAATTTGATAAATTCAAAGATAGATTTCCTTGACATTCAAATTAAAAAGTTGTCAACAGTAAAGTTGCATAACTTTTAGAGATCTACAAATTTTGTTTTTGTTATTTCTCCATCTAAAGTCGTTTGGAAAATTCAAATTTTAAATTTGAGAAGATCAAAAGTAGTTTTGCTTGACAAAATGATATCAAATGAAAAGTTGTCAACTATAAATTTCTTATAGCTTTTCAAGATCTGCAACATTCATTTTGGTTGTTTCTCCATCGAGGTCGTTTGAAGAATTCAAATTTCAAATTTAAGAAATTCAAACGTAGTTTTGGATGATAAAATAAATATAAACAAAAAAGTTGTCAACTACAATGTTCTATAGCTTTACGAGATCTACAAATTTCATTTTGGTCATCTTTTCATGCTACTTTATTTATTAATTAATTTGAAGTTTAAATTTCAAAAATTGACTACTTCAAACAATATTTTGAAAGAGTAAATGATTTCAGCAAAAAAAAAAAGCCTTGAATAAAAAAGTTGATTACAACTCATCAAGATTTACGACTTTTATTTCGGTCATTTCCTCATCGACAAAGTGATAGTAACATACAATGTTACTATCACTTTGTCGATGAGGAAATGACCGAAATAAAAGTCGTAGACCTTGATGAGTTCTAGAACTTTTATGTTTAGGACTTTTTCAACTGAAACCATAAACTGCTTTAAAACATTGTTTCAAGTTGACATTTTTTGAAATTTAAATTTTCAATTAATAAACCAAAGTCACATGAAAATACGACAAAAATAATAGATATAACAACACATTAAATTGATAAAGAATGATTTTAGAAAATTTTAGAAAAGAATCATTAGATTTAGAGTTAGTATGAGGGAGAAGGACTAGTTAGATGTTTTAGCCGAAGATTAAAAAAAGAAATCAGAGTTCTCCAACAATTTCAAAACTGAAGTTTAAACTAAATTATAAAATAGAAAATGATTTTAAATGAAAATGTTGCAAATAACAAAGTTGCGTAACTTTTCGAGATCTACAACTTTTATTTGATAATTTCTCCATTCGAGATCGTTTTAAAAAATCGAATTTTAGTACTACATTTTTACTATTCGATGTTTATTTTTGTAAGGGTGGTTTATAGAGCCGCTCCTACAAGAGCCATTTGTAGGTGTGGGTGGTATGAGAACCATTTGTAGAGGCAGCTCAATATAGAGCCGTCCCTAAAAAAAGAAGGTGTTGCTACAAATCCTTTTTTAGAGTGCTTTTCACCATTGTTATTCCAGTAAAGTTCAGTAAAAGGGAAACAGGGATATAAGGTATCATACCTGATGATCTACCGGTAAATCTTCGCCATTTTGATCATAGCAACTTCCTTCTGCTATTTTAAGAGTTTTAATTATATCTGACACATTTGGCCTTTCCTTCTTTTCAGCCTGCACACATTTCAAGGCTATGTTGACGCATTGTTTTACTAGCTGGAGATGTAGTTCCACTACTGTATAATTCGATGATCCTTCGAATCTATTCCTCCAATTACTGAGCACCTACACAGTTGCATATATATAATAAGTGAGCTAGAGTGACGGTACACATGCACATGATCCATTAGTACATCTTACTTTCTCCGTGAAGTTCTGGAAATCTGTTTTGGTGCTATAGAGGTAGTCCGGATAGTCCCTGCAGCCTTTCAGTATCTCTATGATTATGACACCCAAACTGAATATATCTGCTTTCTTTGATATTTCACCCTTTTCTATGTATTCAGGGGCCATGTATCCCCTGCAGTGGACATCATGAGTTTGAGACACCGCAAAGATAATCGAAGACCATACTAAAGAAAGCAAATGGTATTGTTGTTGGGTGTAGCATACTTGGTTCCGGCGAGATTTGAAGTGACAGTGTATGATATTTGTTCATCCAACGACCTTGACAAACCAAAATCCGCAATTTTTGGCACCATATTAGCATCCATTAATATATTTTGAGGTTTAAGGTCCCGATGAATAATATTGTGCTCATGAAGGTATTTGAAACCACTGCATATTCCCTTAATTATCTTGTATCTCTTGTTCCACTCAAGACCTGAAGATTCATCTGTACAAATACTTTTTCTAGACTCTTGTCATACCATGCTTAATAATAAGAGCAATGAAACACATTTTCTGTGGTTGAGTGCAGCAATATAGTAACAGCTCGTCCAAAAACAAAGTTTTTCTAGAGAGACAGTCAAATTAAGTTTGACCAAATTTATAAAGATGACTCATATTTATAACACAAAATAGAAATACTATCAAGATATATTTTATGATGGATCTTATCATATTTATTTATTACTTACTGTAAACATTGACGTAAACAGCTAATACAGAAGATTTTTTGTATATACTTTCTCAAATTTAAGATTTTTTAACTCAAACTAGAATAACCATTTTTCGATACAAGCAACATATTCCAGTGTCCTGCTGATTGTAGCTACAAGGTGTGTTCTAACAATGTAAACTTGAGAAAATGAAAAAAAAAAAGCTAATAAATTATGTTCCATGATTCCGAATATACCTGAAAGATACTTATCAAGGCCTCCATTACACATAAGGTTGAAAACGGAAATGAAAATTCCCGACCGAATCGCATCGCTTTCTACATTTCATCCGACCATTTTCACTTTTTTGGGAAAAATACGAAAACGGTACGAAATTCGGACAGACAATTCGAAAACGGAGCGGAATTCGAAATGGGCTTATTTCGACCGATTTCTATTTTTCTACATTATATTCGGTATGTAACCGTATTCGAAATTCGGTAGAGAGCCACAAAAATATATTTTTTATTCCCATATATTTTTGTTTATAGCTCCAAATATAGCAAATAATATATGCATTTTGATCAGCGCGACGAGAGCTTCGCAATGGTGCAGTCTATTTCATTGTTTGAGATACTTTTACTTCATGAAATATTATGTTTCCTACAAAACAAGTTTGAAAACCAAAACTCGTGGAACTTGTTAGATAAATAATATATTTGCTATGATGCACCATGGATTTGGTCGTTTTGGATTACTTTGGCGGTCAAATTATATGCAATAAGGAGCGCCAACAACAACTCTAGACATGGAAAGTGATCCTGACATCATGGATGATGCCGATGAACTGTCGATGTTCATGTCCTACTAATTCCTTGTTCTAGACTTGTATTTGTGTGTCGGCGACTACGTCATGCACTCCTTATTCTATTATGTGCACTTGAACTGAATCATGCACTTGTTAGTTTGGTCATGCACATCTTTAAAGTGGGTTGGTATTTCGTACTGAATTTTCGTACGCCAACCGTTTCCGACATAATTCCGCTCGAATTGGTTCGTTTTCGAAATACCGTAAGTTCGTTTTCATTTTCGTTTCCGACTATACCGTTTTCGTTTTCGTGTTCGTATTTAAATATAAATGTAGAAAATAATAGAGTAGTTTTTCGACCGTTTCCGACCGTTTTCATCCTTAATTACACATATACTCGAAGCAGAGCATTCTTGTCAGTTGTTCAACAACAACACCTTTCCCATCTGGGTTCTTCGTAATCATTGCCCCCGTTGATTCAGCACAGAAACCTAGAAGCTGTACTATGTTTTGGTGTTCGATATCCATAGTAGAAGAGGCCTCGTCCTCGAAGGATCCGTCATCACCCGCTAGAATTGTTTCATCAAACTTTTTGACGGCAATAACTGAACCGCAGGGGAGAATGCCCTTCACAGAATTGTTGTTTGATCCGTTTATTAATTATTGCTGCCAACAATTGAAGATTGGTTAATTGAAGCGAAAAGAATTTGCCATACCTTGTAAACCACTCCGCACGCACCCTTTCCGAGCTCTCGCTCCTTGCAAAAGTCTTCCGTGATGGATCTCAAAAAGCCTAGAGGTACTGGTTCTGCAGTTGGATGCTTGTTCTCGAACTCCATTATCTCACATTCAATAGCTATCTGTTGTCCGTCTCCTAGTTACGTGGAGGTTGCTTTATGAGGGAAATTATTTACTTGTGTCAAACATAGATTGTTATGGTATTTTAATTATTACTGTTATGAGTTGCTCCAACATGTGAATTACTTTGTTTGCAAAAAAAAAAAAACATGTAAATTACTTCATCCAATGTACAGCAGAACGAAGAACTGTAATGCGGCAAAAATCTGAATCCGTGTGAACTTCTGTCTCGAATAAATTATAAAATAAAAAGAGGGGCGTTTCTTTCCACTGATCTACATTCTGGGATATATGTGAGAATTTTCTCGCGACTCTCATTGCCATGCATTGATTAATAATATTCTTGTCCCTAAAATTAACTAGAATCTTTTGAAACAAAATGGCCCGTTGCAAAACCTTAGATCGATCAATGAGTTGTTAATCATTGCCACTATACGGTTTTTGTCAGAGATGCCCAAGTTTTCCAGAAAAAGAACATGGGAGGCTCATTTTTTTTACAAGCAAACGGTAAAGCAACCCAAGATATCCTTACCCTGACCTGACATGGATTCCACCTGGGCAAGCGCTACTTGGTTTTTCCTGCAAACCCGTGAAATCCTGACTTTCCTTAGTGTCCAGTGTAGTTTCAGAAGCGGAGGGTTTATTTGGTTTGCAGAGACATTGAAATGTGTGGTTTTGCAAGTCGCACACGTAGTGTGGGTTTGTTTATTTTTAGCATCAAAAATTAATTTCCAGACTCCAGACAATGCCTAGATGATATATATACTGCAGGTGCTGCTGCTGTTTACCGGAGGATGGAGAAAACTAGCTATGTAAAAGATCTTGTTAATTTACTCACTGGCTGGATCGGAGAAACGAGCGCGTGAGCAGAAGAATTTGATTGTTCCCAGGTAGTTTTGGCAACACAAATCACAGTCGGTGCGATCCAGCTACTAGCCAAGAGATCCCATGTTGCCCCACCTTCTGTTGGCAAGCACCCGCTGGCCGGAACAGATCTAAATCCGAGTACGTATAAATGATGCGTCTGCGGTCTGCATAGAGGGAGATCGAGAAAACCACAACCACTATTAGCGGATCCACCGATAAAAAATGCAAAAAAAATATATTAGCTCATGCTTACTCACCATCAAGTTAAGCAAGAAAGGAAGAACAAGACGATGCCAGCGCCGGCGCGGACCGGACCATCGATGGATAACGTCGCGAGGAGAAGTTGAGATTTCGATGGAGGTGAAATGTAACTACTGCAGCAGCATTCCGTGTGGAAGACTGGCGAGATTCAACAGTGCGGATTGCAGACTGCAGATGCAGGCACAACAGCTCTCAACTCTTACTCATGAATACAACTCTCCGTGGAGCAAATATTCTTTTTTTTTAAAAAAAAACGGATCGACACACCACACAAGAAAGCAATAAAGACAACACAATTCAAGAAAGCACATCAAAGGCAACGACAAAACCGCAACTCTACTACCGAGACTACATCATGCCATCAAAGTCATGCTCACCACGGTGACCACGCTTTCGGTTTGAGCGGTTTACCGCTTCGGTTTGAACAGTTTTTCAAAATTCAAACTTAATTTTTTAAAAAAAATGCTAAAAAAATTCCTAAAAATACTTCATGGTTTATAGAATCCAATGATGTCAAAATTTTTCAAATTTAAGTGCGTTTAGTATATTTTTCGACCTTCATGATTTAATGGGCCTTAATGGGCCGGCTGTGTATTTTTTTTCTTTTTTTTTAAACTTCTAAACGTCTAAATAAATACTAAACGAACTCGAATTTGAATAATTTTTACACCATTGACTTCTATAAATCATGAACTATTTTTAGAAATTTTTCAGCATTTTTTTTTCAAATTTTTATTTTGAATTTGGGCCAAACCCCGGCTGGACCGAACCGTAACCGGTCCGGCCCGGTAAGCCCGGTTACCGCGGTAAACCGCGGTTTACCGAGCGGTAAAAAAAAACCTTGCATCATGCCATCACATGCTCACCACGCACCCCACAGCTACACAAACCCCGTGAAGCGATTATTCAAGTAACCATGTCAGATTATTGTCCGGCAGCCGGCTGTTTCGTACAATGGCGGGCTCAGGATTCTAGGTGTGGGTATTCAAAATATAAAGAGATATAAGAAAATTTTTGACAGTCAAAAAAGCCTAATATTTGGCATGTATAACGCTATATAAGTATTATTATGTCCTCCATATCTCAAATTGTCAGATGTTTGACTTTTTTAATTAAATTTAACCGCTCGTCGTATTCAAAAATTTGTGCAAAATACCTTCTTTTGTCATAGCTTGCTTTATCAATAAAAGTTTTTCAAGAATAACTTAAATTTTACTATATTTATACATTTTTTTAAATAAGGCGAGTGATCAAACTCGGGGTAAAAAAAGTCAAATGTCTTGAAGAAGTACATAATATTAGCAAATATATAGCGTATAATTGAGCATGAGCATAATTTCAAATTGTCTAGCAAAAGATACCGCTAGTTTAACATAAAAAAAGTGGCAACATACGGAGCCTGAACATGCATAACACTACGACCTTTGACTCAACCATTGATCCAGAGCCTAATTAATTGTGTTCCTTCTGGTGGGTAGTGAGGAGGGAGTAGCAACTTTTAGGCTAAATTCTCGCAGATTATTCATTTATATACATATATATACACTATATGTATAAAAACCTTTTGCTAGAAAATTTGGGTATTCAACTGAATACCAATGCATATAGCTAGGTCCGCCCCTTGTTTCATAGTACTAGTTGCATTATTTATACTAGTTCAGCAACCCGTGCTTCCGCACTTGTTAGAATCTTACGTGAAGGGGAGTCTGCCAGGGAGTGGTAGGGTTGGCCACGGAGCTCTAGTGAGACCCTCACGCGGCAGAGCACAGAAAACATGTCCACGAGAGCCCTCTCCCTCCCCGTTGGCGACCATGACTTCTGATGGTGATCAGCCTCTCCTTGGATCTTCCTGGCCTCGATCATCGGCCAAGGAGGGTCGTCGAGGCTGAAAATTCGCCACAACTTCGATTCCTCTGTCAGTTTTGATCCGTCTTTCTATCTTCTTCCACCTATGGCATGGTGGTGGTCCTAACTTCCCATTAGAATACAAGCTTTGGCCGCAAGAGCAATCCTCCGAGTGGGTTGATGTTGTTAAAAGGAGTCAAGTCAATCTTCTAAATCTTGTCCTTTTTCTGGTGCAAACAAAACCAGGCTTGGTCTTAGGAGTGTTTCTCGGGATCATCCCTTTTCAAATTTTCAATACTCAACTCAACCAGCGAGAGAATTGGTCTTCAAACGCATTGGGCCAACCATTTCCTCCCCTGGAATTCTTGGCGCGCGTCCTCTCTAGGGCCCAGCCCACCCCACTCCTGGCTTGTGTTGCCTCTAGCCTCTCTTGCGGCCGTTTTGATCACAAATTGGGTAGGTGCAAGCACCAGCCTAGATTTCCACGGTGCAAGCACCAGCCTAGATTTCCACACTGAACTCTCATCCGGTGACAAAAACTGCTTTGTCCCTCTGGAGCCTGGCCCGATACCGGAATCAAAGCCGCACGTTTTGTTTCCTTTGCTGATTGTGCCTCCAAGTGCTTAGGCCTTTTCACCTTCTGCTCCAATCATTGTTCCATGGTGGAGGCTACCCTGAAAGATCACTTTGTCGGATAAAAAAAATGACCAAAATAAAATTCTAGAGTTTGATGAGTTCTACAACTTTGTTGTTGATGACTTTTTGAGTTAAAATCATTGACTGGTTAAAAATATTGTTTGAAGTTATCATTTTTTGAAATTCAACCTTAAAATTAATAATATATTATGTAGTACACCGAAACCGAGTTACACACTAAATATGAGCCCGTAAAATCAATTCTCACATATAGCTACAAATAAGGGTAATATCAAAGGACAATGCTTAAAATATAACTTACTTAGTATAAAAGACATAACCTGAGACAATATCAGCAGAAAAGATAACACCGATCATCAGTGAAGACACCACTCTACGGGGATAACTGACCGATTGATCACAAGCCTATCTCCTTCAAACTGGTACCCATCCGGGATTTTTGTCCAAGTATTGAAAAATAAACAAGCGTGTACGGTAAGCTTTTACTAAGTCACAATTTTAAGCGCATAAGAGTAGCATCAATTTTACCATAAGCCCATATTAACATATGATCATGTAAACTAAATAAAGAATATCATAAATAATTAATTTTCAGTGATCACCTATTCATGTAAGGTCGAACGCCGCTCATGACCATGAGCACGACTGTTGTTATACTTTTTTAAACTCTACGAGGTTGTACACTTTTATCATGAGTCGTGATTTACCCTTTCGCCGGAGGTAAAAGCCTCTTGACCCACTTCCAAGGAAGGTCGGCGGGTTCATTATGAAGTCTTTTAAAGGTTGGTCTAACAAGTTAGCGCTACTAAGTCATCTTCATATTACGTTTTGTAATGATTCAAATCCTACTTGGACTACTCAAAAGAGGGGTATTAGAATTCTAAATCTATTACAACTTGAGTGTTTCCTACTTGCACGCATGAGAGCCTTGGAGAAGACTATATAGATAAGAAGTAGAGGCCATAGGTATCAACCAAGTCAATACAAGAGTTCCATTTAAGACTTGTAAACAAGAAATTAAAAGCGCTTAAGAGGGGATAGACAATTCTATTGCATTAGATTCTTATATATATATAATATAGGACACAAAAGGGCTAGCTAAGTTGGTTTGGTGGTTGAGATACTCATTAGGTCCTCAGTTCGACTACCCGTGAAGCAAATTTCAAGCTAGGGTTAAAAATCCCTCCGTTTAAGTACCAGATGGCTCCTCTCTCTCGCCCTCCCACCCCCACCACCACCCTCCGTGCTCCCCCTCCCGCCGGCCATGTCTCCCCGATCAGGTCCCTTCTCCGCCGAGCTCCCCATCCCGTCGTCCGTTTCGGCCCCATGGCGGGTCTCTCCGACATCGACTTCTCCCTCGGGTTGAAGGTTCAGGATCTAATCTCCAATCATTTCAAAACTACGGTCAGTCCTCCCCCTTCCCAGATCTCAAGTTTCCTGCTGGTCGCTAGTTTCGGCCGCTCTTCTGTTCGTCTCAATGAGGATTCAGTCAGTGTCTTGCTTCAATCTTGTCTGGGCGGTTCCGCCAAGGATTTCAAAGTTTTTTACCTTTCCGGTTGGATGTTTCGCTTCTTTGTTTCCTGCAAAGATGTAGGCTTTTTGATCTACAAACTTAAGAGTTATTCTTGTAAGATCTTCTCTATCTACTTCTTTCTTTGGGGTAACGGAGGGCCCAATTGGCAAAGGGATCTTGTCGCCTGGGAACAAGAACAGGAAGCTGAATGGCATACTGTTGGGAAGAAAAAAATCTTATGCCTCTCCTTTGAAATAAAATTCTTCCCCCCAAACTCAGAGGGTTTTCACCCGCATTCGCTACCCCTCCAATTACTATCTCAATTATTTGGATCGAGATTTCTCCTCCAGATCCTCGACTTTGGAGCAAGCTTTCCTAGATCGGCACACCCGTGTTCTTCGTGGGAGCCATAACGGCAAGGCGTATTTCTTGGAGAAAACTGCCGTTAATCCCGCTCCACATCCAAATTTAAATTTGAAAAACTTGACCTCGGGAAAGTTCCTGCCCAGCCTTCTCTTTCCTCTTCGAATGGCCCGGTGGATAAGGGCCCAACCCCCAGGAATCGAGCCCATCCTGCTCCTCCTCCCGCTGAGCAGGACTCGGCCCATCCTCCCCGTGCAGACAAAGGGAAAGAAAAGGTGTCCCCCAGCCCACTGGACCCTCCCAAGTCCGTCTCATTGGAATGGGCCTACATTGTATGCTCTAAAACTGATCACTCTTGGACTGTTTGCCCTGGGAGCATCAAATGCAGCCGATGTAATCTCCTTGGTCACAAATCTGTTAATTGCTTGTGTAACAATAAATCCCGCCTAATTTGGAGGCCTAATATCTCGAAATCTGAAGAGGCAGGCGGCGGCTCAGTCTTTATAAATTTGGACCCCCCCTCCAAAGGGCCTGACTCTTTCTCTCCGCCACCACCCCCAATCCAATGCGCTACGGTGCCTCCTTCCACCTCCACCTCGTCGACTTCGCCGTCCTCAATGGCGAACTTCCCGGTTGATCCTCGCCCCTTCGTGCCACAAGGCTTCACCATCGTCCCTCCGCTGCATCGTCCTCCTCTCAGACAAGAGGTGTTCCTTGCCGGCTGTTACACACTCGCCAATGAAGATCTAGCGATCGTAAAGATGAACCCGCCGGTCAACAATATAGACTTCCACCACCTCTCCAATAGGCTGCATCACTTCTTCACGGTTGTTCACCGTGCTAAGGTTGAGGAAATCCTTCCCTGTGCTATTGGAGATGCTTTTGTTCATTTTGGAAGTGCCATGGATAGGGATAGATTCTTGGGTCCAGAATTTACTGTTGATGACTATAAGATGACAGTCCTGAAACATGATGAGGGTGATAATGCTAGGACTTTTGATCTGGATAGAGAGGTCTATGTGATGCTGGTTGGTTTTAATGAGGATCTTAAGACTACTGCTAATATTGCGAAGGCTGTGTCTGGTTTCGGTATCCTAGTTGATTGGTTTGAACCAGAGAATATGGCTAGAATCCTTGCCAAAGTGTACTTTAACAATGAAGCCACCATCCCTGATTCAATCAAATGTAATGCTGGTCTCCCCAAGAAAGGAAAATCCTGGACTTCCCCTGTGTATGTGTTAAGGAAGACTGAAATCTCTGCTGCTCCTGAAGAAGAAGCCTTTGTTCTAGATGGCCCGTACCACCCAATCCCCCCTCAGGCGCCAAGGTGGATGGGTCCCGTTCTCCCAGCTGGTTCTGCTGCCACCCCTGTTGGTTCCAATGTTCTTGGTCTGAGGCAGCAGCGAGCTGGGGTGCAACTGGTGGTGGCCTAGTTGATCAGGAGGGCATTGCTCAGGCAGATGAGTCAGATGAAGATACCAATGTCAATATCATGTCCACTGGCAGTAATCCTGCAGCTATCTTGGTGGACCCTGTCAACTGAGGTGCTTCCCGGAAGTCGTCCTCTCCCAGTTCGGTAGATGAGGTGCTTCCGAGATTGTTCTTTCCCCGGCTCCAATGCGAGATGAGATTTGAAGAAGTTTAGACTGTCGTGACCCGAAATCTTTGAAGAGAACGTGGTGATACAAGTTGCCCCCGGCTTTTATCCGAGATTGAGACTACTCCCCGCTGTACTGCTTTTTCTCGTTGCTCCTGCTATTCAAACCGATGGGCCTTCGAGTTGATTCCTTTGCCTCGGCCCACCGAAAAGCGCATGTTGATTGGACCGACTCTCAAGTCCATTGTGGTGGGAGGCCCATTGTCCTTCAATAATGACAAATCTCCTCGGCTCCTCAAAGCTGTTTTGGTATTGAACTACATTAATAAATCCATTACCTTCTTTCCCCTTCATGCTTTAACTGCACTTGACATTGATCAAGATATGCCAGCTCCAGACTTTATCAATGACATCCCAACCTTAATCCATCTCCTTTTTCTCCTGCCACCTCAGATCAATGACAGGGAGATGGAAAAAGATGCTATGAAGCTAGTCGAGGAAAATGAAGATGATGACCTAATGATCATCTCTGGAAGCAACTTCACTCCCAACAAGAGGAAGCATGTTTGGCCCAGGGAGTAGCTGGAAGATAGCTTTCTGAGGTGCAGCATGAGGGTTGCCACCAAAGCTGCTGGCTACAAGAATGCTGCTGCTGCCAGAGAAGCTGAAGCCGAAGCTGCCAAACCCATTCCACTGGCCATCATCCCATCTCCTGGTTCAACCCCTGCCCCTCACCTGACCAAGGCCGTGGCACAAGGAATTGCTGAAGGTTTCCTCTAGATCCACCCTAGTGTGGCTTCTGCCAAGCTCCTTGAGGAAGATATCTCCAATGCAGCAACTGAGTAGAAGCTCCTCGGCATCAATGGCTCTTGAGGAGTCACTGCTGCAAAGTTATCCTTTTATTTCAAAACTCTCTCCCCGGCCTGCGTGCCGAGTACCTTTTGTAATGGATTTTAAATACACGCTCTGGTGCCCTCATTTGCGAGACTATCTCGGTTATCGGTCTATCGGTTCTCGCTTATCCCGTGTCTGCATTTCTCGCCTTACTTTTTGCTTTTGGTTTGCATCCTAGGTTTTTTATCTGTCCCTCCTCAGCTTTACTCTTTGCATGTGACATGTGCGTGTGCATCTGTCTCCCTTACACACTACTCCCCGGTTTTTTATGGATAGTAGCGAAGAAGTAAAAAGTTCTTGTCCGGAATGTAAGGGGCATTAATTCACAGAGTAAATGGGATGCTATTAGAACAAAAATTGAGGAAAGTGCTTGTCATATAGTATGTTTGCAAGAAACGAAGAGAGAATCTTTTGACTCCTTCTATTTGAAAAAGTTTTGTCACAGGTCCCTGGATAAGTTCTGCTTTCAACCTTCTGTGGGTGCCTCTGGTGGACTGATCACCATCTGGAACAGCTCTATTGTTGAGGGATCACTAGTACAGATGTGCAGCTACTGCCTCACCGTGAAATTCATCAGCAAAGTAGATAATAAAGAGTTCCACTTAAGCAACATTTATGGCCCCTCTTTGACTTATTCGAAAAGTTTGCTTTGATTACTTGGCTTGTTAATCTGGACACTAGTTCCTTTGAAGATTGGCTCTGGCTGGGATTTTAATCTTTACTGATCTGCGACAACGAAATAAACCGGGGAGGAGACCTAGCGAGAGATGGAACTCTTCAATGAATGTATTCTTGATCTTCAACTGGTTGACTTGCCTTTCAATGGCGAAGCTTTACATGGAGTAATATACAACCATACCCCCTATTGGTAAAATTAGATTGGGTTTTTAGTAGTGCAGCTTGGAACCTGACATATCCAGCTACTTCAGTCCAATCTCGCTAGATCCATTTCTGACCATTTTCCATTTGTAATTCATATTGACACCTGTGTCCCCAAATCCAATGTTTTCAAGTTTGAAAATTTTTGGTTACTACAGCCTGGTTTCAAAGAAACAGTGGATAATCATTGGCACAACTCACCAGTTTTTGGCAATGCTGCAAAGATCATCTCAAGCAAATTCAAGCAAATCAGAGCTGGTTTGAAAGCCTGGGGTAAAACCCTCTCCAATTTGGGTAAGCTAATCCATAATTCTAATTGGGTCCTTTTGCTACTTGATGGCTTAGAAGAACAGAGACCTCTGAATTTGTTAGAAAGAAACTTGAAAGCACTAGTCAAAGAGCACCTTGCCTCCCTACTTAAATCCAAAAGAATCTATTGGAAACAAAGGAACACTGTAAGATGGGTAACTCTAGGGGATGAGAATACTTCCTATTTTCACAGCATGGCAACCATTTGTCACAGAAAGAACATGATCACCAGTCTGACCCTACCTGATAACTCCATCATCACAGACCATGACCAGAAAGCTCAGGCACTTTGGGAAAGCTACAAAAGCAGAATTGGAATCAGTGAGTTCGGTCACGTTTATTATGATCTAAATTCTATCATACCCAGACTTGATCTGCAGGCCTCCAATCTAGATACTTGCTTTTCAAGAATAAATCCCGGCAACAATTTCTAATCGCCCAATAACCACGCCCAGGCCTTGATGGTTTCAATGGGGCTTTCATTAAGCGATCTTTGGAGTATCATAAAGAGTGACTTCCTCGAGACTTTTCTCGACTTACGCAAAGTGAAAACAGCTGAGAAGCATCAATGCCTCACACATTGCTCTCATACCAAAGAAGTCTAACCCGAAAGGATTGATGATTATAGACCCATTTCTTTGCTCAACTATTCTATTAAATGCATCACCAAGATTAAATCGATCGGGCTGTAGGCTATTATTCCAAGATTGATTCATGCAAATCAATATGGCTTCATTAAGGGGAGAACTATACAAGATTGTCTTGCTTGGGCCTACCAGTTTCTTCATATCTGTCACAAGTCTAAAAAGGAGATTGTAATTCTGAAACTTGACTTTGAAAAAGCATTTGATAAAGTGGAACATGCTGCCATCTTAAAGATCATGGAAGCTAAAGGATTTATAGCCAAATGGATTAATTGGATCAAAAAAAATCCTCTCTAGTGGTGACTCCTCTGTCCTCCTTAATGGACTTCCTGGCAAACCTTTCCCTTGCAAGAGAGGTGTGAGACAAGGAGATCCTTTATCCCCTCTCCTTTTTGTCCTGGTGGTTGATCTCTTACAGACAATTGTTAATAAGGCCTGGGCAAATGTCACCCTATCTCATCCAATAAGTGATAATTTTGGTGGGGATTTCCCAATAGTGCAATATGCAGATGATACTCTTCTGATCTTGCCTGCAGATGGAAGGATACTTTTCAACCTCAAATTCTTGCTTAGACCTTTTTCAGACTCCACTGATCTTCATGTAAATTTCAACAAGTCTTCTCTTGTCCCCATCAATACCGCCCCTGAAAGAACAAATCAATGGCTAATACCTTTGGATGTGCTGTTGGTACCTTGCCTTTTACATATCTGGGGCTACCTTTAGGCACTACAAAACCAAATATTGAAGACTTCGCACCCTTGCTAACAAGAATTGAGAACAGGCTAAGTGTTGTTAGTAAATTTCTATCTTATTATGGCAGGCTTACTCTTGTGAAATCTGTGATGACAGCTCTACCCATTTTCTACATGTGCACCCTACAGCTTCCACCTCAGATTATCAAACAAATTGATACTTACAGAAAAGCCTGCCTCTGGAGTAGTGGTGAAATCAACAGGAAAGGCAAATGCTTGGTAGCATGGGAAGATGCATGCAAATCCAAAGAGGAAGGAGGACTCGGCATCATTGATCTCAAAACTCAGAACACAGCCCTGCTCCTAAAGTATCTGGACAAGTTTTATAACTCAGTTGATGTCCCCTAGGTCACCTTAACTTGGGAAAAACTTTATGCAAACCAGCAAACACCTCCACAAGCAAGATCTCCTTCTGGCTCCTTCTGGTGGAAGGACATCCTCAAACTCTTTGGCAGCTTCCGAAAGATCTCCATCTGCTCTCCAAAAAAGGAAACACTTGCTCTCTTACGGCTTGAGGATTGGAGTGGCAGCATTCTCAAATTTAGGTGCCCTCACTTATTCTCTTTTGTTAAAAAACCAAAAGCTACCATCTTCTCCCTCAGAGACCAAGAACCTACTAGAATTTTCAATCTCCCTCTTTCTTCCATTGCCATTGATGAGCTCTCTGATCTCTAGACCCTTCTTCCCTCTTTCAACCTTCATCCTGATCAGGCTGACATCTGGAAATACCCTTGGCGGGAACACTTCTTTTCTAATAGAGCCTACAGACTTTTGAGAGAGAGAACTCCAGCCTCACCTTTATTCAGGTGGCTCTGGTCTTCTTGTAGTTTAGGCAAACACAAATTTTTCTTTTGGCTTTTACTCAGGGACAGGTTGAACACAAGAGACATGCTGAGAAGGAAGAACATGTATGTACCCGATCAATCCTGCGTGCTTTGCTTGACTGGAACTGTGGAAGACCTTTTTCACTTGTTCTTTGGTTGCTCCTTCAGTCAAGTTTGCTGGAGCTATTTTCATATTTTCTGGGATGTTAACCTTCCTCCCCTAGACATGGTTCTAGAAGCAAGCAGACTTTTCCAACATGGCATCTTCAGAGAAATTATTATCACGGCGTCTTCGTGTATTTGGAAGATGAGGAATAGCATTATTTTCGATCAACAAAACTGCAGCTTGCGAGAGATGGAAGATTTTTTCAAGTCGAATTGGACCTGGTGTGCATCAAGGCCAAAGGCAGAAGAAAAGACCAGCTTGTTTCATGGCTTCGACAACTTCAGTAGCTTCCTTTTTTTGTTTTGGGCCTTATGGTCTTGTATTTCTTTTTGTTGTAACCTCTCCTCCCTCCCCGGCTCCTCCTCCTTAGAGTTAGTTTTAGCTTCCTTTAGTCTCTGCCCTGCTAGCTTAGCTTTGTTTTGTTTTAGTCTCTGCCCCTGTAGTGCTTCCTCTCTTAGGTTAGTTTTCCTGCTTTCAGCAGGGCTTCCTGCTGTTGTTGTTGTACTTGTTTTTCCTTTTGTTTCATTAATGAAAACGAAAAAATACAGGTAGGGGACTCCCCTGCTGTTTCTTTCAAAAAAAAAATTCCCTCCGTTTGTCCCAGGCTAAAGCACATGTCTAAGGCCCGCTCCCAACCCCAGTCATGGTTGTTCTCATGTGGACTATGGTGTCGTGCGTTGTGTATGGGTGGGGCTGGAGATCAGGGTCTTCTTCTTAATGCAATGCACAAGGGTTGTCTTACCCCTCTGAGGTTGAGTTCTTTTTTATTCTTATATAGGACAAGAATCAGTGGGTAGTAAAGTGTCAAGTAGAGTTGCTAGAGAGGAACAACCACTTATACTCTTTTGGAGTTGTGTTTATAGAATTTATGGTCAGGTTTGCTAAAATCCTAATATCTTGTCATAGTTCCTTCAATGTCACCATTTTGGGTTTTCTACTAGATTGATTTGTCTATATTGTCCTTAATATGTGCAAGCCTATGTCATACTAACCATATCCATTTAAAAGATCCAAGAGGTGTTACGCATAACTTGGGGGCTTTTATATTCTAACGTTACACATAATACTCAATGAAACCACCTAGATAACACCAATATTCTTAATTACCTTATGGAAACCAAGAATAATAAGGTGAGTATTAATAATTATCAAGGCGACTAGACGGCTAGTGGATTCATATTATTATGTGTTAGTATTAATTATCAAGCCGGCTAGACGGCTAGTGGATCATATTAGAGCCTCTTTATATTTCTTTTTTATTTCTGAGAGAACTGGAGGGGCTAGGAGCCCCTGCCGAAAATATTATTAAGGCAGCCAAGAGGTTACAGCCCACTCATGTTCTTTACCAAATAAGGCTCTACTGCATGTTCCTGGGGTTGCTCTTCACACCCTCAATTTGCTGGAAATCGTCCCCTTCCAGGGGCATGAATGGAGCAAAATTGCTGTGAGCTTGAACAAATGGAAGGCCACTGTGGTGGTTCTGAATGCCATCAGGCAGAATCTGTGATGTGTTTGCTTCTGATGAAGAAGGTAAGTTCCGGCGGTTTGGTTCAGTTCTTGGTACATCACTGTGCTGCGCGATATTGTGGCAAAATCTTTTTTCACGAATACACAAAAGATTTGTGTATCACTGTATTAGATAGAAGAGTTTAGACAAACATACTACGCGCTTTAAATGAGCGCCAAGGAGGTCAACATAACAGATATTACATGACGCGGCCTAAGAAGTGGCCTTGCGTCTTCACGGCTGACAGGCCGGGAAGATCACGTCCAGCGCTTCGGCATCTGCCGTCATCAGGTTCGCCGACAGGCCCTCTGTCGTGTCGCCGCCAAGGAAATTTGTCATAAACCTCCGGCCTCGTCGCGGACCCGTGATGAAGCCCATACGGCAGTGGACCCAATGGATCCCATACACTGCTTGAGCAGCTCCTCCCCTCACATGGAAGCTGGCACTTGAGAGAGGGTCTGGGCCGCCAACCGCCTGCTCCGCCGCGGCACCCACAGCCTAAGAAGAGGCTACTTTGGAGGCTCACGAATAAGAGGAGAGTACCGATGTATTTGTCGCCTTCCTGAAACAGCAGTTCTTCCAGTGGGAGTTCTTCTTCCAGCTGGAACTTGTGATTCAGCCAGATGTGATTCTCCAGGAAACTCTCTTGGAGATAGATTTAGATCAATCACTTGAAAAGAATGGCGAGGGTTGATTGATGGCGGCCTTTCAAATGTGCCACTTGGCGCAGCCATGCCAAAACTTACAGAACTACTATCGACATGATTTCTCAAATTTTGTCTTTCATAAGCCACTGTACCCTGAATTCCAGTATATGATGGTGCCTTGTCACCGAGTCTACATTGTCCACAGTACCAGTTTCCTTCAGGCACTTCTCTTCCCAAGTCAACAAAATACGTATGCGCTGCGGAATCACAATTGTCACATAGTAGCATGAGACTATCATCGCCACCTCGATTGCACTCTATACAAACGACATTGTCATATGGGTCTAACCAATGCCTTATTTTTTCGTCAGTGGGCAGATAAACCTGTGTGATAAGCAAGAAGATGAGCATATAACACCCAAAGAAACGACGGTCGATACTAGAAGTACCAACTGACAACTTGACAATAGACAAACAGGTCAACACTCAAAATGTTACAATAGGAAAACAAAAGTCTGCAGCATTAATTCTCATATCAAATGTTGGGCAGCTGATCTTTTTTAGATAGTAACAAAACAACATCTCTGTAATTTCACTATGAAGCATAACTAGTGTGTAGTGCGGGTGCCTATTTCTCAACATATATGTCCTCCTAAGCTGGGCTTTCTTTAAAAAAAAAAACATTATAAGTGCAATAGTCATGAAACCCTTTTTGATTGACATTATAGGAATTAATACAAGATAGAAGCACATGGAAAATTTGGAAATCATGACTTAATAATTAATAGAGACGCTCCTTAGTTGCTTTGCGTTGCTTTGATTAGCTAGGCTAGGCAAAGTAGTGGCTATTAGGATTGTCTTTTATACTAATCAACTTTTCCTAATGTCTTTTTGTTTGTAGATTTATTTTGTAGATTATTCACTTCTTTCTAGCCATCCATAGATCCTTTCAGACGTACTAAGAAACCACTGTCTTATTTATTATAATGAATTAATAGAGAGACGCTCTCCTTAGAATGTCTGCCTCTGTATGGTAAGCTTTTGGTTAAAACCTACCTGGTCATTTGCAAAGGCTGCTCAAAAAAATGGATATTTGTGTTAATTAATTAGGATAGTTGTCATCTAAAATCCTTATTTAGTAATGGAAACTATTTTTCTTGCAGGGTGTATTTGCACCATACTCCTAGCTTTCACAAATGTAAGTGTTTCTAGAAATATTAAAACAAATTAAAGAGGAAGGAAATTGATATTGATGCCACTCAATAAAATCAACAATATTACAATGACACAATACCATTATCTTTTCTACTGCTGCCATAAATAGCATTAAAGAATTAATTAAAACATCAACTTTAACATTACTTTGAATACCAATTAGAATGCAGCCGACCGTTAGACAAAATTAATGATGGGAAGGGCGGGGTGGATTACCAGAAATGTTTATTTGTGGGTAAAATGTTAATGCTAAAAATACGTATGCTATGCAAACCAGTCTCCCGTGCAAACTATGCAAACTCTAATCAAGACCGCAGAAATCTAATCCAATGGCTAGAGTGTGGGGGGTTATTTTAGCACTTAAATCCCCCTACTCATTCCATCCTAAAGGTGGAGTTATTTTAGCACTTAAACCCCACACACTCTAGCCATCGGATTAGATTTCTGCGGTCTTCATTAGAGTTTACATAGTTTGCATGGGAGGCTAGTTTGCATAGTATACATTCCCATATTTTATGTTTAGGTCGTTTCTAGGAGATGCATGTGGTTTCACTTTAGGGAGCCGAATAAGAAGGTGAGACTTATTACTAGTCTAACAGGACCTTGGGACTTCGGTGCAGTAATTTGCCACTTCCATGCTTGTGGTACGATTGAAAACTCATTCCCAATGTCTAGTGCAGCACACCGAGATGAACAAAATAGGTTTCAAGCAAATAGTCTCCAAGTGTGTTTTTTTTTTTTTTTTTTTTGAACCAAGGGGGTACCCCATTTCCATTACCAAAATAACGGAAATACAAGCATTTTTAGAGTTTTATAGAAAAGCAACTGGGACATCTAATGACTCCCACTTCGGAGAGTCTTATGCGTATCAAAGAAGAGGTGTTGGCTAATGGGTCCTTTAATATTAAAGATGGGACCATGACGAGGTTACGGGAAGACACATGGGTAAGTACTAAGCCACTAAAAGTTAAGTATCCATCTTTATATAATATAGTGAGGGATCCCCACGCAACAGTATCAAGGGTGATGACCTCAAGCCCTCTTAATATATCTTTTAGAAGGGCTTTGGTGGATAACAAACTTTTAGAGTGACGTAGCCTAGTAGCTAGAATTTCCAATGTTGAGCTGGTGGATGGATCAGACCTTTTTAAATGGGTCTAACCAGATCTGGGATTTTTTCTGTCAGATCTATGTATCTCTATCTCATTGATACACAGCCACCCTTTCAATATAGGAAAATTTGGAAGATGAAGATCCCTCTAAAGATAAAGATCTTCCTGTGATTCCTACAAAGAGGTGTCACTTTAACCAAAGACAACCTTGCTAGGAAAAACTGGAAAGGAAGTCAAAAATGTATCTACTGCAATAGGAACGAGACTATTCAGCACCTCTTCCTTGATTGCCCTTGTGCAAAATTGCTTTGGAGGATCATTTTCTTTGCTACTAGTCTACAACAACCTAGATCGATACGGCATATATTCGGTACTTGGCTTAGTAATCAATATGAGAAAGTCAAAAAAATTGATCTGGGTTGGGGTGGCTGCTTTATGCTAGGCTATCTGGAGATGCCGTAACGACGTTATTTTTAATAAACTAAAGACTAACTCCGTGATGCAGGTTATTTTCAGGGGAGCATACTGGCTAAGCTTCTGGGCACAGCTGCAGCGTGATGAGGAGGCCAAAGACGTACTCTCGGAAATGAGCAAGAAATTGGAGATGATTGCTCTAGAAATAACGAACCGAGGGTGGAAACATTTGTATCGTCTGCTTTAACTCCTAGGCTTTTGTAGCCTAAAGACAGTTGGCTTCCTTTATTAAATTTCTTTGTAAGACTCTGTAATAATTGGTTGTGTACATCCTCTGGATGTAGAGGCCGGATGTTTCATCCTTTATCGAAAAAAGAAGTAAACAGAGAACGAATCAGCTTTTACGAGCTACTACCGGGCCAATCAGCACAGATTGCTAACAGACCTACTTGCGAGCAGAACAGACTTAAGTATAAGCCTTATTACATTTTAGCATAAGCTTCATGAGAACGTCCAAGTGTTTTCTAATTATGAAAAAAATTAAAGCACATGTCAACTATGCCTACAAAGCCTGTTCAAATTAACACTACAAACGTTTTTTTATTGAATGATCAACACTACAAACTTTTCATACTCATATATGCAATGAGTTCAGAAAGGGAGTAAGTTTAAGATATCGTACCTGCTGGTCTAGCAATAAATATTCACCATTTTGAACACACCTTCCTTCTGCAGCATTAATTATTTCAATTATATTTGATACATTTGGCCTTTTCATCCTATCTGGGTGCAGACATGCCAAGGCTATGCGGATGCATTGTTTTACTTGCTGGATATGTAGTTCCAGTGCCGTATACTTCGATGCTCTTTCGAATCTTTTCCTCTAGCACATACACAATTGCATATATAATATAATAAATGAGCTAGAGCGACGGTTCAGATGCAGAAGCTCCGTTAGTTCATCTTACTCTCTCAGTGAGGTGCTGGAAATCTACTTCAGTGCTTTGGTGGTAGTCCGGATAGTCATCCTTACGACCTATGAGTATCTCTATGATTATGACACCTAAACTGAATATATCTGCCTTCTTTGAGATTACGCCCTTGTTTATGTATTCTGGTGCCATATATCCCCTGCAGTAGAAATCAATTGTTCTTCAGACACCACCGGCATAATGACCATACTAAAGAAGAAAATGCTATTCTGGTGTAGCTTAATTACACGGATCCGGCACGTTTTACAGTGACAGTGTAGGATTTTTTTTCACCCAAGAGTTTTGACAAACCGAAATCTTCAATTTTTGGCATCATATTAGCATCCATTAATATATTTTGAGGTTTGAGGTCCAGATGAACAATATTGCACTTATGAAGAAACTTCAAACCGCTGCAGATTCCATTAATTATCTTGTATCTCATGTTCCACTCAAGACCTGAAAATTCATCTGTAGCAGTGCAACAACTTTTATGCGATCTGAGTGTAGTAATAGTGATATTCGAACTAGGCCTAATGGGTTCAAACCCACCTCATACCCAACCCTACCCATAACAAATTAGTTTTCTTCTTTAACCCAACCCATCCCAAATTTTTATAATTTGAACCCAACCCATCCCAACCCAAAAGCTCATTAAACCCGCGGTTTAGGATAAGAACCCATGGCTTTACAATAAAATATATAAAAGCTTGCATAAAACAAGGATTTCATATTAAAAGTCGGACCCTAGATTTAAAAACTCGCGTTCACATTATAAATTTTTACCGAAATTAATTAAAATTTGTTGCAGATGATTTAATATAACAAGTAGCTACTTCATGTCAACCGACCGCTTGCCCATCAATATGTGGGCCCCAGTATCGAGCCGAACCCTAGATTTAAAAGCTTGCATTCATGTTATAAACTTTTACCAGAATTAGTCATAATTTGTTGCGGATGATTTAATATAACAAACAGCTACTTCATGCCAACCGACACGCCAGATCAATATGTGGGCCCCACATCACAAATTTGGACCCTAGATTTAAAAGCTCGCGTTCATATTACAAAATTTTACCAGAATTAGTTAAAATTTGCTGCAAATGATTTTATATGGCAAGCAGCTACTTCATGCCAACCAAGACTGCCGGAACAATATGTGGGCCCCGCATCGAGCCGGACCCTAGATTTAAAAGCTCGTGTTCACATTATAAAATTTTACCAAATTAATTGAAATTAGTTGTAGATGATTCTATATGACAAGCAGCTACTTCATGCCAACTGGCATTGACAAATCAATATGTGGGCCCCACATCAGAGTCGGACCCTAAAAATAAAAGTTCACGTTTCACATTATAAAATTTTAGCAGAATCAATTGAAATTTGTTTCCCATGATTTAATATGATCAGCGGCTACTTCATGCCAACTGACACTACAGATCAGTAAGTGAACCCCACACCAGATCCAAAAAAATTCAACATCAACCTATATCAACTGCCAGTGTTGTACTATGCGAAAATTTAAAATCAACCAGGGGCTCAGCCCATTCAAACCCAAAAAATAAAAACCCAATTCCAACCCATCCAACCTAATTTTTTATTAAATCCAACCCAACCTAACCCGCTAAGTAAATCAACCTATTTCTACCCATCCAAATAAGCCCATAGCAGAACCCAACCCGAAAAACCCGGGTTCCACCCAACCCATTAGCAGGCCTAATTTGAACCTCGTCCCATAATAAATGTTATTTTTGTCTATCATAAATCAAATTATTTTATGTTTGACCAGGTTCATAAAGAAGAACATCAATATTTATGGCAGTAAATAAAAATACTACGAAGACATATTTACTTATTTGGTATCATCATAAATTTAAGTATTTTTATATACTTGTTCCTTCTTAAGATAGATAATTTCACTTAGGACAAACTAGAATAACTCTTTTAGAGGGGATCGTGGGAACATATCTCAGTGTTCAGTACTCTAAAAAATATCTCAGTGTTCTGCTGCTTGTGGCTTCTAGTTCTAGGTGTGTTCTAAACAAAAAGTAAACAGCCTGTTCGCTGGAGATTATTGCGGCTGCGGTTGGTTTGTACTTTGTAGGTTAGATTTTCTGAGAGAAAAATACTGTTCCATGGTTGACAAGTAGGGCTGATTTTGGCTGATAATCTATAATTCAGGAAATGAAAAAAAGATTATGCAAGTGTTTCCGAGACGTACTTGAAAGATGCTTATCAAGGCCTCTGTTACACACATACTCGAAGCAGAGCATTCTTGTCTGTTTTTCAGCAATAACATATTTCCCGCTCGGTAGCTTGATGATCTCTCCCTTTGATTCTGAACAGTACCCTAGAAGCTGCACTATACTTTGGTGTTTGATACCCATAAGAAAAGAGGCCTCATTCTGGAATCGGTCATCCTCCACCAGATATATGTGAACCTTTTTTACAGCAATAACTGAACCGCACCGGAGAATTCCCTTCATTTCAGATAATAGATGACAGATCCGTTCGTTAGTTATTGCTGCCAACGTTTGAAGATTAATTGTCGCGAAAAGAATTCGTCATACCTTGTAAACCACTCCGTACCCACCCCTTCCGAGTTCTCGCTCATCGCAAAAATCATCTGTGATGGATCTCAAAAAGCCTAGCGGCAGAGATAATGGTTCTGCAGTTGGATTCAGCAGCTTGTTCTCCAATTCCTGTATCTCACATTCAGTACCTCTATTGTCCATCTTTTAACACAGAGCCTGCTTTAGATCGAAATTATATACTTGTGTCAGAGATTGTTATGGTATTTAGATTACTGATTTTATGAGTTCCTCCAACATCTAAATTACATCATCTGATGTACAGCTGAACGAAGAACTGTAAGGCGTATGGGTATGGCTAGGATATACTACGTGAGAAACTAGCTACTTACCAGAGTATATTTGTTAGAGCACGTATGGCCAGGGCCCTGTGGGATTATGTAGCCTCTCTGGGAAATAGACGGCCAGACATGAGGTGGCGATGATGGTGCCTAACCGATTCACAGCAATACGTCGACTGACTGGACCGCCATGACCGTGCTGATACTCAATTATGATCAAAAGCCTGCAATCAAAGAAGTTGAAAAGAATACAGAGTTAGACCAAAAATACTAGGGACAATTTGCTGCAGGACACCAAAAGTGGCGCGCATTGGCTGGAGGACACTTTTGCATGTAACACTCACCACCAAAATAGTTGCCATTTATAAACTGCAAGGCCAATGGCTATGAAATTTTAACAGCAACAAGATAAGATAGTTAGCTACGAATCATCTAATACTCACTTCCATAGAAAATATCGTTAAGGCCATGAAATCATGTCCACCAGCAACCTTAACAGCCATAATTTTCTAGTGGACATGATTTCATGGCCTTAATGAAATTTTCTATGGAAGTGAGTATTAGATGATTTGTATCTAACTATCTTATTTTGCTGCTGTTAAAATTTCATAGCCATTGGCCTTATAGTTTACAAATGGCAACTGTTTTAGTGGTGAGTGTTACATGAAAAAATGTCCTCCAGCCAATTTATGTCTTTCGCGGTGTCCCATGGCCAATTTTCCCAAAATACTATTGTACATCACAGGACAGAACACCCCTCTCTCCCTCCCGTGTCAAAGAGATATCCTTTCTTTTTTTCACTTGTGTAGTATATATGGACTTTTTTTTTTTTTTGAACGAAGAGGAACGGTTTGAGGCCCCTACTGAGATATCACTTCCAGTAGATTGCCGAGCCAACAAATTAAGCTTAAACTATGAGCAAAACATATATTCCCCAAACCCTTGCAAACTGTTGCGCTAGTTGAAATCTCAGAGACCTTAATAAACTGTTGCCACCAGAAGATCTATGTTTGAGTTCGATGTGTCTGCTGCATACATGGAGGAGAAAGGCACCATGAGCTAAAACTTATGCTGCTGTCGTTGACGGAGGAAACTACCTACAGGCAAGAAGCTTACCCGGCGAGCAGGATTTGATTTTTTTTTTTTTGAATCGAGGATATTCCCCATTTCCATTAATCAACGGAAATACCGTAACAAGAGTTTGGAACCGGAACAAGACAGCTACCAGAAGAAAGACAGCACGCGAAACAGATATAAGCCATACTAACAGACCTACATCTACACGCGCCGAGAACCTAATAGAGACAGCAAAAACGACCCTGACCTTTGCTCCAACTTTGAGCAGGGAGGTCACCAAAGGCCAAGTAATAGGCAGCAGAAACTCCTGACAGTATTAACATTCTCAGATTACAGACGTCTCGCAATCGCAGCGAAGAAGGTAAATCTTTGTGCGATGATCTCCTTTTGTATACACAGCCATCAGTCTTTGCCCAGCAGCTTAGGGTCTTCAGACTTCTTCTTCTTCTTGATCAACTTGGCAGCGATCTGCAGTACAGTGTTGATCCCTTCAACCAGAGCCTCCTTATCTCCACCTGTGTATAGATCTGCCCAGTAGTTCATTAGCATCCCAGCATAACAAACAATATAGGCAGGATCTTGTATGATTTTCCCATTGAAACAAACATTATTACGACTCTTCCAAAGAGCCCAACAGATAGCAGCAATACCAAGAGCATGAAAAGAGGAACCATTCTCTAGCCATTTTTCACACCAGTTCCAACTTTGATTAAACGACTTAGGAATGTTATCAGCATTGATACAAAAGGCAATAATAGCCCAAACAGCTTTCGCAACACTACACTGAAAGAACAGATGCTCAGCAGTTTCAGGACAGGAACAAAAGTAACATGATGGGTCACCGCCCCAATTTCTCTTTATCATATTGTCTTTAGTTAGAACTGCATTTTGTGATAACATCCAAAGGAAAATTCTAATCTTCGGAGGTATCTTAGCTTTCCAAATTTTTTTCATATACAAACCAGAGTCAGATTGTGTTAGGAAATTATACACTGATTTCACAGAAAATGTGCTCTTCCCACCCAGAGACCAGACCACCACATCATCATCATCAGATAATTGAGTGTTCTTAACATCATCGACAATCTGTTGCCAATCTAGTAACCAACCATCTAGTAAAGCCTACTTCATATCTATTCTCAATGAATTCAGCAACAGTTACATTTTGATTCAAGCATAAAGCAAACAAATCAGGGTATTTCTCATTTATGGGAACCTCATAAAGCCAAACATCTTTCCAGAAAAGTGTCTTCTTTCCATTTTTAACTAGCATTTTCCTCCCTTTTAGGTAAATATGTCTAACTTTCAACAGGTCAGCCCACATGTGTGAGTCATTCTATCTATGTTTCATAGTACAGATAGAATCTGATTTCAAGTACTTATATTCAATAATATCTTGCCATAATCCTTTTTCTTTATCTAGTTTCCACCACCATTTACAAAGAAGGCTAATGTTCATTTTTCTTATATCCTTGATCCCAAGGCCACCCTTTTTTTTACTTTTACATATCTTGGTCCATTTGACCAAATGGTATTTCCTTTTAGTACCCCCACCCTGCCAGAAAAAGGTTCTTCTGACCTTGTCCATCTTATATACAACTGTTTTAGGTGCTAGGTACATAGACATCTGATATATAGGTGTGCTATTAAGGCTTGAATTAATTAGCACTGACCTCCCAGCAATAGACATTGTGCCCCCTTGCCAAATGTCTAGCTTTTTAGCATTTTTTTCAAGTAAAGGGTCCCAATCAGATAAGTGTAATCTACTTGGGTTCACAGGTACTCCCAGGTATTTGATTGGAAACCAACCAACTTGACAGTTAAAAATTCCAGCATAGTAAACATCCCAAGCGTCCTCATCATTCAAAGTTACCACCTCACTTTTATGAAAGTTTATTTTAAGACCAGCCATAAGCTCATACATATACAATAACAATTTCAGCTTCCTGGCCCCCTCGACATCATGTTTAAGACAGATGATGGTGTCATCTGCATACTGCAGGACAGCCACCCCTCTGTCAATGATATGATCAATAAGCCCATGAAAAAGACCATTTTCTTGTGCTTTGACAATCATTCTAGTTAGACCATCTGCTACAAAGTTGAAGAGAATAGGAGATAGGGGATCCCCTTGTCTCACTCCTTTGTAGCTTTTAATATAAGAACCAATTTGATCATTTAGTTTGACACTGACAGTCCCACCATATACCACCTGTTTGATCCAACCACACCATTTCTCATCTAAGCCTCTAGCAAGTAAACATTCAAACAAGAAACTCCAGCTTACCTTGTCGTAAGCTTTCTCAAAGTCAAGTTTCAGAACCACACCCATTTGCTTTTTTCTTTTTGTCTCATGAAGAATTTCATGTAACATCATTACTCCACTCATAATATTCCTACCCTTCATAAACGCAGTCTGATTGGAATGTATAAGCTTATCAGCCACTTTTTCAAACCTCAAAGTCAAAGTTTTAGTGATTAGTTTATACAAACAGTTGAGTAGGCAGATTGGCCTATATTGCTGGATTTTAGCAGCATCAGAAACTTTACTAATGTCCACCTTGCAATCATGAAAATCATTAAAAAATTGCACCACATCCTTCTTCACAATTTCCCAACAGACCTGGTAAAATTCTATGGGAATTTTATCAGGGCCAGCAGCCTTATTTTTTTCCATTTGGAACAGAGCATTTTTGATTTCTTCTTCAGTGAATGGTCTACATAAGTTTTCATTTTCACTACTAGAAGTCTGGGGTAAATTCTCCCAAAGGCTTTGATCCAAATGAATGTTATGACATGGTTCAGTCCAAATAACCCCGAATAATATTCAGTGGCATGTTGTAATAATTTTTCATCCCCTTCAATTGTAACTCCATCTTTTTCTAAGGATATAACAGTATTCTTCCTTCTTCTCCCACTAGCTACCTTATGGAAGAAGGTGGTGTTGTTGTCACCCTTCAACAGCCACTGTTCATGAGATCTAGAATACCAATACAACTCTTCTTGATCAAGCAGCTGTAAATTTTCTTTCAACAAATCCATTTTCCTAATTACTTGGACAGAATCTAAACCAAATTGTCTCTTCAATAGATTCCAGTACAGCAATTTCTTTTCCCACCTCTTCTCTTTTTTTCCTTATTTCTCCTTGTAAATTGAATCCCCAACCTTTAAAGTATTGTTTTACCAACTTCAATTTTTGTTGAATTTTATCTAGAGCTGTAGGAGCTCTACAATGTTTTTTCCATATTTCCTCCACCTTGGGGTAGAAATCAGGATTTGTGAGCCATGTCAAATCAAACCTGAACTGGAGATGCTTTAAAGCCTTACAATGGCCAGATGTGAGGACACATGGTTTTTACCATAACCATTGTGTAGACCTTTGTGTGATGAGTGATTGTCAACATGCCAACACAAGGCGTGTGTGTGTTCTTACTAACCGATGGCACGCGGATACGTGTCAAACATTGGTGTCTCTTGGCTTATGTTGTCTGCAGGTGTCGAGCTCAGACACGGTGGTCGACGGTGTGGTGAAGGTCAAGTAGGGCGTGCCGTGCTGACGGACCGGGTGCGGTGAAGGGCGGACGTTAGGCTTGGACTGAGGGACCTTGAAGCCGGGCGGCTAGCCGTGGTGGCTGACAACTGGGACATCGACAAGTGCAAGTGTGCACGGCGGGGGATGCGTACGGGTTACGCTACTCGCGGATGGTTTGGTGGTTTGCCCTCAAAACCATCGACGACGGTTTGGTGGTTTCGCCTCAAAACCATCGACGGAGGGTTTCCCGGGCTTTGCCTCAAAACCCGGGCGGAGGTCCCACACGGACGGACGGCACGTGGCGGCATCGGGGAGATCGCTTGGAAGCGAGGCTACCGGTGAGGAGGCGCGGTGGCCGTCGGATCAAGTGAAGCTTGAGTTGGACCCTTATGCCCCTGGCTGAGTGGTTTGGCTCTTCATGTATCCAAGGGCAAAGAGGGAATGTGTAATAGGCCCTATAAATAAGGGTGAGGGTTCCCTTCCCCATTACCTCTTTTATTTTGCATTTCTCCTATAGGGTTTCTTCTTCTAGTTTCTTGGTGAGAGAGAGGTCCGCAAATCTACGATTTGTACTCGAACCAAAGTTGTGTGGCAAGCGAGCGCCGAGTCTCTCGCTTTGTTTCCTCCGGGATTAATCACCTGTCTTTGTTTTCTCGTGATGGATTTTTGGTTCTTCCCGAGTTTTCACTTCCCCTGTTAGTTCTCGGTGTGTCTTCTTCGATTCGAGATCATTTTAGTTTGGTGTGCTTTACGACTGCTTCTTTCGGAGCCTTTGCACACACTTCGTCTGCCTTGCTAAGAGCCTTCACACCTCTGCTCCCGCAAGTCTGCAGCCTCTGCTTTCAACTCCCGCAAATCTGCCCCAGCCTCTCGCTTTTGGCTCCCGCAAGTACCGTAGCCTTTGCGTGTAGTCTTTGCAACCAGCTCCTGCAAGTCTGCACCCTTCGCTTCTGCCTGGTTTGGGGCCTTTGCACCTGGCTCACTCAAGTCTGCAACCTTTGCTCTCGCTTTGCTTAAAGCCTTTGCACCTGGCTACTAAGAGTCTGCAGCCTTTGCTCTGCTCTGCTTGAGCCCTTTGCACCTGGCTACCATAAGTCTGCAGCCTTTGATCCCACTTTGCTAGAGACCTTTGCACCTGGCTACCAAGACTCTGCAGCCTTTGCTCTGCTGCTTCTTTGCTTGGGGCCTTTGCACTTGGCTCCCGTAAGTCTGCGGCCTTTGCTCCAGCCTCTGTTCGTTTGAGCTCCGATTGTTTTACCGCTTCTTCCGCTTTGTGGTGATCCGCTGTGTTCCTTGGGAACATCCACCCTCGCAATAGGGTCGTGATCATCACCAGTTTGTGTATCGCTTCTTGGGGTGCTTTGTAGAGCCAAGGACCAAGAGTTTTGAAAGAAATTTTGAGGCTCCCATTCGCCCCCCCTCTGGTCACCGTTCACCGGTCCTTCAATTGGTATCAGAGCCGGTTAAGGATCACTTCACCTTAATCGGTCCGTGATCCCCGAAGGCGACATTATGGAGAACCATGGGCTTGGCAAGCCACCACACTTCGATGGCAAGAACTATCCCTATTGGAAGATACGCATGTCGGCGCATCTCCAAGGGATTGATTCGCGTGTATGGGAGATCTGTGAGAATGCGAACTACGTGGTACTTGCTGCCCGTGTTAACCAAGCACAGATCGACCAACACAAGGCGAACAATACTGCTAGAACTGTTTTGTTCTCTGCTCTTTCTATGGAGGAATTTGAGCGTGTTTCTGATTGTGCTACTGCTCGAGAGATCTGGTCTAGACTGCAGAGCTATCATGAGGGTACTGCCCATGTCAAGACTAGACTCTATGAGACACACAAGCGAGAGTATGAAAATTTTGTTCAAACCGATGGTGAATCCGTGATTCTTTGTTCACTCGCTTTCAAACCATCGTGAACAAGATGAGGGCAAACAACCTCGATGCCCTATGATGATCATCAGAGGGCCCTTAAGCTTCTACATGCTCTTGATCGGAGGGTTTGGGAAATAAAAGTCTCGGCGATCATCGAATCGCCCAGCTACGAGACTCTCACTGTGGATGAGCTGTTCAGCAAGCTCAAGTCCACCGAGATTGACCACCAGACGCAGGCGAGGATCAGAAATCCGTCTGCCCCTACCATGGCTTTGCTCCCAAGTACAGGAGGTTCAAGTTCTTCAGCTAACCCTTCACAGTTACCTCTTGCTTTGTCGTCTTTGGTCTCAGCTATAGAGGAGCAGATGGAGGCCTTTGGGGACGACGAGCTCGCTTTGGTGATTAGCCGGTTCTCACGGTTTTACAACAACCGTTTGAATCGCCGGCGTGGTATCACCAAGCCAGGCTACTTCAGGTGTGGAGATCCCGACCACTACATCACCAACTGCCCCAAGGCCAACAAGAACTCCGACAACAAGAACGACTACGGCAAGCGCAAGGACAAGCACGAGTCCTCCGCACCGAAGTACAAGTACAAGTACAAGGGAGGATTTGACAAGGAGGCTGTCAAGAAGAAGTACCTGGAGAAGCAAGAGGCGAAGCAGCGAGCCTTCCTCGCATCCCTCAGTGATCTCGACGACGACTCCGACGGTGGCTCACCCCAAGCGATGATGAAGCCAAGCGGAAGGTCGAGAACAGTTCAATGGGTTGTGCTTCTTCGCGACTCCAAGCTTGGAGGCTCTTTGCACCATGGCACTCGACGAGTCTACCCCAAGCATTGAGAAGAACGACGACACCAAGCCCGAGGTAGAACAAAATCTCGAGTCCCTTGTCAGCTGAGGTTGATAACTTGACTACCACTTTGCTTAGTCAAGATGCTTTGCTTAAGCGTGCTTTGCTCGTGAGAGAAAAGAGTTCAAGGCTAAGTGGGAGCTTGCTTTGTCAAAGAGCTAGAGTCCGGTAGGGAGTCTGTGCACATCTCTCGATGAGTCGAGTGTGATGCTTGTGCCATTCATATGGCAAACTTAGCTGATGTGCGGTCAAGTACGTTGCTTTGGTAGATGAGTTTGATGATGTTAAGACTAGGTCTCGTCTCGTGAGTCCTTGCAAATCTTGTGATGGTTTGAAGTCGAGCTAGATGAGAAAACTGCTAGGATTGCTTTACTTGAGAAGTCTAGTCTTGTTACTAGATGTGCTTGTTGTGAGGCTCGGAGCTAGAACTGGACTCATGTAGGCATGACAAGAAAAGGGCCGAAGAAGAAATCACAAATCTTCGGTCCATGCTCGCTTGGTTGTCTTGTAATGAACCACGGCTTGGCATGATGATGAGTCGAGTTCAAGAGGGGAACGACACAACGGGATTAGGCTTTGCTACAGGTGGGAAGGGTGAAAATGTTTTTGGTAAGGTTGGTGAACACAGTGGTATGAACGCATCTGAGAAATCCACCAAGCCTTCCACTACTCCCAAGTTGATCAAAATCACTCCACCTCAGCCTAACAAGCCCAATGTGAAAGATGGTGTGTTTGAGGAACCTCCCAAAGCTTCACCTCCAAAGCAAGTGTGGACTCCAAAACCAAACCACCTAAGGAACCCACTTGACACACTTCTCGACATCTCTATTAAACCCCCTCCAAAGAACAAGCAAACCCAAAGAGTGAGTCAACCATCACCCAAGAGAGAGGTGTAACACTGTGATTATTGTCACCATGATGGTCACTTGTTTGAGTTTTGCTTTCGGAGGAAGAGAGATGAGTGGCATGAGTATGAGCTTTTCCATAACTCTACTCATGGTGTGTTTGCTCCACATTTCCAGAGGCACGGTGCTAGGCCAAGAGGTGCAACACCTCAAGGACCTAGGCCTCAAGGTGTGAGACCACGAGGTGGTCGTGCCCGGCGGGTTCGGGTTTTGCTTATGACCTTGGATCTCGTGACCGTGGCTTTCGGTCTTACTGAAATGAGCGGACCATGTTTTCTTCGTCGTGGTGATCGCTCCACTCAATTGCGACATGGCATGTATGGTGCTTTTGATGATACTTCTCGTGGGCAAATGAGTCAACACTGGTCCCCTTCTCGTTTTGCTAACCCCAGTGTTGGACCATTTGCACATCCCATATCTTATTACTGATGCAGAGTGTGGGGTGGAGAGCATGTGCTTGATGGAACTTGATCTTTTGGTGTGATCAAGTGTTGATGGCTCTCTACACCTATTTTGCTTGCCTTGTGGTGACTACTTACACTTTGTGCGCTATCTTATACACTCATACCTTGTTCTTTAAAGCTTTCTTACTTGTGGTATGAGTTTGATTGGTTAGTTGCTCACTTGTATAGTTTTAGCATGTATTTTACTTGTTTCATGCTTTTATTTCTAGTCTAGCATGTTCTTTTACGTGTATCATATGCCATGCTAGCTTTGTGTATATCTTGGTGGATTAGCCACTTTTCATGTTAGTGTGGGATCCTCATGAACATTTTGCCATGCTTTTATCATGTGCTTTAATGTGTATAGTTGGTATGATGTTCATTAGGTATCCTCTCTAATTGCTAGTTCTTGTATAGTTACTTGTATTTCTATGACATGTTTTGCTAACTCGAGTTTTTAGTCTTTCCGGCTAGTTTCATGTTACATGCTTTTATTTCCAAATTGATATCATCATTGTGCATCATAGCATGTGTTAGGATTGTGGTTGCTTTTGGGCTTGGTGTGTCTTGTCTCCAGTTGTTTTTCTCAGCTTTCATGGAGAAGGAATCCTCTACGACTTGGAAAATTGCCCACGGTGAGTCTTTTTTAGGTGTTTGGTTACAGGTGCTTCATTCTAAGGAAAGGTAACTTAGACAAGTTCAAATCTAGATCTTTAGACGGCATGTTTCTTGGTTATGCAACTTATTCACATACTTATAGAGTAATTTAACCTTGAAACTAACCATGTCATGGAGACTTATGAAGTCATCTTCGACGAAACCACACCTTGTTTGGCTCCCGTTTTTCAAAATGCAGGTGATCGGAGATTGGCAAGAGCGGTTGTATGGAGGAGGAGTAGGACGATGCTGATTGGGATGATCCCAAACTCACTCCATTGGCTGCCCCAGTTGACCCCGTGACGACTACTTCGACAGCCCAAGTACTTCTTCCTCGACTTCATATGGGCCGAACGACCACTTTCATCGCCTTGCACCAACTGCACCTAAGGGAATGTTAGCTGCGTTTGAGGGGGAGGCAACTTCATCAAAGAAAGCACCTCGGCGCATCTAGTAACGCCATTCCCCTGGGATCTTGTTCGGTAACACGCAACCGATCTTGTGAGTTTTCACATTTTGCTCTTGCTGCCTTTGTTGCTGACAAGTTTGCCCACTTGAGAGTGGAGTTGGGCATTTGCTATCCTTTTTAGAGTGGGGTAGCTGTATCTTGATGTATAGTATGATCTTTGGCTTTCTTCTTTGCTTTTGTTTCTTTGGCTTTGCATGTGTATCATATTGCATATCATCATGTATCATATTACCTTTGTTGAGCTTCATGACTATAGCGCTTTTTTTATTACATTCATGCTCTTGCTAGTATGTCTTGTGTATATCACTTGGAGCTTGCGGCTTAGGCTTCCTCTCGATCACTTGTTACATGTTATGAGCTAAGCCTTTTTCTAAATGTGAACTCCGCTTAAATCTTGATGCAACTCGAAAATTGTTCACCTTTGAGATGGCAACTAGCATGTGTAGGTTTTGTGAGAACCTTGTTGCTTTCATGTGTATGCTTGAGTTGCTATGTCTCATGTTTCTTGAGTCATTCACTTAGCTCGGATCTCTTGATAATCTTGTGCTAAAACTTGATGTCTAAGCTAAGAAATGATGAAAAGTTTTTGAGTTGGATCTTTTACGTCCCACGGCAATGTCACGAGATTGCTTCTCATTCATTCGAGTGAGATGAACTTGGGCATTGTAGTGCTAGTCCACAACCACTCGTGACGAGATAGCTTCCCACTTGCACTAAGGGATGAACTCGGCGTGGTTGAAAAACATGATAAAAACAATCTTTTTGGCGGACGGTTTTTGATCCTCTCGTATACACATGTCTAAATGAAATCTTGTTAACTACTATTTTAACTCTGATCAATGTTGTAGTTACAAGTGTTGTTAAGTGTATCTTTCAGACATGATGTGTGACCGTTATATGGGGTAGTTCACTCTTGTATACATGTGTTAGCACTTGTTTGATCCCCTGCTTATATGTGCTAGGTGCTATTCTTTTTGGTGAACACCTTTTATAAAATGCCCAACACCTGATCAATTGCTTATGTATCATATTTCGTTTCACTTGATCAGCTTGAGCATTGGCTTTGACTTGTGCTTTTTGCTATACACTTGCCATACTTGCTAGAGCATCTATGTACTCGGATTGCTATACTCTTGAAGCTCTGCATTTTGCATCTCTTTCATGGCATGCTTTGAGGGGAAATTGAAGTTTCTTTTGCTTCTATCTTGATAAGTGCATTTGCCAACAAGGGGGAGAATGATTCCACAAATCCAGAGAGTTCATTTGTGAGGATGCATTTGCAAAGGGGGAGGATGCCTTTGTCAAGGGGGAGTTGCACTCTGAGCTATGCAAAGGGGGAGGATGCCTTTGTCAAGGGGAGTTGCACTCGAGCTATTTTTTGAACTCGCTTTTGCTAAGATGTGTTGAGCCTTTGCCTCCTCTTGAGGGCTAGCTTTGGTTTTCTTGGTTGCGTTGAGCCGTTGCCCATGTCTTTAGGGACCAAGTCGTGACTTTGCTTTGCTCATTGCAAATGACCCGTTTTTTGCTTGTCTTTGGCTCTCGGTCATTTGGATGGGTTGTCTCTGGTTTGTGTTGGTGTTGACAATGCACTCATCAAGGGGGAGATTGAGGACACATGGTTTTTACCATAACCATTGTGTGGACCTTTGTGTGATGAGTGATTGTCAACATGCCAACACAAGGCGTGTGTGTGTTCTTACTAACAGATGGCACGCGGATACGTGTCAAACAATGGTGTCTCTTGGCTTATGTTGTCTGCAGGTGTCGAGCTCAGAGACGGTGGTCGACGGTGTGGTGAAGGTCAAGTAGGGCGTGCCGTGCTGACGGACCGGGTGCGGTGAAGGGCGGATGTTAGGCTTGGACTGAGGGACCTTGAAGCCGGGCGGCTAGCCGTGGTGGCTGACAACTGGGACATCGACAAGTGCAAGTGTGCACGGCGGGGGATGCGTACGGGTTACGCTACTCGCGGATGGTTTGGTGGTTTGCCCTCAAAACCATCGACGACGGTTTGGTGGTTTCGCCTCAAAACCATCGACGGAGGGTTTCCGGGCTTTGCCTCAAAACCCGGCGAGGTCCCACGCGGACGGACGGCACGTGGCGGCATCGGGGAGATCGCTTGGAAGCGAGGCTACCGGTGAGGAGGCGCGGTGGCCGTCGGATCAAGTGAAGCTTGAGTTGGACCCTTATGCCCCGGGCCGAGTGGTTTGGCTCTTCATGTATCCAAGGGCAAAGAGGGAATGTGTAATATGCCCTATAAATAAGGGTGAGGGGTTCCCTTCCCCATTACCTCTTTTATTTTGCATTTCTCCTTTAGGGTTTCTTCTTCTAGTTTCTTGGTGAGAGAGAGTCTCGCAAATCTACGATTTGTACTCGAACCAAAGTTGTGTTGCAAGCAGAGCACCGAGTCTCTGCTGTTTCCTCTGGGATTAATCACATGTCTTTGTTTTCTGTGATGGATTTTTGGTTCTTCCCGAGTTTTCACTTCCCCTGTTAGTTCTCGGTGTGTCTTCTTCGATTCGAGATCATTTTAGTTTGGTGTGCTTTACGACTGCTTCTTTCGGAGCCTTTGCACACACTTCGTCTGCCTTCCTAAGAGCCTTCACACCTCTGCTCCCGCAAGTCTGCAGCCTCTGCTTTCAACTCCCGCAAATCTGCAGTCTCTGCTTTCGGCTCCCGCAAGTCTGTAGCCTTTGCGTGTAGTCTTTGCAACCAGCTCCTGCAAGTCTGCACCCTTCGCTTCTGCTTGATTTGGGGCCTTTGCACCTGGCTCACTCAAGTCTGCAACCTTTGCTCTCGCTTTGCTTAAAGCCTTTGCACCTGGCTACTAAGAGTCTGCAGCCTTTGCTCTGCTCTGCTTGAGCCCTTTGCACCTGGCTACCAAGACTCTGCAGCCTTTGCTCTGCTGCTGCTTTGCTTGGGGCCTTCGCACTTGGCTCCCGTAAGTCTCGCGGCCTTTGCTCCGCCTCGTTCGTTTGAGCTCCGATTGTTTTACCGCTTCTTCCGCTTTGTGGTGATCCGCCGTGTTCCTTGGGAACATCTACCCTCGCAATAGGGTCGTGATCATCACCCGGTTGCGTATCGCTTCTTGGGGTGCTTTGTAGAGCCAAGGACCAAGAGTTTCGAAAGAAATTTTGAGGCTCCCATTCACCCCCCCTCTGGTCGCCGTTCACCGGTCCTTCAAGATGATAAGATCAAAGGGTTATGATCAGAAAGGTCTCTTGGGAGTTTTTTTGACTAGAACATTTGGAAATATATCCTCCCACTCTTTAGACACCAATATTCTATCAAGTTTTTCCAACAAGGGGGGGTCCTGATTATTGGACCAAGTGTATAAACCCCATGTCATGATGATTTCTCTAAGCTCATGAAAAGATATCAAAGTGTTAAAGATGTCAGAAAGGAGCAGGATTTGATTTGATCACCCAAAGTTGTTGTGGGAACAGAATCGGTGGCAACTCCCGTCCCAGCCTACCAGTGCGAGGGCATGCAGCAGGGCTAGAAATCCCCTGTTGCTTGCTGCCTCAAATCAAAGAAGGCGATGAACCGCAAGCTTGAGATGAGGGAGGAGAACCAATATTGTGGTGATAGTGAGGCGGTCGACCAGCGGTGTACTAGTGCGGATGCTAGGCAAAGCAGGCACAGTAGGAGCCTCTTTGGTAGGGCGCCTTTGCAGCAACCAACTCTGCCAATAGAACTGAAACACTTAGCCAGAGCCCAAAAAAAATAAACTCCAGCTATACGTGCAAAACGACTTCGGCTCCACTTCTATGGGTGCAAAAGGCGCTTCTCCAACTTTGGTTGTTTACATGTTTAGTGCTGCTCCTTCGGCTTCGGTGCTGGAGCTGAAAAAGAAAATCCTAGATCCAGTGCGTTGGTCAACGAGTCAACTGCCGTGTACCGTCACCACGCGGGACTGATAGAGTTACAATAAAAATAGATTTTACATAATGTTTTTTTAGCATCACAGAGTTTCATTAATTCATAGCAAGATTACAATCGACGGCCGCGAGTTCGGTTAACCAAACCGGGACCTCGTCAAGCCAAAAGAAGGAGCGCTTTGTGGCCGTAACCGTACATGCACAGTAATGAGCCACAGAGTTCGCTTCTCTGCCAACCCATAAAATTTTAAACTCTCTAAAGTTTTTACCTAACTCTGTAACATCGAACCACAGACCACCTAGCGATGATCTCACACCGGATTTTACATAATGTTTGTTGGAAATTGATGGAGATGCTCTCAGGAAACAAATAACCATATGGCGAGTGTGTGATGAATTAGAAAAACAAATGATATATACTACTAGTTTGTCTCAAGTTGTAGTTCGTTTGACTTTTTTTATCCTAAATTTGATCACTCATCTCATTCAAAAATCTGTTCAAAATATAATTTATTGTCTTTGAAAATGACCTAAATTTGACTACATTTACTCAAATTTTTTGAATAAGATGAGTGGTCAAATTTAAGGTCAAAAAAATCAAATGAACTATAATTTAAAATGGAGGGAGTAGTATTTGGCAGCGCACCAGCACCTTGGGCGGAGAAAAAAAAAACTAAAAAGGTGAGCCTTTACGGAGTCAAAGTCAAGTGGGTCATAATATTAGGAAAGTATACACAAAGCAAACGACCACTTCAAGTGGGATGCAAAGTTTCGAGTTAAAAAAGCCCGCTTTGCCTTGCATCATGGTACAGCATTCATTTTATATACTGTACGGTTCCAATTGAAAAGTTTTCCGGAACCGTAGTGGAGCATAGATACCTCGATACACTTCAGGGTTCAGGCTAGCATTCACATGCATGCAGGCCGCAAGGTACGCACGATACGAGTACGCGATGATCCACACAGTAAGCTACAGTGCTACACATAGGCACCGGCTGTTCATCAGCCCCTCCAGCGTGTTGAATTCCCCGGTTTGGGCGGCCTGTGAGCCAGCGCCCTGCAGGGGCCCCGGCGAGCAGAGAGGTGCTCCAAGATGGCGTCGACCACTGAATGGAGGGGACGGAGCAGAGCCCGATGGAGCGCTGCTGAGTCCAGCGGATCCCGCATCAGCAGCCAGCACCAGGGACAGGGTGACAGGGTCGATGATGCATGGTGCTTCTTCACACGAAACTGCCGTGCCGCTTGGGATAAATCTTGCTGCCATGTTCACGTATCGTTGCAATTCAGTTTCACTTGGCACGCATCAATCAATGAAAAAAATATATAGGAAACAGGTCTGAACACACAGCCGGTCTCCATTCAGTCGAGTCAATGGTTCCTACAGATGCGTCTGGACACAAAAACCTCATTTTCAGTTGACACGTTGTTGAGTTCATCTAGCATAAGAAGGCTCCCTAGCTGTGGAAGAAAAAAAATTGGCAGAAATTAACTAAAGGAGACTGTGAGTTTTATCTCAGATGCATAGTTTCTTACATCTGTTCCGCACCAAAGTAACGCCTTATGTCACAGAAGCCCAAGGAAGCTGCACAGCCCATCTCTGTCCCCGCCGACCACCAGCAGAACAGAGGATCCTGCACCAAACCCAAGCCTGACAATGGTAGAGCAGCAGCATCCACGGAAATATCCCCACCTCTTTCAGCCATCTTTCTTTTTGTCAATATACCTTCATAATAAAACGGCATCATGTTATTTTTACATGTACAAATTTTCACAAGTGTTAGTTAGTGATTCTTCTTTTTACATTTTTTTTTGTTTGATATTTGAAAAAAAAATTATGGTTTCAGGATTGTGTCTGCAATTTGAAAATTCAGTGATCAAAACGGAGATTGTTGACTGCCTACCTCTCACTAGTCACTAGTCACAACCACAACCACCGACGTCGGCTACTTGCTGGGCAGTGGGCACCGCGATCGTCATGAAGACCCTGGACTTTAAGCACCAACATCCTCTTCAAGCTTTAAGCACCAACGTCTCCAGTGGCACAACCGCCCAAGCCCCCAAGCGAATCTGGAGCCCCCAAGCGAATCTGGAGCCCCCAAGCTAAGGGTGTCCGGTGTCCCTGCACTGCACAGGGGGCTCGGGCGGCAGATGGAGGTGCTCCAAGATGGCGTCAGCCACTGGATGCAGGGGATGGAGCAGAGGCCTGCAGTCCCCTGCTGGGTCCAGTGGCCGGCCACCGATCCCGCATCCACAGCTCCTGGGACAGGGTCGACGATGCATGTATGATGGATGACCTTCACACGAAGCTGATGTGCCGCATGGATGATAGACATGCTGCCATGTTAATATGTCGTTCCATTTCTGTTTCACTTGGTACGCGTGAATGAAAACGTACAGAAAAAAAAAAAAAAGGTTGTCGCCTGACCACTGAATAACCAGACAGCTAGCTGCTTGAAAACTGAAATCTGCATAAAAACAGAAGTATCAATCTGACAAGTTGGTGTCACGTGTAAACATTGATCAAAAAGTCACTACAGCTCATTGACGTTGCCCAGCCGTTCGTGATGTGAACAGAAACACACAAAAAACAAAAGACATTCAGCTGCATTTACCTCTGAACAAAATATGGAGAGCTATCTTTCCATCCACAGCATGTATGTACTGGTGCTAGTTTCCCAATCTGCTCTTCAAAATTTGGATACACAGCGGAACAGCATACATAATTGAAATTCAAAAATGTTGAACTGAGCTTAATTCTTCTTCCAGCTGATTGAGCTCAGTTGCAGGATGTGCCACTTCCATCTTTTGAGCAATTTTACAATCACAATCTGCATTGGGGAACAAAGTTGCATGTCTCAAGTCTGAAACTCTGAATCAGTGAAAGGAATCATGAACATTTGCATATAGAGAGGAGGCAAACAACCAACTTGAAGATTCAGAGTCGTGCTGCAGCTGCCGCGTGTCCATGTCCATCCCGGCTGCATCGGTCCTGGCGCAGATGGCGCGTGTCCACGAACAAGCTCACCAGCAATGGCCCCGTGCAGCGCTGGCGCGGCACCCCGTGAGCATCGCCAGGCGCAGAGGGCCCGCCCATGGCCGCCTCCGCCTCCCTGCACTGCGCCGCGGTGCTCCTCCACACGGGCAACTCCGCCGCCGCGAGGCCGTCGCCGGTTGGTCCAGCGCGGATCCGGACTTCCGGAGGTGGCGGCGGAGGTCGGCCCGCTGCCGCAGCCTCCCGAACCGAGGAGTAGATCCAGCGCCTCCGCCCAGGCGCTCATATGAGCGGCGACGGCGGCGATAAGATGGGCCCCGGCTCGATGGACGCCGCCGCGCAAGGTTGTTCCTGAAACGAGGCAACTGCAGATGTAACTGAAGGCTCACGTGAGGGAGGGAGGTAAGGCTCCAGTCATCCGCTTGCAGAGACCTCATTGCTGTGTGATGATGAATCAGTGATGGAAGGTCATTGGATGTGCATGATGCCATCAACTGTTGCTGCATTATTATCAAGATTGCAAACAAATTTCGTATGGCAATCAGCACTGCAAATGCATCTGGGCACAAATCCCACCTCCTTCCAGTTGATTCAGTCAGCACCGTAGATGCCTCTGCACAGTGGACACAAATCAGGCCTCTTTAATTTTTCAGTTGACAACTTGACAAGTTGTTGAATGCATATATCATTGTACCACATGAAAGCTCTAGAACGAAAAAACCAAATTTGGTTGGCAAATCTTTGGCTCCAAGAACCACTCCTGTACAGCAATCAGCACTGCAAATGCATCTGGGCACAAATCCCCCCTCCTTCAGTTGATTCACTTAGCGCCGTAGATGTGTCTGGAGAGTGGACACAAATGAGGCCTCTTTTTTCAGTTGACAACTTACAAGTTGTTAAATGCTGTGGAAGAAAGCGAATTGGAAGAAATCCATAAAAAGAGATTCTAATTTTTAAGCAGCATAAAAAACTGATTTCAATCTCTCCAGTCTCCAGCAGGCATCTGTTCAACACCTTAACATGTCGCACGAGCCCATGGAAGCTGCACACCTTAAACATTTCTATTCTTTCAGCAATATTTAAGAATACACTTTCATAATAAAATAGCATCATGTGTATTTTTTTACATGTGCAAAGTTTCACTGGTGTTTAGTAAGTCATTCTTCATCAATTCTTTTCCAGTTCCTGTCCGATACATGAGGAAATTGTCATGGTTTCGGAATTGTCTCTGGTATTTGAAAATTCAGTGTTCAAAACCAAATATAACTAAATATTTTTTGACTGCTCACCACTGAAGCTTCAATGGTCATTGAGATGTGGGCAAAGCAAATAGTTTGCATTGTCGCATGATTCAAGAACTGTCATATTATCTTGTGCTTTATTTGATGAGACTGGCACTGTTTTTTTTTTTTTTTTGTTCCACTGAAAAGAAAAGGTTTTTCATATTAGTATTTTGGTTAATAAGTGGTTCCAATGGAGATTCTTTGCAAAGAAATAGTTGCATTACATCTCAGTCTAATCTCCTGTTATACCTAATGGAAATTGGAATGCCTACAAGTAGTATAGAGCACATACAGACATCAGGTCCATTACAATCAATCGGTTAAGCAAATTGACAAGTGCATCTTAGAAGAACAGAACTCACCACGTTGGAGCAACAGACCAGTCCTATGTTCAGAAAAGATATAAGACTAGTAGAGTTCAGAACTAATAAATATTAGAGCTAAGAACCAATAAGAAGTTTCAGAATTAAAAGGCAAAGTGATACATTTTTTCTTCTGCAGCAGTACCTCTGGCCCTCAAGTCAACATAGAAATAGTTGAAGCAGGTTTTACAAGCTGAGAGCATTACTAAACTGCTAGATCACTTGATAATCAAAGCAAACCTCTCGGCCTACAAATTTTATGCATTATTGGATTGTAAATGAAACATCTATGAATATGTAAGACCCTTTTTTTTGTCTCTATAGCGCTCTCTTTATTGCTTTGGTTTATTTACCCGAAGTAACCTGAAGAAAAATCATTATATGAGACTTGTTGGTATATATTAGATACCTGGTTTTGGGATTCATTTGTAGCTTCCCTTGAGGGGAGCTAATACCTTGTCAGGTATAATTTTCCAAACATGATAATATAGGCTTACAACACTAGTTGGGTCAACACAAGATCTGAAGTCAACCTGTTTGCCCTTGTCCCTATGCTGTAGAACAAGCATGAGGAGTCATTCTAACTGTGGTTCGTTTCAAACCAACATTTTGTGTCTTAAGCTAGTATATAATATATTTTTCCTAGGCAACTTGAAGTTGCTACAAAAATACCAAAATAAATAAGATTCCGAGATCTTTTCTTGATTAGTGCGAAAGCACGATATTTCTTCCTGATGAAGAGCGTTTGTTTGTCCTTTCTTGGACTAGTAAAGCCCCGAAGTGCATATCAGGACTCAGTTTAGAGGTATCCATAGTCGATGAAATGATAGTGGGTATCATAGAGGGAAATCATTGTATTGTCTATAAGCAAAGTAAGCCGAATGATATGGGTGGAGTCGCTACTCTATGTGACAATATGCTGGCTAGTAGCCTTGTATATGCCACACCTCATTTAATTTATTAAGATCTATCTGCCAACTACCAGATGATGGAAAGCGGACAAGAAGTATGAATCCCACATCACAATGAGCTATGCAAGCCAACTTGGTTTTAACCAATTATTGATTACATACAGTAGTCATCCTAGGCTCTGAAAGGCCACACGGATATTGGCAGCTATGCTTCTAGTGATGATTTTTCTTACATGTATCTTTTACTTATGAAAGTTGCGCTATCCATTGAGAGTTTATCCCGAAGAATATTGGTTATTGATGCTCTTGCCAAGCGGCTATTTCTTTCAAAAGACCTCGAGATGTTGACATGGTCTATACCGAAGTTATATTTTCAAGTAAGATCCACAGCTTTATAGCTGACAATTTTTTATCGAAATCGTTTAGAGGCCCAAATATTCATACTAAGTTCTCTAATTGTGAAATTTAATTTTTTTTATTTCTCAAATGACCTCGGATGTTAACATAGTCTATAGCAAAGTTGTAGCTCCCAATAAATTCTGAAACTTCTAGTTGGCAATCTTTTTATCACGGGTCATTTAGAGGCCCAAGTATTCATTTTAAGTTCGCTTATGTTGAAATTTATTTTTCTAATTTTTTAATGACCACTGATGTTAACATGGTCTACACTAAAAATTGTAGATCTCAACTTGCTCTGAAACTTTGTAGTCAACAGTTTTTTATTTGAGACCGTTTAGATGTCCAAAATTTTGATTTAATTCTCTAATTATGATATTCAAATTTTTATTTTTTTCAAAACAATCTCGGATGAAAACATGCTCTATACCTAATTTGTAGTGCTCAATAAGATCTAAATTTTTCTCAATATAATATTATTGAAGTTGTAATTACTATCTATCTTTTTTGCCAAGATGCAATAAATAGCAGGCACAAATTTAAACTTAAAATATCAATATTACACTGGTGGTAATTGAAATGATACGCTAATTGATGATGAGAAGGGTGGGGTGGATTATAGCATAATTGTTTATATTTGTGGACAAATTTTAAATGCTAAAATCACGCACATTTATGAGTGGAGGCGGTATTAAGCTTGTTTCTAGGAGATATTTGATGTGCTTTTACTCTTAAAGGAAAGTGCATTGATACACGTCCGCAATCTCATAGCTTGTCTTATGCTATGGCACATAGGATTTTAAACGATATGAGAGAGAGATGAAAATGAGAGAGATGCTGTTTTACAAAGCAATTGAAAAGACAACCCATTGTATGGGGTTGCTTATTAAGGCATCTTCATATTATGTGTTGTATGATGACTTAAATCCTACTTGGACTAGAACTCAAGACAGATGTGCTAACACGACTTCTGATTCTATTATGAATTGAGTGTCTCCTACTTGCAAGTATGAGAGCCTTGGAAGGGACTATATAAACAAGGGGTGGAGGCCATAGCCATCAACCAAGTCAACACAGGGTTCTCATCCAAGGCTTGTTAGAAGCAATTAGGAACACTCAAGAGGATTAGACTAGACAGTTTTATTGCACTGGATTCTTGTATAGGGCAAGAAGTAGTGGGTCCTAAAGTGTGAAGTAGAGTCGTTAGAGCAACAATTACTTATACTCTTTTGGAGTTGTGCTTATAAAATTTGAGGTCGGCTTCATCAAAATCTTATTATCTTGTCATGGTTGCTTTAACATCATCACTAGAAAAAAACCACAGCGGCACAGGACATCTGAACCAGTTCATTTAGATATAGCACAAATATGTAGTTGAGGCCATGTCTAGTTTTTAAATAGAAACAACGTGCTATGAGTTTTTTTTTAATGTCTGGCATGGAGTTAATTGAAACGCAACAAGTAGCTAGTATAGTATTCAGAAGCAAAAGCGCACTATACTTAGTGCGAGCAGTGTCATATATTACAAACTATGGCATTTAAGTGTGTACACGAAGCCATATATACATATATATTAGAAAAAGGCTTGTCTGGTAGCAAGCAAGTAGAATTATGATATAGATCAAGGAAATGGTCATATCACCAAAGTTTGTAATAGACCGTTGCTAAATCTATATACATTTGGTTTTATATCAGGGAATATGTACAGCAAAAGATCCTGATATCTATACCAAAAGGACCTGCTAAACATTGTGAACTGCATTATGTAAATCAGCAAAGTCTGTTAGTGATAATCCATCCCTTGAACAACCTATTTAATATGAAAACAAAGTAGACATCAATATAGCAATTTATTAATATGTTTGAAATGGTACGGGCAAATAAATTCTTAAAATCTTAGAATATATATACCTTAATATTGTCTCCATACTTGTGAGCTAGCGTTGTTTCTTTACTTTATTTTCTTGCTCACGTTCTTCATGTTCATCATTGGTTCCTTCCTAAAAGAAAATGGTTGTTATATAGGCACAGTATAATATATAAATTTTATTAATTTATTTAAGGTTAAAAGTAAAGAAAAATAATGTGGCAAGGAATTAGTACCTGGCTGTCATACTTTGTCTTCTTAAAGGCCCTTTTGTTGGACGCATCCTTTTCATTCCAATCCCTGAAATATTATTTTGTACATATTAAAAAAATTATGTTTCTTACAAAAGTGTAGAATAATACATTACTGTATTTTTTTTGTCATACTCAGATGTTTCGATATCCATATTATCTTCAATATCTCCATCTAGTGGTATCCGTGGAGACTGGAGCTGAAAGAAGGGAAACCAACTTATATGTTAGCAAACACAGCAGTAAGGGAACTCTTTTTCCTAACTGCATGTTATAGATTTGGAACGACATCATAAGACAAGGAGACATGTATTGACTACTGAGTTGTTGGGATGCTAAGAAATAAAATGGCTATATAATTGACAGTTTTGTGAAAAGATACATTTTAATCGATATCAACAGGAAACTTAACTTTATACAACCAACAACCAATCTACGATGTACTACAGCTACGCATCTATACATGAGGTTGGCATGTCAGTCCAAACCATACCAGGTATCATATTATATTTAATCAACAGAGATGCCAATAAAACAATAGAGAATCAGTATATGACAGAGATGCCAATAAAACTTTTTTTCATTGGCCACTGGAACTTGTAATAGAAAACAATATATTTACCTGAACTGGTTTTCTTTTAGACATTATAGGAACCAACAGCGGTAGGTCCTGTTCCTTGATAGTTGATCTATCGCTGATATTTTGGACTGCTCCAGTTTCTGGTATAATAGATTGCCTTCCAAATCTCTCCTTTATTCTTACAACTACGAATGAAGGATCAACAGCTTTTATACTTTTGTTGGGTAGAATTCTTGCAACAAAAGTGAACTTATGTCCAATCCATGTAGATATTTCTGGTGGAATCTCAGTTGGTTTGTACTGCTTGTAAAGATTCTCAGCAGTTTTTCCAATCAGCTGTGTTCCTCTCTTTTCAAAGAACACAAACTCAAGCGTGTAGGTTTCATCAGTACCAAGGAATGGTATCTTGTACCTGTTCATTAGAGATGATGGTTCAATAATGTGTTATGTATCTTTTTTACAGATATGTGCATAAGTATGTGTTTGTGTAGGATTAGCTCACTCCCAATCAAACTGAGTGCTTGAGCATCCTTCTTTGGTGCATTTGGAAGTGTTAGGTTCTAGGCGCATTCTAGAACTGTAGACCCCACAAGCTTGATAACACCAAGTTTGACCTTCCATAATGCCTGAAATGGTCACCGTACATTCATACATATTTGCCTGCAGTGGTGTATATATTCTTAGAATATAATGCAAATATGTACTTACAATATGCAGAGAATAAGTGCATCAAAGCAATTCATCATACATAAAAAAATAATTATAGAACTATATGTTGTTTGTTTTTTAGCTAACCTTTTCAGTGAAAGGGTCTATTGTTTGCAGCTGCATAAGTGTTCCTTTCTCAAAATCTTGTTTGCCATCATATCCTCCTTGTAATTGCTATCTTTGGATTGGAATTACAGGTCCTGTAAGACTGTATTATTTTGAGAACATATAACGTTAGCGTCTGTAAAATAGTATAATAATTAGAAATAGTTCATTTATATTGTGAATAGTCTGTTTTGCTCTCTGTACCTTCTCTGAAACGATTTGATTTCTGGTATATCATTTTCATTGATATACCAACGGCAAGCTGATGAGCCACTAAGGAATCTATATTTATGTTGATATAACTTCATGAGAGTTCCAACAAATATTGCTATAACGTGGTGATTCTGTCCAACTTCTAAAACAGCATCTCCATCGAATTCCAAGGCTCTTGCTCCTGATAGTGATAACTCAATAATGTTTCCCCTAAAAGATATAATTCTATAAGTTCCATAGGATTGCTATTACATTAAGTAATAAGTCAGTGAATACATACTTTAGATCTTGAAGTTGCACTACCCTTGTTAGGAAATCTCCATTAGTGGTGCAGACCACACCTGCATTTGAAAACTCCGATAATTTTGCCAGTGACATCTGAATAGGTTTAGAAAGAACTGTAAGATCAGGTGTACAAATTTAATGTTTCTGTATGATAATTTTCTGGTACCATTAGAGATTATATCATAATAAAGAATCTGACCAATAATTTTCCCAATATATTTATAAGTTTGTGTGGAGATAGTAAAGCTATTCCATGTTCTATCCTATGTTATATGCCTATTTACATAGCTAAAGTAAAAGTAAAATGCCAAAAAAAAAAGCATTCTAAAGGTGCTGAAGGAATCTGCTACCTAAAGCAATACATAGGCTTTATAAAAGGAAACTAAATTTATCAGTATAAGATTAAAAGATTACCTATAAAGAAATCAGTGCTTTTGGTATTTGGAAGCTTGTCAAAAGAAAATAGTGAGAAGGTGTATTTTGGGAAATCTGGTGCTTGGTTTATGCATGGCCTCTTTGATGCATGTTCTTCTGTTGAGATTGATCAGGTAGGGATTTTGAACGACTCTATAAGATGGCTTAGCTCTTTCAACTGTTATTTTGCTCATAACAATGATCTTTCCTTCTTCTAGATATGGCTTCACATAGGGTATAACATCTCGTGGGATCTCAGCATAAATTGAGTCACCCTAAAGGAGCAGATGAAAAATATGAAGTTATTATGGCGTATAAGAAATAAAGATTGTTCCCAAGGTTAAGTTGTTATTTACCTTTTGATCTATAAGGACAAGATCAAGGTGTTTAGTGTCCTGTTGTTCATCGTTGCCCTTGAATTCCCACATTCTTGATACTCGTACACATATTTTGTAGTCAAGTATTCCCTGTCGCAGATCTGAAAGCGGAGTGATATCCATCTGGTGCAATGTGAAACGTAAATAGTTAGTTGCATAGATTGGTATATTTATAGCATTTGTAATATATTTTTATATACAATATTTTTAGTAGTTAATCCACATGATCTGTCTGCACTAGAACAGGGCGCGGCGTTACCACGCTTGGAATGTGCCCGCCCGCACATCGTTTTTAGCCATCGTAGTTATAACATATTTTAATTTTAATTTGATTTGACGTTTTAATTGTGGCCTCATGCTACCACGCGCGGCACATGCGGCTGACCGGTAAGGAATACTGAATACCATACCTGTATGCATGAAAATAAAATTCAAATGCGTTGGAACTTCAAGTCCGGTCTTCAATTCACATAAGTCCGGCAGGTCAATTCCACTTTCTCTCTCTCTTTGCGGCTCTCAGCTTTCGCATGCCGGATCTTTCTCTCTCCCTCGGTCTCTCTCTCATTCTGACGCTGGTAGGCCGACAGGGCAGCGTGGGTGCGTGGGAGGGGCACCTGGTGTGGGCGAGAGCCTTTTACCTGTGTGCCATTATAAAATTTGCACTCGACCTGTGTGCCACTGAAACTTAAACGCACCTGTGCCATGACACTTTTTTTCTTGTACCTGTGTGCCATTCCGTCCATGTTCTGTGAGGTTTGCTCCGTTTAGGTGCCCTGACGTGTGAGACCCAATTAGAAAAATGACCAAACTGCCCATCTCTAAAATTTTCCCCATCCCCTTCTTTCCCGTATCAATCGGCCGGCCCTCGCTCTCTGCTCCCTGTCCGCTCCGCTCCCGTCCTCCAGTCCCGAAAGCCGCCGCTCGCCCAGCGCTCCGGCCATGAGAGGGGAGCCACCGGCCAGCGAAGGAGCACGGGGCCCGGTGCGCAGCTGCATGCAATAAGCAGGGCGGCATGACGAGGATGCGCCTGTGCTCGCGCGTGTGTGAACCACAAATACATATATATACTAGGTGAATACCCCGCGCGTTGCTGCGGAACGACAAATGAATTAACCTTGCAAATAGGAAGTGTAAATTTTCTAATAAATATTAAAGTTGTAAACCTACTCCACTTCAATAAGAAGATCATATTCAATACACACTGGAATAACTTAAATTCACAAATTATATCATGTACTTGAACTTTAACATCATATGATCCGTCAACAATGGAAGTTTGTAGAAATTTTGACCTTTCTTCTTCGGCTCGCAGTCCCGGTCCGTGTCGCCGCTCCGCTCCATGGCGTTCCACGCCCGCTGCGCCGCCGAGGACATGCACCTACTCGGCATGCCCCGCTACTACGTCGTCGGGATCAGCTATTGCAGATTTGTTGCCTAACAGATGGTCGCAGCGGGGTGGGCAGGCTCATCATCATGTTCAGCGGCATCGCGGTTACACCCGGTGAGATGCGGGCGATGGCGGCGCGGGAGGACCACATCCTCGAGAAGGCGCTGCTGCACTTCCTCATGCGACGCTCCATGCATCGCCGGGTACGTCGGACCTCTAGATGATTTAACTTGTCTGAACTCAATCCAGATGGATCGTGTGGATGCTGATCTGATGACTCATAGAATCCTATACTCCTATATATATACGCTACCTACGTGAAACTATATGTGGGTGGAGAATAATTGCAATCGGCCTCTAATCTTCGATCGCTGGGTAGTGGCTGCAGTTAGCGCTCCATGGTTGGTGGCCGCCGGTGAAGTTGCATGGACTCTGCAGAGAGGGCGCTCAAAGGTCGGCGGCGCATCCATTCGGTGCTGGCGTAGGATGGAGATGGGATCGGTTCTGGTAACTGAAATTTGCTGACGTGGCTTAAGGAGGATGCAGGGTACGTCGGACCTCTAGATGATTTAACTTGTCTGAACTCAATCCAGATGGATCGTGTGGATGCTGATCTGATGACTCATAGAATCGTATACTCCTATATATATACGCTACCTACGTGAAACTATATGTGGGTGGAGAATAATTGCAATTGGCCTCTAATCTTCGATCGCTGGGTAGTGGCTGCAGTTAGCGCTCCATGGTTGGTGGCCGCCGGTGAAGTTGCATGGACTCTGCAGAGAGGGCGCTCAAAGGTCGGCGGCGCATCCATTCGGTGCTGGCGTAGGATGGAGATGGGATCGGTTCTGGTAACTGAAATTTGCTGACGTGGCTTAAGGAGGATGCAGAGAAATAGGTAAGTGGGTTTGTTTATATAGAAGGTATAGATTCCAACGATTTGAGATCCATTGCCGTCAATTAGGCAGCGGCGATAGCCAACGAATCAACAAATCGTAGCCGTGGAGGGAGCCGTCGCATTATGGATTCAACTAATCGGACACAGCAACCTACGCACCGAATGGAGTAGTCCGGGCGGGGGCTGCTGCGATGTGCGGCAGCGGCGGCGGCGCACGGGCCAGCTCTGCCCGCGGCCACCGTGGCTGCGCGCGGGATCTCCCCCTCGGCCATGGAGATCGTGCCGTAGGTGGAGTCGCTGTGGCCATCGAAGACCCACACACGAGCTGGTTTCGCGAGCGCAAGGAACAACGGCGTACGGGACGGGCGAGCACGACGAGCGACTGCGGCGGACAGCCATGTTGGTCATGTGTTTGATAAATTGTTGGCTGTGTTTTTTTAATAATAATTATTGGAGAAATGTTTTATTCATGCATCTATCATTTTTTAGTAATAATTATTGCCAAAATAGGTGATGGTCATGCATCAGAATTGTTGTTTTATTCATGAGCCGATGCATCATAATTGTTGGTAAAAAATAATTGTTGGTCATCCATTTTTTAGAAAATGTTTTTTTTAACCATCGGCTGGACATCAGTTTGCTAGACCTGGCACACAAGGACAGCACTAAGTTTACAACACATATCAGACCTAAGGGCATCCATGTCTTTTGCCACTGTTGTTTGACACCGTTACTACCTCAAATTGACAGAATGGCACACAGATAAAAGAAAAAAAGTGTCGTAGCACAATCGCGTCGAAGTTTCGATGGCGCACAGGTCGAGTGTAAATTTTGTAATGGCACACAGGTAAAAGGCTCGTGGGGTGCCGCTGCTACGGGCTTGGGGCCGCCGGGGAGTAGCAGGGCCGCGCAGTCGCGGCCGCGGGCACCAGGCCGCGGCTCGATGTCGTTGGCGCAGGGGGCAGCCGGTTGTAGTGCGGGAGCGTTTGTCGCCGGGCACACGGGCAGGCGCGGGCTGGGAAGCTGGCCGCGGCGCAAGAATGCAAACACAACTCTCACGGCGACCCCGGCGCGGAGTCCCCAACGGGGAGCGCGCTCGGGCAGAGAGATCAAGAAGCTCCACCAGTCAGGCACAAAGTAAATGCCTTATGATTTGTTGATTGATGGTATTTTTGTTGAGTCAACATTTTTGTTGGTGCGCATTTTAATTTATTCACCCATAATTTGATAAGGGAGTACCTGAATATATGGTAGGCATTGACAATATGTTTAGCACAGGAAGAGGTCAGCGTTGCATCTTATACATTGCTTGTAGGATACATAGTTATAGTACAGTAGTACTAACAGTTTCAGATTCTAGGAGAACTTGTGTTTATACGGAAGAAGTTCTGTAGAATCTGATCAAAAGCATATGTGGGTCTTGCAAGATAGATACATAGCTGGTAAGTTTGGTGGTTGCATATTCAAACTTGAAAAGGACTAATATTGAACTGCCAAGCTTGGGTGCTGTGAAGTTCGAAGGGGAATGTTTGTACTCCTCAGATTCTCCTTAGCCCCTGATAAGAGTAGAAGTAATTTGTAAGTAACTGTGGAAATCAAAATGGTTTTAAGGTACCGAAAGTTGTATTTTGGCTTTACCTATTATAGAACGGCTCAGAACCTCTGTTTTTTATGATGCAGGTGAGTTCATATTTTCTCCAAAGTCATTATCATCCTGCCAAGTGTAAATTCATTATTGTTCATTATGGTTACATGTTAGTAAAGAAAGCTTCAACAAAAGTGGTACCATTGTATTTTGTAGTCCTCTTTTAATGCCCAAGTTTTGATCTTCATTGTCGCTGTTATCACTCCTTGAAGGACAATAAAATAGGTTTTTTGTTATTTAATATGAGTATGAAACAGAGGATGAAAGATGCATATAAGTGTATAATAATTAAGAGGAATAGTACTTATTTTTATGATATTCTGTCTCTTTATTGTCGATAGTTCCTTGTTGCTGATTTTTTCACTGAATCTGTTATTTGGAAATAGTTGTCGACAACTAATGTTCAATTAAAATGAAGAAATAAACCGAAGCATATTAAATTGTGGTTCTGAAGTCTCACCTTTTTTGGTTGAATCTGGATTGGTGATTGTAGGTTTATCTGAGTTCCTTTAAAATAACCTGCTGCAGGAAGAGGATTGGTCTTTTGAAATATTCGTACATTTGCTTGCTTTCCAAATTGCTCTTTAATAGAGACAACTTCATAAGATGGCTCATCAGTGTTCATGCTTCTTCTAGCAGAAATCTTTACAATGAAGGTGTATGTCTGACCAACCAAATTTGATATTTCAGCTGGAGCATCAAATTTGCCATACATACTCTGCAGCCTTTGGAGTGGTTTCCCAATAAGTTGTTGTGCTTTTTGATCAAAGGCAATAAACTCAAGCTCATATGTTTCATCTGCTGCCATGAAACACAATTTGTACCTGTATTTTAAATCAAAACATGTAGGTACCGAGGCATTACATTAAATATTGTGCGTTACAGGTTTTGAGTTCATTGTTGTATGACACAGCTATAAATAAAGCCATACCTGTCTTGTGCTTCATTTGAAGGGCAATCTTTTTTGGCACACTTGTATGTATCATTAATGTAGTGACATCCTGTCTTACAAATCTTGCATGCTGAATAGTACCAGCCTTGATTTAGAGACAACTTTGTAATAGTGACAGTGCATTGGAATTTTGTATTCTGTTCATTAATATAAAATAAGGTTAGGTTTTTCAATGAATTAAAAGAATGGTTCAGTAATTAGTCTTAAACCATTACCATTTGTTCAAAAGGATCCATATCCTTTAGTTGAAGGACCATTTTTTGGTGAACATGTTGCTGCATAGTCTTGGTGTCGGATATTTCTATTTTGTCTACTGCATCCACTTCTGATGGTAACCTGAAATTTCAAAAGCATAATATTTAAATTGTGGATTAACCATTGTAAATATTATTTTTTATGCATAACAAAATGTATCTTACATGTTATAGTACTGTTGGATCGCAGGTATTTGAAAATCATTAATATACCATCGGCAGGCAGATGTGCCACTCAAATATGATGGTTGGCCTGCTAATCCTTTTTTCATGAGGGTACCAACAAAGACAGCTACAACAGCTGTTTCTTGTCCGAGGTTGTAAACTTTGTCTCCATCAAATTCTGTTGCTCTAGCACCGGATAGGAGTAAATTGATTGCTATGCCGCTGGGGAAAAAAAATAGACACAATATAAATAAGTTTTTTGTAAATATAAGACTAAAGCATTATGTTAGTATGCACATGAAGAAGGAAAAATGCTAATGTTCTTGCTAATGAACGATTTTTAGAGTAAGGTACTACAAAATTGTTTTGGAACAAGATGAACTTTGTCTTGATGAATCCTTACAAATATTACTTACTTGATATCTCTGAGAGTAATTTTCCTTCGCATCTGCATTGTTCCAGGCACTGTGTGAAAATTTGCAGCATCTGACACTTGCGTTATCTGTCCAATGACATCTATACATAAAAAGCAGGAGTTTATAAATGATTTTTCTATGTGCTGCAATCTTTAAGGTGACATTTTTGGAACTCAGAAAATATTTGTGCTTACCAAGAAATCGCTCTGTGCTTCCTTTGTATTGCTCTAGTTCAGAGAGAGGAGTTAACATATATGTGACCTTGGGGAACATAGATGGTTCCGGTTCCACTGTAGTAATCATTGTTCTCTTATTCAGCCTTAACATATAAGGGTTTGGGACCACCTTATATTCAGGTTTTGCTGGTTCAACTACAAATTTCTTCATCACTACAACTTTCCCTTCTTTTAGTTGAGGTTTTAGAACAGGGATTGAATCTGGTGGTATTTCAACATACATAGATGTGCCCTGTATAAAGAGTTGAGTATGAGAGAATAGGGGTAATTTAGGCTAAGAGACTTGGATTTGTAGTATTAGAGTATTGTGCAGCAAAACATTACCTTTTTGTCAATTATAACCAGATCTAAATGTTTGATATCTCTATCATCTGATTTTCCATGAAACTCCCACATTCTTGATATGCTCACACATATAGTCCAGTGAAATTGTCTAGGTCGTACATCTGACAGCAAGTCAATAGCCATCTACAAAAATAAAAATAAAAGGTTGTATTACCTTTAACCAGGTATATCAAAAGGTTAAATAACATTTTTTTTGTTAATTTTTTTTTTGTTATTATTCATTTGTTTATATAAGGATGGAGACATTGATGAAGATGTTAGACATAAAATCTCAGCCGGTTGGTTGAAATGGCGTCAAGCTTCTTGCGTCCTCTTTGACAAAAGGGTGCCCCAGAAGCTAAAAGGTAAGTTTTATAGGACGGCGATTCGCCCGGCGATGTTATACGGTGCAGAATGTTGGCCCACAAAAAGGCGGCATGTCCAGCAACGAGTGTAGCGGAAATGCATATGTTGCGTTGGGTTTGTGGGCACACTAGGGGGGATAGAGTCGAAACGACGATATTCGGGATAGGGTTGGGGTTGCACCGGTTGAGGAGAAATTGAATCAACATCGGTTGAGATGGTTTGGACATGTCCAACGGAGGCCTCCCGAGCGCCGGTGCGAAGTGGGGTTCTAAAGTGGGTCGATAATGTAAAGAGCGAGAGAGGTCGACTTAAACTGACTTGGGGCGAGTCGGTTAAGAGAGACCTTAACGAGTGGAATATCTCCAAGGATTTAGCTATGGATAGGAGCGCTTGGAGACTAGCTATCAACGTGCACGAACCATGACTTTTGTGTTGCTCGTAACTTATCTCTTCCGGGTTTCATCTCTAGCCTACCCCAACTTACTTGGGATAAAAAGGCTATGTTATTATTGTTGTTTATTCATATGTTTATATAAACAAATATATTACCTGTAAGTAGACGTATCAAAAAGTTTAGTAATGCATGTGTAATGTAATTTAAGAACTAAATTATACTAATTTTCCTTGTTTTTGCTTTTACGTTTTGTAGGTGGCAAGTTATGGAAGGTAAATTTCTCCTGGGAGTTTAGAAAAATAAGAAAAATAACTTTCCTAATGAACTATTGTTTATGCCGATTATAACAATTTGTTGGGGGACATTATCTTTCAAATCTAAACTTGATTGGAGGTGAAAACAAAATATGCAAATGGAGAAATATAATACGTACCTGTGCCACGGAGAGCGTCAAGCTCCTTATTCATGGGATGAAGGGAACAAGTTTCTCACCTTACAGGATGGTGGTTTGCTATGGAAGGATGAGTAGGGAACTATGTTGTATTTATATACATATGTGCTTCTCTATAATTATCTAGAATCCCGTATGGAATTTTTTATTTTATTCATACCGTAACTTTCTAGAGCCGTGTATAGCTGGAATTCGTGTGCCGTACTCAAACAGTGTATCAACAGTATTACTGAAAGTGATCTGTGCAGTGATTTGAGCCGTTCGATCTACATCCAACGGTTGAGGTTTTGTGGGATGACGTGGCCCGCTCCATCGGTCAAGACCGCGACGCGGTTTAAGTTGTAGAAAAGATTTTCTATTAAAATTTTTAATCCACTTCTATTATTGACACGTGATATAGGAACATACAATTGCCCATGTGTAAATATTGGCTTTTTTAAATATACTCCCACATTTGATAGGGTCTGTCCTTGGCTCTTATTAATTGTCATTGAGTAACAAACTTTTATTGGAAATTGTCACTGACACAATGTAAATGGCCACCGAGATCCACATGTTGTCAAATTTAATCTTGGGATATATGTTGTGTGTCCAGCATATGTTCTTGTGATTATAATAGCTTCAATAATGTTGTTCCCTAAATAACTATTTATGGATATTTCCCAGACATTATCCGTCTGTTTTCACTAAAGAAACTTTTAATTCATTAAAAGAATATCAAGTGATTTTTATTAAGAAAAAAAAAAGAACTAATGCACGTGTCATGACTACCCAAAAATAGCATATGCTAAAATTTTGGGACACTTGCTTATCACTCTAATAATGCAATAAAGTTTAGAAAGGGCCGCGTACTCAACGGGGATATAAGGTATCATACACGGTGATCTACGGTAAATCTTCGCCATTTCGATCAAAACAACTTTCTTTCGCTGCATTAAGAATTTCAATTATATTTGATACATCTCGGCCTTTTCTCCTTGTCGGGGTGCACACATTCCAAAGCTATGTCGATGCATTGTTTTACTAGTCAGGGTATGTTGTTCGGTGATGTATACTTTGATGATCCTTCGAATCTGTTCCTCCAATTACTGAGCACCTACACAATTGCATATACAATAAGTGAGCTAGAGCGATGGTACACATGCAGAAGATCCGTTAGTTCATCTTATTACTTTCTCTCCGAAGTGCTGGAAATCTATTTCGGTGCTTAGGCGATAGTCTGGATAGTCGTCCTTGCAGCCATTCGGTATCTCTATAATTATGACACCCAAACTGAATATATCTCGCTTTCTTTGAGATTACACCCCTATCTGTGTATTCTCGTGCCATGTATCCCCTGCAGTAGACATCAAGAGTTTGAGATGGTGCAAGCATAATTGAGACCATTAATACATTACTAAGAAAGCAAATGGTATTTGTTGTGGGGCGTAGCTTACCTGGTTCCGGGCGATTTGAAGTGACAGTGTGGGATTTTTGTTCACCCAACAATCTTGACAAACCAAAATCTGCAATTTTGGGTGTCATAGTAGCATCCATTAATATATTTTGAGGTTTAAGGTCCGATGAATAATATTGCGCCCATGAAGGTATTTCAAACCACTGCATATTCCCTTAATTATCTTGTATCTCGTGTTCCACTCAAGACCCGAAGATTCATCTCAGTAAAAAAATTTGCTAGACATAATTCATATTGTCGTACTAATAATAAGAGCAATGAAACACATTTTGTGTGGTCGATTGCAGTAATAGTAATATCTAGTTTTTAGCTCGTCCAAAAACTAAGTTATTATACATAGATAATCAATTTATGTTTGACCAAATTTATAAAGAAGACTCATATTTATTACACCAAATAGAAATACTATCAAGATATATTTTATGATGGATCTTATCACACTATTTAGTACTTATTATAAATGAGGTTATATTTTTATATATTTTTTTTGTATATACTCGTTCAAATTTAAGATTTTTATTAACTCAAACTAGAATAACCTTTTTTAGATGTAGGCAACATATTTCGGTGTTATGCTGATTGTGGAATGTAAACTAGAGAAAATGAAAACAAAGGGAACTGATAAACTATGTCCCGTATGTGTTTCCGAAACGTACCTGAAAGATGCTTATCAAGGCCTCCATTACACATGTACTCGAAGCAGAGCATTCTTGTCAGTTGTTCAACAACAATACATTTCCCCTTTGGTTGCTTCATCATCATTGCCCCCCTTGATTCGGCACAGAAACCTAGAAGCTGTACTACATTTTTGTGTTTGACATCCATAAGAGAAGAGGCCTCATTCTCGAAGGATCGGTCATCAACCGCCAGAATTGTTTCATGAAACTTTTTTATGGCAATAACTGAACTGCAGGGGAGAATGCCCTTCACAGAATTGATGTTTGAACCGTTAATTAATTACTGCTGCCAACATCCGAAGATTGATTGGAGCGAAAAGAATCAGTCATACCTTGTAAACTACTCCATACCCACCCCTGCCGAGTTCTTGCTCATCAGAAAAATTACTTGTGATGGCTCTCAAAAAGTCTAGAGGCAGAGGAATTGGTTCTGCGGTTGGATGCAGCAGCTTCTCGTACCCCAGTATCATCCCTTCAGTAGCTCTGCTGTCCATTCCTAAAAACACGGAAACTGCGTTATGTGAGAAATTATATACTTGTGTCAAACATAGATTGTGTTATGTTACTTTAATTATTACTGTTGTGAGCTGCTCCAACATGTAAATTACTTTATCTAATGTGCAGCAGAACTAAGAACTGTAGTGTGACTCGCAACACAAATATGTGGAAAACTAACTACTCAACAAGGTATATTTGTTATGTTCATTCCTATTTACACGGAGCATGCTTTATGTGCGAAAATTATATACTTGTGTCAAACGTAGATTGTTATTGTATTTTAATTATAACTGTTATGAGTTGCTCCAACATGTAAATTACATCATCCGATGTACAGCAGAACGAAGAACTGTAATGCGACTCGCAAATACGCATGGCTCGGATATTGTACGTGAAAAAACTAACTACTTACCAGAGTATATTTGTTAGAGCACATATCGGACCAGCTCAACTCATCATACCTGCCAACAAGCACCCAAGACTATCTCCTCGAGATTTCTAGTCCAGTCCCCTAGACTCTCCGTTTTTTATGTTTTATTAATATATGAGCTTCCAATTCAATAAAAATGGAACGTCACAGGCTCACGATAGTATAATATATGTTGCCGACTACGACTGTACCACCAAGCCTGCAAGATGAAAAGAATACCGACTTAGACCGAAATACTACATCACAAGAAATCGGAGTTGGGTATATTTCTTGCAAGTAGGGTACACTTGCTATTTTCCACGACCAACTTTTGAATGGCAACTAGCTCCTCACAAGGATCCAAAACAGGACTATTGTCCTCAAAATCTCCTCTATCATCTAAGCCACCAGCTAAGTCCCTAAGCAAACCAGAGATGTCATCATCTTCAACAGACTCATCCATAACCTCAACACCATCACCATCACAGTTCCCATGATTCACAGAAGGGGTGGGTTCTCCATGTAAATTCCATGTTCTGTACCCTTTTAGAAACCCATCACATATTAAGTGTTCACGGACTTCACTAGCCTCTTTACAAAAAGAGTTGGAACCCTTTCTACAAGGACATAGTATCTTGCTACCAACAGCTGCATTACTAAATGCAAAAGCTAAGAATCGGTTCACCCCCTGCAAATATGCCTTGATGTGCCTACATGAAAGTTTTATGTTAAAAAGCCACTCTACCTATATATACCACTTTCAGTATTTGTTAAGTTACTGTATTTACCTAGCATCATCATCAATCCAAGATTTATCCATCAACCTTTACTAGGGAGAACCAAAAGCTGACAAAATAGACTCTAAAAATATAAACAAAAAAATATATCATGACATCAAATTCAACCACATTGTGCATACATATCGTCAATTCGCATTCAGCATAATATTGCACTTATGCAGCAACAATGGTAGCGAAGTGGTTAGAGAGCACTTTACCTGATACTCCTGAGTCTAATCCACGAGCTGGCTCCTAATGATTGATGAGGAGGCGCCTGTAGATGCTGCAGCTTTTCTTAGGGCAAAGGTCGAAGGAGCAACTTCTTCTTGTACGCCTCAGGCAACCACTAATATAACCTGCTAACTGCGATAGAGGAAACCACAGATCCATGATTTAGTTAGTAATTAGGAAGGGAAGGATGTCAACAGCAGCAAATACAAGTGAAATACAAGTGCAGAGGGAGATAGCGGCTCCTTTGCTTTGAATCTGCCCGTGTAGAGGGAGACAGGGGCAAGAGCTGTGGCGGGAGTGCAGAGGACAGGAACCCGGACGGGGTGGGGGTGCGGGTGCAGAGGAACCCGGAGGGAGTAGGGGCACCATCCGTGGGGGTGGGGCCTGAGGTGGGTGGAGGGAATGGTGAGCTACCTGGAGGCGGCGTCGAGCTGAGGTCGCCGGCCGAGCTGTGGTCGTCGGCGGGGAGCGGCCGAGCTGAGGTCGCCGCCGGGAGGGGCCGAGCTGAGCTCGCCGGCCCGCTGACTGACCGCACGGAGGAGGCTAGGGGGGCACCGGTAAGGGCGGCCGGCGGCCGGCCGAGGGCGGCAACCCTTTTTTTTTTCCTTCGATTCGATTGGAGCGGGCGGCGGCGGGGTGATGTGCCCGTGCGCCCAGGGGAGAGGGGAGGGCGGTGCGGTTTGGGGATTTCTGGGGTGAGCGCCCAGGGGAGAGAGGGAAATGGGCTGGCGCCTTGGCGGGCTGGAACGGCGGGTCCAAAAATTTTTTTTTTCTAACAGGTGGGTCCATGTTAAAAGGTTAGGCGGGAAGTGTGCTAAAATCTGGCGTGCGAGTGCAGTAGATCTATGGCCACAAGCGGTGGGTCGTTAAAAGTAGGGTCACCCTGGCGCTCGGACGTCCTAGCATAGGACGCCTGAGCCCGGCCCACCTCCCATTATCCGATTCCAGGAAAACGTCCGGTCACGAAAACGCCTCCCCCCGCACCGTTGGCCCAATCGCGGCAAAAGGGAAACACCCCCTCGCCCTCTCCCGCCCCTTAGCTCTGACCTCGCCGCCGGCCCAAAGCACACCTGCTGCTAGCTGCCCACCCTCCATGGCTGCAACGAAAAAAGGAAAAAAAAAATCTATTGCAACATCAAAGGATATATAATGAAAACAAAATAGAAAAAACTGGTGAAACAAACCGAAAATAATATTGAAACACATCGAAAAAGCTTATCGCACCATCGAAAAATACTGTCTCTCGAACATCAGCTTGTTACCTAAAGCACCATCGATTTGTGACATACTGAAACATACAAGAAAAAACCAGAAACATCAATTTGCTATTACAGAAACATCACCTATTGCCTCTCTAAAACATCAGCTTGTTACCTAATGCACCATCGAATTGTGATGTACTGAAAACATCCAGGAAAACACCAGAAACATCAAACTTTCTATTACAGAAACATCAACTACTGTCTCTCTAGAACATCAGCTTGATACCTAATGCACCATCGATTTGTGAAGTACTGAAACATCCAGGAAAAATCAGAAAAATCTAGAGCTCAGATCCAAATTCCAGAGCAACAAATCCGGCGAGGAGGGATAAAAACAAGAGCAGGGGAGGAGGAGGAGGGGGAGCTCAGATCCGGTGAAGTCGCGAGAGCTCCGTGCGCCGAACACCGAGTTGCCGTGGTGGAGGCACAGCGTTGCGCGCGCGGTCGGGTGGAGGAGCACGCCACAGCAAGGATGAGGGGGATGTGGAAGAGGCCATCGACGGCGGCATGGAGATACCGCGTAGTCCCTGCCATGGCCATCGTGAGGGATAGCCCCTGCCATGGCTCTCCTCCCCACCAAGCCGCCGCAGCCTCCCCTCCCGTCCATGCCGCCACGGGCACGTGACCTCCCTCGCCCGTGCACAGAAGCAGCGACGCGCGCGTGACAACATCGGCGGTGCGCGGCGAGCAGGAGCAGCGGCGGGCAGTAGCAGGAAGGCGGTGAAGGAGGCGGACGCGGGCGGAGTAGGCGAGGCAGAGGAACGGGGAACAGATAAGCCGAATCGAGTGGGTGAGCGGCTGCCATGGAAAGAAGTGTGGAGACGTACGGGTGTGGTGGGCTGGGCCGGTCGAGTTGTCCGCGGCCATGCGTCCTACCTGTTCGGACGTATTAGGAGTAGCATTTCCGTTAAAAGTAGTATGGTATACGTTAACGATCGACAATCTGTAGCCAAAACGAGATATAACGACCGACAGTCCGTTAGCAATCTTTAACGTCTCACCTTTCGACGTTAAATCGACATTTTTACCGACCTCTGAGTTCCAATTCAATAAAAATGAAATGTCACAGGCTCACGGCAGTATATATTATTAGCAAAAGTGTTACTTTAGCACTTTAGTGTCAAATCATGTACTAATTATGCTTAAAAGATTCTTATCGTAATTTACATGCAAACTGTGTCATTAGTTATTTATTTCGTCTACATTTAATACTCTATGCATGTGCTGCAACATTCAATGGGATAGGTGAAAAGTTTTTTGGTGTGGAACTAAACGGGGCCGAAATTATGCCATAGCGAAATATGATAAGAACTGTTCATTCGAGAAGTTCAAACGTTTCGTTCGGTCAAAGATGACTGTCGATTTTGGCTAGTAAAGCTTTGGGTAAGTCCAATTTACAACCTATTCTTGTCCAAGTCCGGATTTCAACCTCGAATTCCAAAACCGTATAACTTTTGCCCTCCAACTCATAAAAACCGTTCAATTTTCAACCTTGGGTCGGTTTCTGGGTGGTTTCGTATTATGAAGAGTAACTTTTAACATTTTTCCAAAAATATTTTTAGAAATCCAACTTAAGAAGCAAGGAAGGGGTACCATGTGACATGTGTAACTCAATTTTTGTAAAGCAACTCAATTTTTGCCCATGTAACATGTGTTTAACAAATATACCAAAATTAACTAGAGTTCGAATGATCCACAAATATTATTTTCTGAGATTTTAAATTTCCTTTTGAATACCCTAAAAATTCATAGAATATATAAGATTTCCATTTTTGAACTGCGATAATTCAAATATTACTTTAACAAAATTTAGCTTGTTCTATGTTATTATTATTTTTGTTAATCACTCTACAAATGTACAAAATATCAAGATTTTTACATCTCGCTAGGTACCCCTTCCTTGCTTCTTAAGGTGGATTTCTAAAAAAAATTTTGAAAAAAATATCAAAAGTTACTATTCATTTACCAAAAACCGTCCGGAAACCAGCCCAAAGTTGAAAATTGAACGGTTTCAAGAGTTAGAGGACCAAAGTTATCCGATTTTGGAGTTCAAGGTTGAAATCTAGACTTTGGCAAGAGTTCAAGGTTGTAAATTATACTTTACCCTAAAACCTTTTTTCTTCCAAATCACATAGATAAGCCGTGCAAATCCACCCATACGAACATATATGAAAAACATAACACCCTAACTTATAGATCTCAATATTTGTGAAGCAATCACTAGAGACGCTCTGTCACTAAAAATATGTAGCACCGTTTAAATCTTATTGTTTGACTAACTAAAACAATATAATATACTAACATCTACGTGATCAGTCAGTTTCGTTAACTCTACCCTAAAATGTTTTGGTGGTGAGTTTGTTCATTTTCGTACACATTATTATATGTTTTTAGAATCTTGATTAAAATTTGAGGAATTAACTTCTATATTGTGTGAATAATAATATTTTGGGAGACAAGAAAGGTGGCAAACGTACGGGTTAGAATTATTGCGCACATAGTGATCCCTCGGGTAGCGTGCATAGTGCTAGTGTCAGATCATCATGTTCCTCATCGACACAGGCCAGTCGCCCCACTCTCTCAGACCACCCGCAGCGGGGTACGCCACACACCTACTGGAGTAGCCTTTACCGGAAAAAAGCCTGCAGCGGGGTACGCCATCGCCTACTGGATCGTTGCGGACGGCCTCCCATCCGCTGGCCTTCGCGGACATACGGTGTGCCCGGTAAAGCACGCTGCGGGGCCCGCGTAGCCTCGTCCTCGGCCCGCCATGGATGCCCGCCCCGATGCTCGACGCCGCCGTCCGCGAGGAGCGCCGCCCGCGAGGAGCTCCGCCCCCGCGAGGTGGCCGCGGATGCCGGCGAAATCCGGGTGCCGGACGCCGCAGATGCGGAAGAAGCATCTCCTGGAGCGCGCGTAGTTGGCCGCCTCGAGCTCGCACACAGAGGCCAGAGCGGCTCGCGAGTCGGCGAGGGCCGCCGCGAGCACGGGGAGGGCCGCCGCATCCGCAACGCCGTCCTGCTCCGCACCGGCTTGAGGATGGCCGAGCTGCGCCGCGTGCTGAGGATGGCCGAGCTGCGCCGCATGCCGAGGAGACGGTGTCGAGCGCCGCGGTGCTCCATGGCGGGAAGATGACGCCGCGGAGGTGGACGGCCTGTGCGCCGGCCGCGCCGCCCGCTGCCTGCCCGCCCTGTGCGCCGGCCGCGAGATGCGGAGGAGGCCGTCGAGCCCGCCGTGCTGACCGCGAGCGCCGCCGTGCTCGCCAGGAGGGCCACCCGCGCACGCTCCGCCTCCATCCATGGCCATGCGCGCTCCGCCTCGCGGGACGAACTGCGGGCGGACGAGCAGGGGAGGTGGAGGTGGAGCTCGCCGGCCGGGGACGGAGAAGCCGGGCCAGGGAGGGAAGCGGGATGGAGCTCTCCGGCCGGAGGAGGAAGGCTGCCGGCGCGGGGAGGTAGCCGATGGCGCCGACGAGGAGCCGGGGAGGTGCGGGGGAAGCACGATGCAACAAACGAGATGGCCGGCGAATGAGTCCCGCGCCAAGGTCCGAGCTCTGCGACTCCAATCCGGCAACCACGGTCTCTAATCGGGCACAGTTCCGAGCTCGACGAGTAGTACTGGCGGAGGCGCCGCCCAGACCGCAGAAGCAGAGGAAGGTTGAGGCGTCGCGCCACGAGCCGCCAACCTCCGAGCTCGCCGTCCATGCGCCACAAGCCGCCGCGAGCAGGAGCTGCCGCGAGGAGGACGGGGGCGCGGCCGTCCGCTGGCGGAGGGAGCAGGGAGCGGGCGGCTGTCCGCCGGCGCGATCTCCGTGGTCGAGTAGTGGAGACGAGTAGTACTGTGGGACGGAGGCACCGAGGGAGGGGATGGGACAGTTGAGAATGGGGAGGGGGCCCGCGGGGGAAAAAAGAAAAAAGTTGTCGCATCGTATGGGTCCCATAGACATAGAGTAGACATATTGAGGATGACGAGTCTGGAAGAAATTGATATGGAGTATGGAATCTCGATGAACAGAACGAAAGATTCCTTTTACAGGAAGAATTTGGAGTATGACGAGTGTGGATAGTCTCAAGACCGTATAGGGTGTCTGTCGGAGGCATCAGTCGGCCGCCGGATGGATGGCAGGATGCTACTAGTTTTTCTAATTTGAGTAAATTACATCTGAAGTACAATAACTATACTAGTGGGTGCAAATTATTTTAACATGTTTGAATTTGCTTAATCTAGCACAGGAACTTGTCAATTTGGTGCATAGACGGTCCAAAGACCCTAGCTCCCATGCGTATGCTACTGAGGAGCTCGTATTGCAGTATCGGCTCACTTATACACAGAATTAGAGCCACGCACTAGAGCCACGCACTTCCATTCAGCTTGGCTCTTATCATGTGGTGAAGCCGTTAGATTTCTCTTCTAAACAGCGTGTGCAGAGCCACGTACTTCCATTCAGCTTGCTCATGTTTCTCCGATGCTGCTCGTCGCTTGGGTTGGGCATCACCTCCACATTAGCCATGGCCTTCCTTTCCCTGCTGCTGCCTATCTCCTGATGAGGGCGTCGTCGATGCCCTGATAAGGCACAAGCCATGGAGATCCCCTCGGCAGCATGCTCCCCAAAGGCCGGCAGCTATACTTTAGTTTCATATACTACGTCTGAATGAAGAATGCGATGGTGCCTTGCAAATTTAATATAATTTCTCAGCAAACCTGTCAAGCAGATATACATGATTCGGGACATGTAACTCAAAGAAGGTCTCGAATTATGAGGTGGAGCAGGGTCGGGATCTTGGCGACAAGGCTCCATTGCTCACTGCCACATGCCACCTGCGTTGATTTGCCGCAGCCCTGCCTCGTTTCGGCAACAACGTGCTCTACTTCGTGCGGTTCCGTCGTGCCGTCGAGCGAGCGGTTCCATCGTGTCGTCGAGCGAGCTGTGTACAGTGTCGTGCTCCTCGTTGAGGAGATCATGGGCTTCTCCGATATGTCGTGCTATGTAAAGTCGGGTTTAGTCCAAGCAAGCCGATCACAAGTCTTGATGCCGAGCGAGACGACTAGTGCTGACGTTTTCCTACTGACCCGGACCGAGCTTATTGAAGGTAGTTTGAGCGTACATGCACCATATACAAGCTGATCGTACATGATTTGGTATTTGGATTCTACGTGCACCAGAATGACAAGTTCATGTGCTAGATTAAGCAAATTCAAACATGTTGGGACAATATGCACCCATTAGTATAGTTATTGCACTTCTGATCTAATTTACTCTTCTAATTTTATAAAAACAATATCTAAATCTGTATTTTTTATTGAAATAATATTATTTAAAAAAATTCAACCAAATACGTCACACAGGTCCAGGCAAGGCTGTGACTAGGCAAATTTGTCCCAAAGAAAACAAGCCCATAATGCGCATGGCAAGCAAGCAGGCGCATCAACTGCAGGACATACGGTCATTGGCGGAGCCAAGGCCCGGCCACCCTGGGCCGGTGGCCGGGCTCATCTGCCGCTCGTCCATCGTGGCTACCAATTAAGCGCTAGCAGAGACAGACACGGGGGCTCACTTTTGTTCCAACTACTAGTATAGACTGTATAGTGTACACATAATGCAGTGCATAGCGCCAGCGTATATACGTATATATACTACAGTACACAGACACAGCAGAAAGGGAAAGAAACAGGCCGAGGCCACCCGGTGCCATACCTTCAGCTCCTACCTAAGCTTTGATGTCAGCACACACAGTACCTAATACATTAGGTGAACACATCAATTAGGTTGCATAATTTGCTAATTGGCCGGAGGTTTATAAAAAAAAAATGCTAATTTGTCAAAGGAGCGAGCTGTGTGGTCTGTAGAGCCACTCAACGTCTCAACGATTGCTGAACAAACTTTATACTATCTTATAATAATCCATACACATTCAAATCAACGTTATGTCCGATCCTCTATATTATGTGTAAGTATTATGCTGCGTCTCGCCCGGGCTCCATAATAATCCTGGCTCCGCCACTGTATACGGTCACCAAAGGTGCCAGTGTTCACATACGTGCTCTGCTGTGCCTCTCTGCAGAAACGATGTGGTTTAGTACAAAAGCTAGGAGACATATAAACGTGCAGCTCTGATCACGGCTAGCTCTGATCTACTTTGACGGCCATGAAAGTAGATGCTTTCTCGCCGCATCTTTGTTCACCCATATGAAACCATGCATTTGAAAATTCCTCAAACATGCGCTTATGATAGGTAGGCCATGCGGGTTCAGGAAAAATGTGGATGGGTGCGGGTTCAGGAAAAATGTGGATGGGTGTGGGTGTGGGTGTGGTTGGGGTATGTTTTTAAAATTATTTGAGTGGGTCCCATTTATATTACCACGTACATAACCAGCCATACTGTTCATGTGGGACCTACTCTTATTTACACATTGCCCTTGACTTCAAGACTGATATGAGGCTCTCCTAAATTCATCGCAACCGCTTCATAATTGAGCTCCTAGCGATGGGACAATTTCCATCGAGTCGAGATGTAAACGTTGTAGGAAGAAAATAGTCTAGAAATATATATTTTTAATATTCTATCAGAACAAGCTGGAAGTAGGAAAACAGGCTTTGGACGGGCACCAAGCCACCAATCCAAGATGATCCAGAAGATTTTGCATCTACTTCTTGTAGTTGTAGCCGACCTCTGAATACTTGAAGGATGAAAATATCTAAACTCAAATTTGAATTATCGTTATATTGTTTTTCCCATTGCCTGCGCCGGATCTCCTCGCCGATCATGTAGTCCCGCTGCAACGCCTCCTCCCCGCCGCTCATGCTCCTGCTGCTCTCCCCCTGGTACGGTCTGGTGGTTTGTTTGTTGCCTTGCAGATTGGGTTGGCCGGCCTTGCTGATTCCTCGTTGCCTCTGCTATTTTGGCCACGTGCGTCGTTGTAAATGTGGTAGAAAATTATGATCCTCGCGCAGGGCAAATATCTAGTAATAGAGAAATAAAGAAGAAAACAAAAGCACCGAGTCAACATGAACTTGTGTCTCAAATCAAATAAAAAGGACAGGAGGAGTATATCCTAATAATCATTAACAATAATAGCCACTGAATATATTATATTTTTTCAAAAACCCCTCCTTTGTAACTGTGATATAATAGCTTAAAGTAAACTCTAAATATATATCTTTTTTTTTTTAAAATTACCCACCTAGGCATTATGAAAATAGCCTATAGTAATCCACTACATTTATATATAAATTTTCACCTTTGCCAGTATGAAAATGGTATAAAGTAAAACACTAAATTTATATCTAATAAACGACACACCTATGTTTATAAATATAATCTAAAGTAACCCCTAATTGTTAATTAACTTACCATTATATAAACAATCAGAAGCAAATTTGCATCTAAATGACTGATCTCTTGCTGTATTAGAAATATCCTAAAAGAACTCCTAATTTTGATCTAATATACACTCCTTTGCCATTTAAAAAATAATCTAAATTGACCCTGAAACCTACATATAAATTACCCACCTCCGCTATGAGAGAGATCATATCATGCACATTACTCCAAATGACAACCAGGCCACACTGACCTTGGCATTACAGCAGCTGCGGTGCCCGTGCTGGCATATCGTCGACGTCAGCGACAGTGAGCTTGTGATGCCAAGCCAGACGCCCCGCCTCATCAGCTCCGCAAGAAGCCGTGCCGTGTTGCGCGCGTCGTCGGACGCACCGCGCAGCCGACCCTCCCACTCCATCCCAACCATTCTCACTGCATCTGCCAGATCGGCCCTTGGGTTGCTGTCGCCGAACGTCGCGTCAAAGGGGGCCCTAAGGTTCATCCATCGGTCAAAGTACGGAGGCCTGCTAACACCCTTGAACCGGCACTCCGGCTCCAGCATGCGCCGGCAGTCCCAGCTCCCCCAAGTCACCACGATGAAGCAAAAGCCACCACAGCATTTCGTCATCCCCATCTTCTGCAGCCATGCACCATGCATCCGAAGCGCCATGGCTAGCTCCACGCCGGCGTCAACGTCTTTTTGCCGGATGCCATTGAGGTCCTTGCAGTAATCGGACAATTTGGGGTGATGTCGTGGCCGGACGTAGGTGTGGAATGTAGACTCTAGCTGGCCAGTGGCACCATCAACGAGCACTGATGAGAACTCAATGATCTCTTGTGGGTTGATCCGCTTGCCCTTCTCACAAGTCGCCTTAAAATCTACCACCACAAAATAGTCCAATTTTTTTCTCATTTGGTCATCATGGAAACCAACATTGAAATAACTGTCTCCTTTTTCTGTTATTATTTCTTCCCATGTGTAATAGCCACTGCATTGGTTATTCACAGATTCCTGTTGACATTTAGAATCCCATTTCTGCTTAACTGGTGGCCTGAAAATGGTAGATAAATGAGAATCTTAGCAAGGATGATATATGTAGCTTGTTGATTTTGAAGAGAAGTTAACATATCTAATATGCTGACAGAATTGAGGAACAATTTTAAAGCAGTTATATTGTATCTATCAAAATTTTCGAAAATTCACTCTGATGTTTCTAATGTATAAAGAGGGTTGGTGAAGGACTTATACATGTAACTCTAGCAAATTTAATATTAGGTTTGCCACAAATTTAAATGGAAGATATCATAATGGAGCAAAAAATAGTGTAAGGCTAATGCATGATCAAACTTAATATATATATGCACCAGCTAGTAACCAACATATTCTTGTTGGGATGATTACTATAGTACATTTTCCCATCATATATTTCAACTTACTCGTCATTGGGCTTTTCAGCTGTGGAAGCAGATGGGCGATACCCTTCACTGATGTAACATTCTGGTTGCTGAATAGAATGAAGAAACATATTAAAGGAGAATTTACAAACTCCTATAGCAAAATGTAAAGCACAACATAATGTCCAATCATTCTAAGGTTATGATAACACCTTCGCCTGAATATGACAAAGAAACTACTGTGTGTTTTACAAATTAATATGGAAACGAGACATGACTTTGGACCATTATTCCCTAAGTTCTCTAATGTTCATTCGAGAAAAAATGTTCTCTAATGTTCGCTGTGTGCCATAAATGCATTAAATTTTGTAAATCTTTGAACAATGGTACATGACATCAAATTATGGTCAAAGTCTTGCAACAAAGACTGCAAAAATTCAAAACCCTTTGTGGGAACATATTGTGTAAAAGACAGCAAGAGAGCTCATTACTTGAATAAATAAATTTGCAAAAACTGTATGTTATTTATTAGGACCTAAGGTGTAATAATGCAGAAACTACAATCTAATATCAATTTACTCAAAGAGGAGAAATATAAAATACTTACGGTCATTACTGATGTACTATTCTCACTTGCTTCTGTGGACAAGTTCGTACTTTCCATTTGATGAAGTCGGTCAAGTATATGCTCTGTAGTTGGCCTTCTCCTAGGATTACTGTCAATGCACTCTAATCCAATCGCGGCGCATACTCTTATTTGTTCCAACTCTTTGTTTCCTTGTGATATCCCCACCATGTTCCTCCAATTTTCAAGTACCTGTAACCGTGAGTTTTGTGTTACAGAAAGGAGCATTTTTTTTTTGATAGGGAAACGATATATATAGTAAAAGAGTTGGTCATATATACCTTTTGAAAACAAATTTTAAAAGAAATAATTGATACTTTAAATTACTTTGCAAACATCATGAGACCTGAATGTTGGAACACTCTAAATTTGTAGTTTTTAACAAAAATATTTATTTTTAAGTTATGCACAAAAAAATGAGATGGAGGGCTAAGTAGTACTTAATTTGTGAGTACCAAAACAGTTTTCTGGGAACTGAAGTACACAAGATTAGAAAAAAAAAACGAGTATGCATGATATGCCCAAATAATATATATATATATATATGTTCTCAAATTTTTCTCTAGGAGTACATATTTGCCACTAAACTGACCTCCATTATAGGATTCTGTCACTTGTGCTCATTATCTTAGGGTTAGAGCTGGTAATGTACATTGCTGAATAATTGACAGAAGTGATAAGCGTACAAATGAATTGATGGAACAGGGTACAATGTGTAGTCAAGTCATGGTAGAATGTAAGTTAGGAGTTGGACTAATGGCAAATGTGCAAAATTCCCCTTTGTTTAAATTGTAGTGCTTATCTAGGAACAGCCAAATAACTATTCTTACATTATCAATTTCGGCATACCCCTTTTTTCCTGTCAGTATTTCTGTGATTATAACACCAAGGCTATATATGTCTGACTTGAATGTGATTTCCCCACTATAGAATTCTGGTGCCATATATCCCCTGCATTAAAATTTGTACAATCTGGTCAACGAATGGGAGGAACCACCAGAGTATTCTTCGTACCTAACCAAGAAAAAGTTCCTTCAAGAGGCTTCATAAACTTACATGGATCCAATCAATTTTGAAGTAACAGCCCGACTTTGGTTTTCATCAAAGCACCTTGAGAGACCAAAATCAGCAATTTTTGGTACCATGTTATCATCTAGCAGTATATTGGAAGGTTTGATATCTAGATGTACAATTTTGTTCTCGTGAAGGTAATGCAAACCCTCGCAGATACCTTTGATTATTTTGTATAACTTTGTCCATTCAAGCCGATTAGATGTATCTATAGAATGAGGAAATGGAGTTTAGTGAGATATTTGAAATATTTAATCTCTTGAGTGATAATAAACAGATGAGATGCATGCAGTTTCATTTTTTTCTGTGGAATATTAAAATGAAATGACTCTCGATTATGGGAAAAAATGCAAAGAAATGTTGGGTTCCACATGACCGTACCTGTAATGTAAACATCAAGACTCCTTGGTAGATATTCAAAGCATAGCAATCTTTGTTGTACATCTGCCATGACAAATTTCCCGTTATAGTTAGCCATTTTACCTTGTGTATCAGCACAGTATCCCAGAAACCGCACAACATTTTTGTGCTTCGCCTTCATGAGACAACCAACCTCTTGCTGGAACTTATTCTCATGAATATGTGTGTTGATCAACTTCTTTACAGCAACTGCGCCATTCTTAAGTGTTCCCTGCATGTGAAGGACCTGTAGTGTCAGCATTGCCTAGAATAGTTTTTCACCAAAACTCAGATAGTGATTAGTCATATATAGTACCTTATAAACCACGGCGAATCCACCTCTGCCAATTTCTTGATCACGGGAGAAGCCTCCTGTGATGTCTTCTAAAAGTGGTAATGGAAGGTCCATGGGCTGTATACTTTCATCTAATACTATGTTCTCTAGGTCACTTCGGCGAACTCTACTTTGGTGATCCATTTGCAGTAGATATGCCTCTGTATTGTTTTGATGCTACATACTAAACAAACATCGCTATGAACATCTGGCTTGCAACCATTTGGGCTGGCCTAATGTGGCATGTGTTTGAATGGTCTCTCTCCAACATCAAAGGAAAGTTTGGTGGCAAACAAAAGGTGACTTCATTCAGGAAACACTGCTAAAAATTAGCAGGCTCAAACGTGTGGAAAACAACAATAGCTTTATGTGGCCAAAACAATAACATTTAGATAAAAGCTAAGACAGGATCTTCCGATGCAGCAAAAGCAGGCATGTGGATGTGGGTGCAGATTTTTGGCTCCTGGACACCATACCTCGGCGTGCACCAGAAAAAAGTTTATAATCAGAAAATCATTCAGATTTTGAAATCACCAAGTATTTTACCACTGCAAAGACAATTCAGTAAATAATATTGCAATTTGAATCCTGAAAAAAAGGTGGGATTGAAGGGCCCTGTCAATTTGAATACCAAGGCCAAACTTTTTCTTTTCTATAGACTGCAAAAGTATACATTTTGATTTAGAAACTTACAAGATTAACATGTCGATGAGTATATGGATGACTTATTTTGGGATTCTCTTTATATGGGTAATTTCTTTTGTCTTTGGCCTTTGGCCAAAGGAGGAGTATATTCTGTATTCCTATGTGACCGACAAATGATCCAAAACGGCAAACTCGAACAGGACGGCCTACTGATTTGTTTAGTTTGTGTATATATATTAATAAAAAAAGGTAGGTAGAAATTAGGAAAGAGAAGGAAAGAAAGGAAGCTCACATGAAACGTAGGGAGAATTATTGACTACCTGATGAAGAAGCCGGCGCGGCGCACTCGAGGCGATGCTTCGTTCTGGCGTTGCCTGCGCGCAGGGGATTGGTGTTAGGTCCCCGGATTCAATTGCATCTGAAACCAGCAAAGGAAGAAAGAAAGGGATGCTGGGATACACGCGAATGAGAAGCGGGGTACAGCGGCCGCACGCGGAGAGGGGATCAGAGTGCCTGCGGTGGTGGAGGGCCGCAGCCGCAGGCGACAGAGCTAGCGCGTTTGGACTTCAGCTAGAGGAGAAACAGTCGGCTTTGGGACGTGTTTAGACGAGCTGCAGCGGGTACGCCACCGCCGAGCGCTATGGTCCACGCCAGCACCACGCCAGCAGATAGCGTCCCAAATCCTCCGCAGCGGCAAACCGGAAACGAACGCCAAAGCCCGTCCGAACGCCAAATCGGCGACTTCCCGGCCGGCCGGTAAACGCGCGCGGGGCCCACGACGTGGGGCGGAGAGAGAGAGACGAGGCCGCGCTCCCCGAGATGCGGTGCTCCTTGCCCGTCCTCCCCGCGAGCGCCGGCGATGGAGATGGAGCAGAGGCGCCGGCCGGCGATGGAGATGGGCGCCTGCTCTCGCCCTTGCTCCAGCCACTGCGCCGCCGCGACCACGACGAGCTCCGCCGGACGGAGCAGCGCGAGCGCCGGCGGAGGAGGAGCGCCGCCGCGAGAACGACGAGGTCCGCCGGACGGAGCCGCGCGCGCACGACCTGGCCTCCCGCACCACCGCGCGCAGGCGAGCTGCGTCGCCACAGCAAGGCGCAGGCGACGCTCCGGCGGGGGGCGGGCGTCCCTGCTCCGCGCGCCATGGACGGAGGCCCGAGCTCGCCCGGCCTCACCTGCTCCACCACGCCCCGCTCCATGGCCGCCCAGCTCCTGCTCCCCACCGAAGAGGGTGAGGGAGGAAGGCCCGCGCGCTCGCTGCTCCGGGGGGGGAGGAGAGGAGGGGCCGCCGGCCACCGCCGGTGGACTCGCAAGCTCGAGGAGGGAGCGGCGCCGCCGAGGAGCTCCTCCACCGGAGGGAGCACGCGCCGGAGAGGCCACGCTGGGGGCCGCGCGCCCGCCCGCCGGACCGGAGCCCCTCCTCGAGCACGGCCACGGACCGCCGCGGAGCACCTCCCCCGGAGCCGCGCTCGCGGCCATGGCCGCCCGCCGCCGTGCTACTCGCCTCCGTCCCGCGAACGCCGTCGGTGCATCGGTGCGGGAGTGGGAGGGAGTGCCTCGCCGCTAGGGGAGGAGCTTCGAGGGGAGGGCAGTGCGAGGCGGCGGGAAGAAGGGGAGGGGGCGGAGCCGGAGTGGTCGAGGAGCAGCGCCACCCGCTTGGCGCGTTCGGTCGTGGAGCGCCGGCGGAGAAGATGAGGAGGGGAAAAGAAGGAAAGAAAAAAAAGAAAGAGTGAGGAGAGAGAGAAGATGGTAGTTGGGGTGGTTGAATAAAATATAGGGGTAGTTAATATAGAGTAGAGATATAGAGAATGGATGAGTGCGGAGAACCGATCGTAAAGTAGTGATTGGACGATGAATATTCCTTTGGGGATGTTTTTAGAGCACCATGAGTGCGGGTAGTCTTAGAGGATGAACACACATTTTTTTCAATGGAGGAAAAATATCTTGGACGACTGGAGGGCGGAGGCGAAACCGGTTGACTTTGCGTCATTGCCCCACGGATTTGGGCCCAAATACTTTGCGTCTTTGCCCGACAGATTTGGGCCCGGATAACGATTCGGGCCGGATGGATTTTGAATTGAAAAAAAGTTTATCTGATCTTTCTCAGGTTTTAGAAAGCTGTCCGATCTGGAGCAGTTTTGAAAACAATTTTAGCTAATATATAACGTCACGTCAGCCTCGAAGAAAAGAAATAAGACACTTTCACGTTCAGGGTCAAATAGACTTTATATATCAAGAAATTTAGAAATAATTTCACAAAAGCATCTAAACATTTTACTAAAAAAATATGCATTTAAAGTATTAAATTAAAAATAATTTGACCTTAGAAAATTCATAAAAAATGTTTTAACTCAGAAAATATTATACTGCTTATATAGTTTTTCGTAAAATAATGCTATATGTTTTTGTGCCTTGCTTAGAATTCTTTAAATCTAATATGGTCTCCTAAAATATGAAACTAGGTCAAATTTGAAACGGTGAATGTATGCCAAGACAAATCCTTGCAAACCGCATCGCGAATCACTGTGCAAATCGCCGTGGAAACTGCAAACAATGTTTCCTCAACTACGTCGTCTCGCTTAACCATCAAGACATGCACGGAATTTCAAATAAAAAAATGTAGTTTAAGTTTTGAATGCACATTAACAACACATATCATGTAGTTTATCTTTGTAGTTGTACTATATCTTCTCCGGTAGGGATAAAAATGGATGGAAATGAGTGGGTAACTCCCTTAGACCCCGTTCGTCTCCTGGGGAATGGACACCAGGAATAATTCCTGGCTGGAATCGTTACTTAATCTACCCCACCCAAAAAACATCCCCCGCTGAGGAGCTCATCCTTCATGCACCCAAAAAATTGTACCCACAAAAACGACACCTTTAAAATAAACCGCTCGATTTATTCTAACATTCTCTCTCCTTACTCATTACGTAAATAAAAGGTCCGGATCGAGTGTATCAAATCCTCCTAATTCTCCTCCGCCCAACCAAAGCCCCGTCCCGCACGTGCACGTCTCAGCCATCGGAGGTCGAATCCCAAGCGCTTGCGTTGTCTTTTGTTTCTCTCAGAAAAATAACCAGCCTCGACTCCGTAGTCCGCACGCGCCTCACATCCCGCCCGGAACCCTCACCGCCGCCGCGCACATGGCCGGCGTGCGCCCCTCATAGACCAGATCGCGCCCCTTGCGCAGTTCCGTCACCACTCGCCGGCCTGCCCCTAGCCGTTTTATAGTGGTTCTCCCTCCTCCTCCTCCTCCTCCTCCTGAGGAGATGCCGGCGCGCGGCAGCGGCCAACGAGGACGAGGACCTGATCGAGTCGAGATCATGGAGGAAGGGTCGGGGCGGCTGGACATCGGCACGACATGGGACCACTTCGCTGGGTGGTGCGTGGTGAAGATCCGGTACGAGGCGTGCGCGGCCATGGGAGGCTTGGCACAACATCATCGACGAGCTCATCAAGGCATTAGTTCCCATCTCGAAGGAGGTGTACAACGACGGCCGGTGAGGCTTCTAGAGCAAGGTCAGTCCAGGAGGCTTGATGCTAATGGATGGCAGCGCCCGATCTCTCTCTCCATCCCAATCTCATTCCACGGGAGTGGGATTCCATGAAACTCTCTGTACAGCACGATGGTCTCCGTTGACTTTTTATTCCATTTTTTTGTGGCTGAGGGAGTAGTATATCTTGAGGTTGAAAGATAGGAGTGACGAGGGGAAATAATGGAACAGTAGATATTTTTCTGATGAAGGTCTCAGTTTGCAGGTAAGAAACGATATTGTAGAATGAAGGTTTCAGTTTGCGTGTAAGAAACGACATTGTACCCACACATAGGAAAAATGGTTCTGAAGATGGTGCTTGATGTTTGAAGTTCTAATAGAGAGGATCTCGCTAAATGGTGATGAATTATAAATATTTTCTCAATCTATCTATGATTGATTACTAAAACATATTTGTTGGTTGTTTGATTTGTATAATTGATCCTTGATGTATTTGTCAATCGTGAAATTAAGAAGCAATTTAATTTTTTGTAAGGAATGATAAGTTCTGAAATGAAATTTATTTTTTTATCCTACAAATATGTCTTGCATTTAGCTCAAAGGGATTCCCATCGGAGTGAAATGCATCTATTTTCTCAGTGTTTTTTCAAACAACTTTGGTAGGCTTATAGTCCCTTTATTACCGCCTCAAAAGTTTTTGAATATGCTTCTGAATTTAACCTCTCAATCCTGTTATCAAAATTTACTATTGCAGCGACTTGTTTCCATTTCAGTCTAGCCAATGAGAGTCGATTCATTAGTGGATCAATTGAAGGAAGCGGCAAAGGAGAGGAGAACCTGCCGATCAGGTGGTGGAAGGGCGACCTTATAGGGAGTGGCGCATTCGGGCAGGTCTATCTTGGCATAGAACTCGACTCCGGCGAGCTCCTTGCTGTGAAGCAGGTCAATATGCTTCCATCTCAAAGCTATGACCTTTGAACCAAGGAAACCTTTTGATTTATTTGATGGATGTCATATTGTTTTTCTCGGTGGCAGGTAATGATTGGATTACACGACAACTGAGAAAACATTGTTAGCCTTTCTCTTTTACTGTTGTTTTTGGTCAGTGCGGTGTTGTTTGATAAGAGGTATATTGGACACTGAATATTCTCTCCAGGATCCAGTCACTATTTGGGAGGTTTGGATCATTCCCTGAGGCTGTAAGTATTACATATTTTGCTTGTAATGATACTTTGATGGGTTGATCAGTAAATACTGAATAGTATACCTTTTTTTACCGGCAAATGCTTCTAATCATGTGGCTTCTTGTAAAGACAATATCTCTAGAGAACTCCTAATTAAGCAATTCATAAATTATTTGTAGCATACAAGACATGACTTATTATAATTGTGTAATTTTATGTGCATCCCTAAAATGAAGTCGTGTCGAGCTATCAATTCCATTGAGGATGGAATTCTTGGCCGATATTAGTCCTGCAAAAGTGTTCCCGAATTGTTACATTCTCAAATACAATTGTGTAAAAGTTAAACTAAAAGAATATTTGTTGTTTTCATGTGTATCTCTAAGATAAAGCCGTAACGTTAGCACGTGCATTATACTAGTATATATAAGTTTTTGTTATTCGGAACGATTCCTGGAATCAACGTGCCCTAACCAAACGAGGCCTTAACCATTTGCATACTTAATCACCAGAAACGAGAACAGGATTGGGACAGTCGGAAACGGGAACAAAAATGGGATATACGGAATAAGAAAATGAACAAATACGGATGGAACTAGAAACACAAGCTAAGATCATGACATGGCTTAGTGTACCTACGTGACATGTTAGGAGCCTTGTTTAAGTACCTCACGAAACAGAAATCACTTGTTGAATTGGAATTCCTGAAAGGGCTGACCGTTGATTACCAAGAAAAATCATACAGTAGCGTCCATATTTCAATTAATCATCTGAGATACTGAACAACAATGCAGAGCACGATACAACCCTTCACCTGATTAAAAAAAATATAAGTTTGGTTGGCGTGACATGGTCAACATTTAGAATTGTTTTTGACAGGAAAAGTTGTTTTTTACGATTATTGATATATGGATAGCCTTCATTATTTAGAATTCGGTTTTGAATTATTCTTGTCTTAAACTTTGTTTGTCCCGACGTGTTGCATTAGGCTAGTCTCGGTGGAGAGTTTCATTACGTCGCTTCCATGACTCAAGCTAAGTCATTTGGAATGAAATGAAACTCGGATAACACTACTACGTAACTTTTAACCAAGGCGGGCGTTTTGCATTTTCCAAGGCGGGCAATTGCACCTGCCTTGGTTGAAAGGTCACGGTTAATAGATGATTAACCAAGGCGGTTGCCCACTGCCCGCCTCGGTTAATCAAAATAAAATAATAAGAAAGCCAAGCCCAATGCCAGCCCATACAGGCCCGACGTTGAGCCCGGCCACACCGACGCCATCGCCGCACTGGATCCGCGGCTCCACCGCCGGATCCGAGCTCCGGGCCGCCGGATCCACCGTCCCCGAGCGCCGTGGGCACCCGGATCCACCGCGGCCTGTCGTCGCCATTGCCCTGCGCCGCCGCGTCACCATGATCCGCGCCGGCACCGCCTCCTTGCGCTGCCCCCGTCGTCGGGGCCTCCCCCGCCGACAAGGGAGGGAGGAAGGGATTCGGCGGATGCGTCGAGGATGCGCCGTCGTCCTCCATCGGATCCAGAGGTCCCTGCGGCGCCCCCCATTAGATCCGGGGTCCCCGCGCTGCCCCCATCGGATCTGGGGTCCCCGCGCCGCCCCCGCCGGATCCGCTGCGCCTGTGCCTGTGCCCGCCGCCACCGAGGGAGGGGAGAGAGAGGGGCATCGTCGCCGCATCCGCTGAGGGAGGAGGGAGAGGGGGTCGCCGAGGAAGGAGGGAGAGGGACGCCACCGCAGAAGCCGCCGGGAGCACGAGAGCCCTTGCCACCACCCACCACTCGTCTTCCCAAGAGAGAGATAGAGACTGGAGAGAGAGAGAGAGAGAGAGAGAGAGCGCGCGTTGAGAGAGCGTTGTCGTCGTCTGGTGGAGAGAGAGGGGTGGGTGAGTGAATGAGAAATGAGAAACCCTAAAAGCCTAAGTGTTGGTATTATATACTAAATACCGGTAACGAGCCCTCTAGGCTTTTATATGGGCCCCGGCCCAATGCTGAGGCGGGTGTAACATCCCGGGTTTTTGTGTAAACCAAAAATTCAAACTTTTAATTTTTTTGCCTGAATGTGTGTTGCATGATCAAACATAAGTCAAACAAAACCCTAAATCTGCCCTCTCCATCAAATAAAGGTTATAAATAATTTGATGCACCATATTTAGTTTTAGTTGCATGGGTGATTTGGCTCTTGTGTCGTTTGTGCTTGGGGGTAGCCTTTCTATCCCTAAAACCCTAGGGCAAATTTAGATAAACTCTTCTTAAGTCTCCTAGATGATCAGGCCCCATCTGGCCCAACTGGCCTCCTTCCCTCCCTCTTCCGGTTTGGCCCAGGTCTGCTCCCCTCCTCGAGCCCAGCTCGGTTTTCCTCTTGGCCCCTCTAGCTGCTCGGCCCAAGCCCACCTCCTTACCTTGGTGTAGGACCCGCACAGGCAGCAGCTACCCCCATCTCCTTTGGACCTAGCTTGCGCCCTCTCCATCAGGCCCCTTGACCCACGGCCCAGATCGCAACCTGCCCTTTCCCCAGGTCCAGCCCAGTGCCTTCCATCAGGCCTGGCTCGCCCTGCCTTCCCCCTGGAGCCCGAGATGGCCTCGAACTTGACTTGGATTGGGCCTCCAACTTGGCTTGGACGCCCTTTGCTGGCCTCCAAAGGTGGTGGCCAAAGGGGAGGACGTCCAAGGGCTTCATTGGTGTGTTGTCCCTCTCCTTGGGGCGTGCTCCAACTTGGGCCAGGGTCCCAAGGGTGAATAACAAGCCCATGATGATGACGTAGTTCCCGGCAGAAATAGCGACAGCATGTCTTGATGATTTGGAGGCCTTGCCAATGGGATATTGAGGTGGGAGCAGATCTATTTGAAAGCTTATCAAATGAGCTTTCCAACAAGTGCTCATTGACCTCAATCGCACTTTGGATGGATGAATTATGGCCTTCCCAATGAAGCACTATCTGGTTGCCAACGAACTGAAAGTTCAACTTTGATGGACTTGCCCTTTGAGACACATTTGTATCTACAATCAAATAGTGACATGTACATGTGGAACCAAGTGAGTTGTACCAAAAGTCACTATGCAAATGGAGGAACGAGCTCACCTTATCAATGGTCGTATCCGAAGGTGCCATGTCCTCATCACTAGTGTCTAGGGTTTCAACCATGCTCAAGCATGCCTGTGGTTTGGAGTGTCGCTACGCTATAAAATATCACCATAGTAGTACCACCCCGCTGTAATAAATGCCGCCTCACAGCAATGAAACCTTGCTAGTCTTGTAATGCCCATGGCTATGCCCTTTGGGCCACTGTTGTAAGACCTTAATTCTAGATATCAATAAAAGCTCATTATTTTTCTATATATATGTGTGCCATTTCTGTTGTTTGTGCGTACTTGTGCGTGATCCTGGCGCAAGTACAGATGCACTAAAGGACTCTCAAAATGAGGGGCCGACACTAGTACCATTAGGGACACCCTTTGGCCATCTCTTGTGGTCCAAATTAGTATAAGCTCTAAAGCCTAAGAGACAGAAAAGGAAAAAGGTGTAGCAGGATCGTTCCATGTGTGAGGAACAAGCCTGGAAAGCATGCAAGCCTAGCATGGAAGTGCTAGCGCCGGCTGTTTTCTACTATTTATCGATTAGAATAATGTTTCAACCAGCTCCCGTCAAGCCATTGGAGACAGGTCTGAGGGCGTCTCCAAACATCATCCTTCACTGGTCACTGCAAAGAACAATTTCGAAAGGATCAGCAACAAATTCCTAATAATTTTGCATGACATAAGAACAATAAGGAATCAGGGGCAGACACAGTTATAAGTAGATCCCCCAATACCTACTTGCGAATTGAAGCTACGCTAAGGTTGTGCCAGCACAGCTGACACCGAAACATGTTCGTCCAGTAGGCTCTTGTATGTACTACTCCCGCACCTTCTCAATTTCGAGCCACCATTCCTGTTCGACACAATCACATAAGATCAGGTTCAAGATCTAGTCTTATATGTGCTAATGATCATGATATGACTGCACCAGGTGGGCAAAGAACTTTACCTTGAGTAGTACTCCCAGCTCCTCTGACATCTCAAACTGCGAGCATCTACAGAAATAACAATGCAAAACAAAGGCAATAGACACTTTGTCAACACCACTATAGGATGAAATTAAGCCAAAGCAAGATTGTTAGGCTCACTCTTCATGGAACATCGTAGGAACTGTGAGAGCAGCATCATCATTCCTTATTGTTCATTGCCCTTGTCATCTATCAATGGATGACCAGAAAAGAGATGTGAGGAAGGACCCCTTTAATGAAAATTGAAACACAAGGATTTCAGAGCAGAGTAGTGCATGATAATATATTTATAGACCATGGCAATTCTATTTAGAGTAATGCTGAGCATTAATCACATTCGATCCTACAAGTACTGCAAACTAATCAGTCATACAGAGCCTTAGTTGGATGCACACCTTATCAAAGAAGATGAGTTCATAGGCAATGGATGCAGCTTGGTGATGAAAGAAAGTCTAGCTACCAGAGCATAGATTTCAGGTCGCCTCCAACCACTGTAGCACATTATAGTTCACATTATTCTTCAATCATTATCAGAGCAAAATTGGCTAACATTGTGGTGTAAATTGAAATTTGCAATAAGAATTTTGTTGACAAAAGAGCATACATCATTAAGTTGAGGTATGGATCCCTTTTGTTTGAATAAAATTTTGGTCAAAATTTTGAATTCACACTAAATTTCAATCGAGCAGTCAAGGGACAACTATTGCACGCATTCAGTTAGCATATATACTACAAAAATTGTTTCTGTAAAACAAGACTGTAAAAAATAGTAGTAATAATTTAGCACATAGGCAATCTGTCAGCGGGATCCAAAGCAAACAATAGCGACTATCAACAAGCCATGTCCAATTATCCGTGGAAAACAATATCTATCTCATTAACTGCACTTCTGATTTGTTTCACAAAACCAACGGATTCTATTTTTTTCACAAACCATCAGCTGGAGTAGCAGGGATGTTATGTTGCAGGGCGTAGTCTCACCTGTGCGGTGATGGTGAGCGCGTGGGGAAGACGGAAGAGCTTGGTGATTCACGCGGTGGTGAAGCCGTGCTCGGAGAGGCCGATCGCTGCACGTAGCCCAGCACCCCGGCCCCCACCACCACATCGTAGGTGTGCTCGGAGAGGCCCCGCGAGAAGCAGCTGCGCCACATCGTGCCCCGGATCTCACAGCGGCAGCGCCCGCGTGGGGAGGGGGTTGGGGGCGGCGCGGGCTGGGAGACGCAGATGGGGGTGGAGACTGGAGAGGGGGTGGAGATGACAACGGCCGAGGACTCAATCAGCGGCAGCGGCGAGGCCCATGCCGGTGAGGGCGGATTTGGAGAGAGCTGCAGTCCGGTTGCTGCTGTCGAGAGGAGCGAGGCCCGCACCGGCGTAGCCGCCACCGTCGAGAGGTGCGAGGCCCATGCTGATGTAGCGGCGCCGCGCCGCCCAACGAAGCCGCGCCGCCTCCTCGCAGTTGCGCCGCCCGAGGAAGCCGCGCCGCCACCTCGCAACCCCGCCGCCTCGTCGCCTCCCCGCAGCCTCTTCGCCGGATCAGGAGGCCCAGAGTCGGCCGCCGCCGTCGCCGCCGCGGCTGGATCGAAGCAGGACGCCGCCCGGCGCCGCTGGATCGGAGCAGGACGCCACCGCTTCGTTTGCTCTATTTTATTTTATTTTATTTTATTTTTGCCAAAGTGACAACAAACAAGAAAAGTGCGGTGTATATTTGTTTAATTCCAAGTACTGAGCGGTGTCCCAATGTTTATATATCCTTTTTTCCTATTTGCAACTAATGAAGTATCCTCGCAAAAGGCTAAATTGTTATTGTTCTGGCTTTAATTCAATGATTTTTGGCAAAGAGGGGGGCATGGTATATTGGATATTGAATAGGAAAACAAAAGTTTATTAAGTGATTGGTTGTCTATATTAGTGAATGAAGACAGAATCTGGCAACAGCTTCTGAGGAATAAATACTTGGGATAAAAAATCCTACTTCTATAGAATAAGTACTATTCCACTTAGGACCACGCGTTGGATACGAGACTTCATTGGGCGCCGTTCCACGAGTGCACCGTTTTATTCCGGATGTCGCTGCTGGAGACAACATGCATAGAGATTTTCGTCCACAGTAGTGGATGGTAGTGTCACTACTAAAGAGCTGGGCATCGATACCCCATCATCACTACCGGTTGCCCGAGAACTGGTACCGGTTCAACGGTCGGACGCGCGCACAATCTCACAAATTTTGCATCTTCTTAGGGCTTTCCAACGGTACACAAAGAAAGGAGGAAAACACCTCCCGTTCTGTAAAGATCACTTCAGAACAGACCGCTTTGAATACGTAAGTATAAAGTCTGTATCTTACAAGCAAATTACATGAATTATACATTACTTGTGCGAATCATGTTCCTTTTTTTAGTGCTACAGGCAGCTACCGAACACAAATTTGTGTGGATATTATGTAAGTAAATTTATTAGAGCATTCATGCATGGTCCAGGATGTCGATGCTACCGACTTGGCGGTAAAAAATCACACTCCAAATAGTTCATAATATTTATGTTAATAGGATAACTAACGTTTGCAGTATTATCTTCCAAACGCAGCGATTGAAATTAGAAACAAGAGCTCTACTAGAGGTCGATATGCTGGCCATCCAAGTGCAATTCGCCGGATTCCTACAGGAGCATGTGAGAAATCCACGAGGCGAATTTTATGATCTAGATAATTTCAATGAAGAATTACACAAAAAGATGCCGCAAGGTGAGTGAAAATCGTGTGTATGTTCCGATGTTTTGTAACTTGTGTATTATTGGTGCTACCATCTCTATAAAATTGTCAGGTCCTATTCAGCCCACTGTCACTGGCGCGGCATCTTCAAGCAAAGGAAAAAATATCGGCACACCAAGTTCAAAGAAAAGCTCCTTCATCGTCTAGGCCAACTGGCGAAAATTAGAAGTGTAGATGAACATGTGTCGAATTTGATTTATTTGACTTATAGAGATAGACATGTAAACTAACTTGTGTACATATTTATAAATATACGTCAACTTGGATCGGCTTATGTGTATATAGGTCTCTATGTCGATATATATCTGTATAGAAATATGTAAAATAGAATAAAAAATTAAAATAATTTATGTTAACTGTTTATGTAAATTCAGATTTGGTACCGGTTGGACAAATCAACCGGTACCGAAGCACCCACCTTCCCTAGCTTCCGATTTACAGTTCCAACCAGAACCGAAGACCGGTGCTTCGGTACCAGTTGGAAAAACCAATTGGTACCGAAGGTCCTTTCGGTACCGGTTGCGCCAACCAACAATGATGCCTAATGCCTTTAGGCATCACTACCGCTTCTGTGCTGGCATGTCAACCGGTACCCAAGCCGGTTGCCAACCGGCACTAAATCCTGGCCCTATAGTATTGTGTAGAACCCGAAATTGAGATACTCCCTTAGGTTTCCTAAAGCTAGTCATTTTGAACTTGTCCTAAGTCAAACATTTTAAACATTAACTAGAAATAATTCTTTCGGGTTGAGTTTGGAAATGTGAAAGTGATGTAAGTAGATTTATCTCAAAATGTAGTTTCACAAAAGTATGACTATATTTTATAAATGTTTTATAGCAAAAGGTAGTGGTCAAAATTATTTCTTGATGACAGTGTCCATGTTCAAAACGACTTGCTTTAGGCAGGAAATTGGAGGGAGTAATTTATAATGGCTGAGCTCGAGTATTTAGCTCTGCTCATGGAATTAATGTTCCGTTTCTATCAGCTGGTGTATGGTGGATCGGAATTGCCTGGGCTGCACTTTAGTGATGCCATGAAATTAATCTATATTCCTTCTTCTAGAAATGCAAGTCCACATTTGGACGGCGGGACGTGTTCGCTAGGACGACCATGCATGCATTCATTGCGAGCATTTTCAGTGAATCAATTCCAAAAGTATAAGGCAATGTGATATGAAGCGACCCTAGAATCAATTCCATCTGGCACGACCCAACAAAATAATGGGGTGAGTACGAATCAAACGACCCATCCAAGGCCATCTGTGGCTTTATTTTGCTCTCACTGGCTCGTCTCCAAGTAGACCAGGCCTGAAAACTGATAAATAAGACCACCCTACACCATCCACAACATATATTCTCAATCTCTTAGTTCATTTCTCCCTGAGCAAAGCAGGAGCGTCACGACGCGTACGTTGGCGTATTCGATCGAGCAATAGCAGCATGAGGGTGCTGAGGGACTGTCAGAGTTGCGTCCGCACCGCGCAGAGCTACACTCCCACTGATCAACGCAGGTATGCATACAAACATGCACACGGAGTTTCCAATTGTGTAGAACCCGGCCGCGGCGGCGGAGCTCCAGCGAGACCCTACCGCACCGCGGTGGGGCGGTGGGCGGCAGGGGCGCACACTCATGAGACAGAAGCAGGGTCGGGGCGACGGGAACAAGATGAACAGGAGATAGAGCTGTAGCGTTGGATGACGATCCAACGACTGAGATCAATTGCCTGAAAAAAAAGTCAGGCGCATGTAGGATAGCGAAGCCCATAGGAAAATTAGATTTGAATCAAATTCTTTCGAATTCAATTCCATTTGAAATCTGAATTGGAATCTAATCACTAGAATCAAATTCAATTCCTAGAATCCAAACCGACCCTTAGCGGATTCGGGGGTCATATTTAATCAGTTTATTTATAGACCAGGACTTCTTGGAAAGTCTTGAGGCACATCGTGCAGGCTGCCGTCTTGCAGGCTCGGTCAGTAACACCCTGCAGACTCGCTCGTCATCGTGCATCGCCCGAACGCTGAACTCGCTCGCCACGGCATCCACCATCTGTGTCACACCTCCACTGCATGCATATTCATGACTTACTTAGGGCTGAGAAACTATTGTACATGTATAAATGTAAACCTACATCGATCAGTGAAGTGTGTGGTTGACCCAATCAGTCTGGACATGGTATCAGTGACCTCTCTCGATTCTTCTTCCGCCGCCTTCCCCTAGCCTCTCCCATGCACTCCTCCTCCGATTCCGGTGTCTTAAGAGCAACTCCAACAACACCCCCTACTTGACCCCCCCACTCCAAATTTGGGTGGTGGAGGCCAAAAACTCAGCTCCAGCAGAACTCCTACTAGACCCTCCAGATTTGTTGGCCTCCTAGTTTCTCCCTTCCACTACCCAATCATGTTGGCCCCCCTACTCCGGACTACCCAATTTTTTCCCCTTCTTCCTTCTCCGCACACGACTGTGCGAGAATCGATGCCGGTGAATCCAGGCCCGTGCAGCAGCCCTACCCCAACACCGGCGCATCCTGGCCGGCGCGGTGGCCCTGTCCAACGCCGGCGGCCGTGCCCAACGCGACGGCCTTGCCCCTTTCTGGCCTGCCCGATGCGGCGGCCCTGCCCGACGTCGGCGCGGCCTGCCTGACGCGGCAGCCCTGCCTAGCGTGGCTGCCCTGTCCTGCCTTACCGGCTTCCCGTGTGGCCCTCACTGGTGAGGCCAGCCCCGGCGGCACTGCCCTTGGCGGCACAGCCAACCCCGGCTCGCCTCTACTTTACTGGTACTACCCTGACCCGGCCAGCTCTAGCTCCAGGCAGCTCCCCTCCTCCACAATGCGGCTCCCCTTCCCTGCGCGATGTGACCAATGAGGATGACCGAGTTCGTAAATGGCCGTGAGATAGGGAAGATGATGGCATGTGGGTCCCACCTGTTGTTCTCTACCAGAATGAATTTGGGAGGTCTATTTTAGGTAGGGTTGCTAGAGAAAACAACCAAAAATAGGTAGTATGAAAATGAGTGGCTACCCAAACAGAGAAGTAGGGGGTCTATTTTGGACAGTATTTCTAGAGTTGCTCTAACCCTCCCGCCCACCCCCACATTTGTCGTCCAGGCAGTCAACATCTGGGCGCACGTCCCAGTAATCCTTGACGCCACAGAGTCCATGTATGCCAGTCATCCTTGGCAAGTTTGGCCTTGAGACACACATGTTCACAATGCCGCCTCTGGATCAATGCGATGCTGACTAGGTAATAAACAACCATAGCGTCACCAATTGAATCTATACCACCATCTCCAAAGGCGTTTTCGACATCATCAACAAGCCGCGCTCCTCTGCATTCAACATCTGGAACGGCATTGAAGGGCTTTTCTGCAACAATGTGCTTCAGCCTGTGGTCTACCTCGAGGACAAATTCTAGATACTGCAACAAGGTGACATGAGCATGGCCGACTACACTGCCTAGCTCAAGACCTTCGCCGACAACCTCTGCGACGTCGGCCACACCATATCCAAGCCGAGCCAAGTGCCCAATCTTTTACGGGGCCTCAAACCCGAAGTATTGTCACGTCAAGCCCGTCATCAGGCCAAGTTCCCGCCGCACACTTTCATGAGCGCTCGCTCGTACCTTCTCCTCGAAGAGTTTTGCATCTAGTGCGATGACAAGATGGACCTCAGTCAGGCACTGTTCGTCGGCCACAGCTCCTCTAACAATGCCCCAGGGAATGGCGACGGCTCCTCGCTCCAACTCCAGCGGCTTGCGCAACAACTCCTGCAAAAAGAAGAAAGGAAAAGGCCACGGTGCCAGGTCCTGCCACGCAAAGATGGCAACGGGTCGGGTTCGGATCGGGTGGAGTCTCCGTGCACCCAAACCCAAAACCCGAAGTCAAAACCCGAACCCGAACCCGAAACCGATTCGGGTGGAATTTCATAACCAAACCCAAACCCGCGGGTACCCAAAAGCCGAACGGATACCCAAAACCCGAATAAATACCCGAAACCACATATATATACATATTTCGGATATCCATATGCAACCACTTATTGGGGCCCCAAAACTATTGAATACCATCAAAATATAACCCTCCCCAAAACTATTGGGGTGGTTTTTGAAGTGGTTTCACCACTATGAGGAAGAGGTGGACGACGATGTGGCAGTGGTGTAGCTAAAGAAAAGTTAAAAAGTTAGAATTCTAATTTCAACATTTGAATACAAAATATAAATACTACCTCTATTTTTAAATATTTATCGAGTGTAGCGGAGATGCGTATGTTGCGTTGGATTTGTGGACACACAAGGAGGGATCGAGTTTGGAACGATGTGATACGAGACCGTCTAGGAGTAGCACCAATTGAAGAAAAGCTTGTCCAACATCAGTTGAGGTGGTTTGGCCATGTCCAAAGGCGACCATCGGAAGCACCAGTGTGTTGTGGAGTTCTAAGCCGAAATACCAATGTGAAAAGAGGTAGAGGAAGACCGAAGTTGACATGGGAGGAGGCGATTAAAAGGGATTTGAAGGGTTGGGATGTTCCTAGAGACCTTTGTTTGCATAGGAGTGCTGCGAAAGCAGCTATTGACGTGCCTGAACCGTGATTTGGGGCTCATGCTGGGTTTCAACTCTAGCCTACCCCAACTTGCTTGGGACTAAAGGCTTAGTTGTTGTTGTTGTTGTTGTATTGACTTTTTGCATAATCTTTGGCCATTAGTCTTATTTAAAACAATTTATATAATTTTATTTATTTTATAATTACTTGTTTTATTATGAAAGGTACCTTGACAATAACTTATGTTTATTTATATTTACATGAATTTTTTTAATAAGATGAATAGTCAAACATCATTTCAAAAGTAAACGGTGACAAATATTTAGAAACAGAGGTAGTACATATTAATTCAAAATATAAAATTTAAAATTCAACATACTAAACTTTGTTCTTGAAATTTTAACTATTGAAATTTTGTAGAAAAATATAGAAATTAAATAAACCAAAATTTGAATGGAGAATTAAGAAATTTAAACGTTTGTATAATATGTGTTGCTCTTGTTTAAGAATTATTCATTGTGTCTACACCATGTTATTTGCCACATAATTGGCATGATGGCAAAAGCCATCCACGCAACCACTCCAAGGGTTCTTTAGACTGTATTTGATAGTTGAGGTGGTGTAATAGCTGGTTTTACAGATATGGGGTTATTTAGACAAACCATTATATGTCAAGGGGTTAAGTAGAGTTATTCCTCGAAATTAATATGCAAAAACTTTGGTGTTTGTGAGAACCAGATACCTACAATCAGCAACTTACATTGTGATTTGATATCTTCCTTTAATAATATAAACAATCAATTACGCTACCAATTGGCCATAAAAGAATCCTCAAGTTATTCTTAAGGTTCAAAATTACCATGTTTACTAGAGAAGAAATAAAGTTTTAATATATATGCTTATAAATTATCCACCATTGATACTATGAAAAGATTAAACCATAGTACATTTATATCTGCTTCTCTATTACCCACATTTGCGATTATTAAAAAATGAAACGATGAGATTGCAAAAAAAAAGGCTAAAATAATTTTATTAATCTAAAAAATGCATTAGTGTGTTGAATTTGTGTATATACTAAAGGTTCAATGCTACGATTCAAATGTTTCTCTTGTCAGTTAACATAATATTTTCAACTGATGATAGAATTTCTTAGATTCTTTTTACTTAAGGATTATTGTGAAAAACCGAATCCTTTCTGATATATGGATTATATTGATTCTCCGAGTATCACCTTTGTACGGTAACAATAAGCTATTATATCAATTATTTTATGACTATCATAACACAACGTCAATAAGGTTTATCAGAGATCATCTTGCCACAAAGCTTTTGTTGACTTTTGGTGTCTTTGTTGTATTTTGTAATTATTAATTTTCCTCTCGACAGATATGTGATTTAGAACACAAAGTTTCTCCGCACATTCCCCGCAAAAAGGAAAAGGTTCTCCACACATTCAAGTTGTAAAAAATTTGAACCAAACAAACATCAAACAATTTGTCATATACAGGATCGAACATTTATTTTGTCCTTTATTAAGTGCAGGCAGTGAACAAAGATTAGTGTGACTATAGTTTTAACCCAAAATTTGGTCATTCAATCTGCAGGGCCTACCTTACTAGTTTGCCAACAATATAATATAATGTTGTCAAATCCATGTATGTCTGCCGATTAGTTCATATATCCATTTACATCATCAAAAACTAAGTCAGTTGTCATATGTGAAGGGCGCATCAAGGAAATCTCCTGTTAGCTATCCGTAGTGGTTTGGCCCAGCCCATATACACGTGGGCTAGTGCTCCGCTGGAGCCACATCAACCAAGGCCACAAGCCTAACTCAATCCAAAAAACCTAGTCCGATAAGTGATGACTACCCAACCATATATTTTGTATTATCCTTCACCAAATTTCCAATGTGGAACTAAACCCAACACCTTCCCCTATCATACATCAGCTCAATAGCGACCATCGCTCTGATACCGCTGTTAGCTATCCGCAAATCCTAACCTAGCCTATATACATGTGCGCGAGTGCTCCGCCAGGCCTAGTTCCTCTAGAACCAACAACAACCAAGGCCTCAGGCTTAACTTAAAAGACTAGTTTGATAGGTAAGAACTATCCAACCTTATATGTTATGCTATCCTTTATTAAATTTTCAGTGGCGGACTAAACCTAACATCTGTGTCCATGATAGTATAGTGGCGCCTCCTTACAGCCATCAGCAGTCTAGAGGCATGTTTGGCTGTTTCACATGCTCACTACTACAGAAATCATTTTTGGCGACGGGCACTTTCCATTTACTGCGGCGAGCAAAGGAGTTCGCCGCGAACATAAGGTCACCATTAATGTGGCCAAACCACGGCGGGCCCCTTGGCCCACCGTGGTTAATCAATTAACCGTGGCGAGCAACCTAAATCGTCCGCCATGATTAATGGATTAACCGTGGGGGGCTCTTATAAGGCGCCTGCCGTGGTAAATATGGATTAACCACGGCGGGTATATTAGGTTGCCTGCCACGATTAACCCATTAACCGTGGCGGATGCCTGGGTGGCAGGCCGGCCACCCAATAACCGTGGCGGGCAAAAAAAAAAAAAAAAAAAAAACCCGCCTCGATAAAATTCTGGGGGTGTCTTGCAAAATTGTTTGTGTAGTAGTGGCCGGTGGTCCAAACACACAGCGTTGGGTAGATCAGAGGGAAGCAAGGAGTAGTGCCAGGATCAAAGGCAGTGGTTGCAGGCTGCGGGGCATGGTAATGACGCCACGCCCGCGCACCCATGTTGGCAGTCGTCCTAGTCTGCGGCTGCATCGGTGAAGGCCGCTTTCAACCCCTTGAGTTTGTGCCTCAGTGCCTGCCCCTGCCGAACCCGGGCATGTTCATGCACCATGAGTTTGTGGCTGCATCGAGGTAACATATCTTGACCTCATCGTGCTTGAGCTTGTGCCTGCCCTGCCAGACCCGGGCTAGCCCTTGCCAATCAGTCCTTGTACCCGCGGCCAATGGCGGGCTTGGAGTGGTTGGTGGGATTGCGTGCGCCCTGACAAAGTGACGAAGACGCCATTGGCCAAAACCGCCATTCGCCTCCGCTGCGCGAGACCAGCACATGCCTTTCAGGCTTCTTCCTCCTATAGACAGAGAGACTGTTCCATGCACAGTAATCGCATGCAGGGGCGGCCTGTAGCGTCACTGGCTCGCTACAGCTGGGCGGATACACCGTACACTGGCTCTGGTTACTGGGGACTGCGGGTTTGTGTTCGGGTTTCCGTTGTTTCGATGTCCAGTGAGATCGTCAGACAGAAGTGGTTCGGGGCGGCAGGCCTAATAGGTGAGAAGGAGATAGCTCGGAAGTAGGGTGGCGAGGTGGTGGGGGCGCCAGCTGTGGGCTTCAGAGGATGGTCGGTGGGCGGTGCCGAGGCAAGAGAGGACGGCCATCGATGGTGGGTATGCCGCTGAGGACGGACAGAGACTGGTGAGGCCAAATAGTGGAGAGAGAAGAATGGGAGAGAGTGCATCGGTCAGAGGGAGAGAGAAGAATGGGAGTCACTAATCAGTCTTGCATCCGTTGGTGCTATTGTGTAGTGTAAAGATGGCAATGGGTACCCGAAACCTGACTACCCGATGGATTTTACCCAATAAAGAGACAGGTATGAGAAGAATTCTTCACCCGTGGGTTTACTAATGGGTAAAAATCTCTACCCATCAGGTACGCGGATACGGGTACGAGAACATACTACTCACACCCGTGTACCCGCGGGTAATTCATACCTGCCTTGGCAAGACATATTTACTGATTAATTACTACGGAATACACATATATATAGTATATCTATGATTATTATACCAATAATTAGTGTAGTTTTATTCCAATGTTATAATTATTGATTTCTATTAAGAAACAATTGACAATATGTGATTCAAATAATATAATATATTCATGTTGTTTTGGTTTGTAGCGGGTATGCATTCGGGTATGGGTTACCTGTCGGGTACAGATTACCCGCACGGGTGCGGTATGAGAATATTTTTCTACCGCGCGTTCGCGGGGGTAACCCGACGGGTAAAATTTCATCTTGCGGGTATGGGTATGGGTTCCTACTACCCATTGGGAATGTACCCGTTGCCATCTTTACTGTAGTGGGAAAATTCAAACTTACAAATCATCTTTAATTTGTTGAACCACATTTATAACGAAAAAACTACTGCCTCCGTCCCAAAAACTAGTGGCATTCTGGTTTTATTCTAAGTCAAACTATTGTATGTTTGACCAAGTTTATAGAGAGAAATATTAATATTTACAGCATCAAGTGAAAATATATTTCATGAGGAATTCAACAATAATAATTTAGCATCTCATAACTATAAACACTCTTCTCCATAAATTTGGTCAAACTTAAAAATGTTTGACTTAGGATAAATTTAGAATGTCATTTCTTTTTGGAATCGAGGCAGCAATTCACTATAGTTCTTTTTCTATCCACTGATGCCAAATATATATTATATTATATATATAACAGGTTGATTGCGCGAGCTCAACAACTGTGGAACGAATGGGAGGTCCAGTGCCTGGTGCTAGTGAGCTTCTCGCTGCAGACCTTTCTCCTCTTCGCCGCGGGCTTCCGGAAGCACCGCAGATCGCGCGTGCTCAGCGGGCTGCTGTGGCTTGCCTACCTCTCTGCAGACTCCGTTGCTATCTACGTCCTCGGCCGACTCGCGCTCCACACCGGCGATCCACGCCACCAGCTGGTGATCTTCTGGGCACCATTTCTGCTGCTACATCTTGGCGGGCAGGAGACCATCGCAGCTTTCTCCATGGAGGACTGCGCGCTGTGGAAGCGCCACCTGCTGACCCTCGCGACCCAGTCGACGCTAGCCATTTACGTCGTCGTCAAGCAGTGGCGAGGGGACATGCGTCTCATGGCCACCATGCTGATTATGTTCGTCTGCGGGGTGGGCAAGTACGCTGAGAGAGCGTGGGATCTCAGGAGGGCAGGCTCACGGGCGCCTGGAAGCAGGTCCATGGCTGGTCATGTTACCGGCGCCAGGCGGGAATTCGAACGTGAAGTGTTTTGGTATTACGACAGGCTGAATCAGATCCTTTCGGAGAAACTCCAGCTGCACTTCGATCTAGTCATGGAGGTGGCCACCCGGGGCTTCCAGCTGAGCTTAGATTTTCTCATGGACGTGATACCTGCGAAATCCCTGCGCCCTGAAACCGACTGGAACGAAGGCCTTGTGGCAAGGATCAAATCTTCTGAGAATCGAGCTGATCTGGTGTACAGGTTGGCCGAAGTTCAGCTCTCCTTGATCTATGACTACTTGTACACCAAGTTTGGAGGCTTCTTGGGCGTGCTGCATCGGCCAACCACCTTTCTTCTAACCTCTATGGCTCTGACCTCGTTTGCCATTATTGTTCTGGCTGACCAAAAGGCGGGGACACCCACAACCAGCAGCTACTATGGAACTGATGTCATCATATCATACATATTGCTTGTCGGTGCCATTGCACTGGAGATCTCCTCCATCCTCATGTGGTTCATGTCATCATACTGGCCATACATGACCATTGCATCCCTACAGAATCGGCGTCGCCACAAAGCTTTCCAGACAATGTTGCACATCATTGTTAGGCGCATAGGTCGTCGAGAGAGCAGAGTTGAATGGTCAGGGAAGTTGCCTCAATACAACATGATCGGTTCATGTATCCGGGAGAAGCAAGCTGGCACACGGGACAAGATGATGTTATTTATCGGCATCGAGAGAGACTACACCACGCAAGTTGTTGTCTCCCCCGAGGTAAAGATGGTGCTTCTTGACCGACTGCTTGAGATAGCCACTTCTACTTCAAGTACCGCAGAGGACCTGGACTTTGGTAGTTTCCGTGGCCAGTGGGCTCGCAATGGAGTTCATTGGCCTTGCTTCTCTGGATGTGAAGAAGCTGATCCACCGGCCGGTTCCTCTGAAGACGACCCCCCTTCCTCTGGAAGTGCAGCTCAAGAAGCACTTGGAAATAGTGCAATCCAAGATTTGGATTTTGTATCAAGTGCCATTCTTTGGCACTTTGTTACGGACATATGCCTAGAGGCTAGTCCGGCTGACCACCATGCAAACAGTTGCAGCTCCAGGATGAGAAGGTCTAGCGAAGAGTTTTCGAATTACATCATGTACCTCGTTGTCAAGTGCAGTGTAATGCTTGGAAGCGATGGGCATTACGGGGTCAAAGTTGCACGACGCGATGTGACGCTGTTTCTTGGCATGGTCGTTGACCGGACGGAGTTCATCCAGAAAGTCCGTGATGGCGACCTTGCTCTCAACCTTAAGGAATTCCCTGCACTTCATCGAGCACACCGTGTCTCCTCAGAGCTGCTTAAGATAAATGCACACAACAGGTGGAAACTCATCGCATTGGTATGGGTGGAGATGCTTTGCTACGTTGCACATAATTGTGGGGCTGGATTCCATGCCAAGCATCTCAGCACCGGTGGAGAGTTCGTCACCCATGTCAAGATGCTGTTGTTTATCCTAGGCTTTCCTTTGCGTGGGCATACTAAGGAACAGCTATTTCCTTCAGAAGAGATAGAAGAGAGGAAGTTCTTCAAGAGTTCTCATCCATGGAGACGGGGATGATGTCAATTAACCAGAAGAGGGTTCCGTTGTAACACCCAGGCCATACCAGAGGCTACCAACGTGCACCTAGAATTCAATGAAAGTTTAAAAATTAGGCTTAGTCTAGGTGCAACTCAGGTGTTTTGAAGTCATAATACACTCTATTTTTCCAAACTGTATGGTTTTGAATTAGTTCCTGGGATTAGTTTCACACTTTTGGCCAGAAACTTACTCAGGTATTGCTGACCGGACATCACTACAACACTCAATTGTTTCAACGATCGGCGCAATAATCGGGTGTTTTTCCATTAGGTACTAGCACCCAAACTTTTTTTGTCATTGGATTAGAATTTGGAACTGATGGCTAAAATTTCCTTCTCTTTCTAATTGACTTAAGTTCCAGTGCCAAGTCGAATTTCAACAATAAATTTTCTCTGTCCTACATACACTAGTTGAAAATTACATAGAAAACCCCATCACCGCCGGTTTGAAAAACCATATCACCGCTGGTTTTGGAGCTCGGAAGTGATGGGGTGGGTCATCGCTGACGGTTTCGAACCAGCAGTGGTAAACATTATCACCGCTAGCTTACCAGTTTGAATATTTTTAAAACCATATAGAAACTATATAACTCGAGCAAAAGAATTACCCCAAGCAACCAACCTCGCCCGATCAGCCATCCTCTCCTTCAATGGCCATGATTTTAATTTTTTTTGCACTTCTTTGTGAAATGTCCAATTCTTTACAAAATGTGCAACCTCTAGGATTCAAACCCATAACCTCTTGTTTGGTGCAAACATCCCCTAAACCACTGCACCATACAATAACTTTGACTAGTGGATGGATGTGCACTACAACACATGTGGGCTTCTTTGATGATCCGATTATATCACATAATATCGAATATTTATCACAACATTTAGGTTCAACTTTGTGATGAAATGTGTTCATCATCGAATGTGGGTCTCTAATCACAATCATGACAAAGCACATTGAAATTGTCATCATTTTTCTTGGCAATGCGTCCTTCATCATTGATTTTTATGATGATATAAAATCATCATTCTTGAAGGAAAAAATGTCATAAGAAATGGAGTGTGCTTTCTCCATGTGTATTGGAGGCTTTGATGTGGCAATGTTTTATGACGTTTTTGTTTCGTCGTGAACCTTCTAGCCCATATTATGTGGGACCGTAATACAGTTTGGGCTTAGCCCATTCTATGGACCACTTTAGTTTGGCCCAATTGAGATCCTTCTCTAGTTTGGCCCAACCAATGCTAAGGCACACTTCTGATTTGACCACAATAATTTTGTACACCCACTTGTTGGCCCGTGAACATGTGACGTCCGACCTAATTTTAATTTGGCCTAGCCCATTGATTGCCCGGTATCTGATTGGATACGGGCTCATTTTTATGATTTTTGCAAAAACATAATTACAACATATTTGGCCCAGATGTAAATCATTAAAAGCAAATAATTATGGCTCATTAGGCCAAGTAACTACAGTTAATTTGGCCCAATAATTACAGCTCTTTTGGTCATTCCAAAGATGAAAACAGCATTGTCACAAGCATCATTCTATATTTCCATTCCAAACTCAGACATTTTTTTTTCTTCAACAGCCATAAGCTAGACGAAAAAAGATCTCCAAAGTTCACAATTGGTCCAGCAAGTCACCAAAAGAGCTCCAACAGCCACAAGTCAAAAAGTGATCGATATGAAAGCCTCATTTCACCCAAGTTGGAGCTACATCACCATGACAAGGAAGGCTCAGAGATTCAAGGGAGTAGGATTCAACTGACCATGGTTGAGTCTTATCAGTTGATGAAGGAGGATGTTTGTTTTTTGTATTGTCTTCATCAAACTCTCAATATCATGTGACTTTAGGGTATGCAGCTCTTGTCGAAGTTTGGCAGCATCTTGCTTCTCGAACTCAAGTTCAGCCTGAAGCCCTTGCACCTGTGAAGAAACAACATGTGGCTCATTTTATACATGAATCATAAATCTTTCACTAATAAATTTTACTTGAACTCAAGTAGTTGAATCTTGCACTAAATCTGGAGGCAACATATCTTAAAATCAGTTAAATTTACGGGCAGTAGACCTTATAGCACAATCTGGCAGCTGTTTAACTTACTTTGTCTTCCATGATTCTTTCATTCCACTCCATTGTCTTGTCCCTTGTCTCTGTGTTATTTGAGTCAGCAAGCTGAAAATAAATGAAATTATTTACCAGAAGAAAAAAGATATAACAAGTACTGTGCATCCCGTCTGTGACTATGTTTAAATCCATAAAGGAAATAGACTCCGGTTTAAATGCATAATGCATCCTGAGGAGCCTCAATGTGCAAATCCTTATCACTGAATCGCAACAAAATTCGTCAGGTATTATGCACTGGATATTTGTTGTTCAGTTACAATAAAATTGAAACAGCCTCTGCCAGTTTCTTGATCATAGGAGAAGCCTCCTGTGATGTCTTCTAAAAGTGGTAATGGAAGGTCCCTGGCTGTATGTAACATCCGGTTTTAAGGACAAAACCAGATGCACACCATATGTGAGTCTTTGAAGTCAAATCTCACATATAGCTATAAATAAGGGGTCATATCAAATAACAATGCTTATTATATAACGAACTTAAAATACGGGATATCACCTTAGATAACAAACAACGGAAAGACACTCTGATCTTTAGGTGAAGACTCCACTTCACTGGATCCAAACTGATTGGTTGATCACAAGCCTAAACTCCTGAGATGTGGGGAAAATAGCAAGAGTGAGTCCATATTGAACTCAGCAAATATAACACGGGATTTATGAGGCTCAAAAGGCTGACTCTGGTTTAACTGCGGTTAGCTTTTAATGACTATCAAGTTTAAGCAATTAATTAGCATCAAAGTAAATATAGCCCATAAACACATTATTAGGTAAACATGAATAATGAATAGCAAAAACAATTAATCATATATGAGCATCAATATCATTAGTTTCCATCTGTATTCCATCATCTATTCCATAAGGATCCCTTGGCCGCTCATGTCTGTGAGCATGACTATTATAGTAGTTTATTAAACTCTGCGTAGAGGTGCACACTTTCACTGTGAGTCGTGACTCCCATATGCACAGGATTTGCAACTCCCAAAACATAGGGAATCACTATAAAGCCACTCAAAGGTTAGTCTAACAAGCTAGGGCCGCTGGGTCATGAGATATAGGAACCCCTTCCAATATGGCACAATTCCATCACGGCTATACTTATAAGGATAGAGGTTGTCCTATACCCAACTCGCCGACCTCTGAATAAGCTAGAAAAGGTCCTTTGAATGAATTAGAGCCAGAGTCATGTAGCCCTCACAGCTATACTGTAAGTCCCGGATTATCTCTTATAGATAAGTCCTTATGAAGAGGGAATCTCCAGTGCATAGAAAGTAGCCAAAACATTGTAGCCCCCTTGTTACCATATTGCTAAAAAGTCATCTTTTAACATTCATTGCATATACCATTAGTCAAGTTATAAGATCATGGTTCAGATTAAGCGCTAGCAAAATACTACCCAATACAATAACCCAAAGGTGTCAAGGTTTCTGATAACAACATCTAGGAAATCCTTAAGGGTAACAAGACGGACACGTGCATATGAAATATAGTGTTTAAAGTGAATAGGACATCAAGGTAGATCCCATGCTATACTTGCCTTAAACTCGGATTCTTCTTCTGGTCCAAACCTTGCCTTAAACTCGGATTCTTCTTCTGGTCCAAACCTTTAAAGAACTTCTTCTTGATCTCACCTTCTTCTATATCACCAACACAAAACTCACCGACTGAACATGATCATAGAACACCACACATGCAAACTTAGTAGATTAGAGCAATACACCAAATCAATAGAAAGGTTTACGCATTGCTACGAACACATAGACGCGAAAAGCACTCTAATCGGAGCTATGGTGAAAAAGAAAAAACTATCGAAAGTTTTACTTTAAAAGTAAAACTATATGCTTAATTTATTTTAATTATACAAAACCACGCAAAAGTTTTTAATTCAGACTAGGACAAATTATATTTAAACTTTTAAAACTCAAGCTAATCATATTTTATCTTATAAATATTATCACATAATTTATTATAAACAAGTTAATCTTTAAATTTGCAAAGAATAAATTTATATACGTGGGAGCAACATAGAAAACCTATCGAACAAAGCTAAAACGACATAGTTTTTGAACTACAGACTTTCTATGTAAGAAACATGGGTAGGAAAGGGTTCTAGATGATCACGAACGAATTCATAACAAAGAACTAAATATGCCTTAGTTTGAAGAGCTATATGTATATATATACATGCTCGTGTGGTTCATATGCATGTAGGCATCCATGCCTTGTGTGATGTACGTAGACATACACATGTGGTCTTGATGGACAGCAGGTCTCTCGATCGGCAGCAGCAAGAGCAAGAGCAGTTGAGCTCGCTCAAACTGACTGGGACAGCGGGCAAGGGACAGGCTAGCTAGACTTGTATTCTCCGGTAGCAGAAAACAGCGGTGTGCGAAGCAAAGCAGCAACAGCAGAGCGATATAGCATGGCTTGTGCACATGGTTATGGTGACGCACGGGCAGCAACAACGGCCAAAACGACACTGGGATGTAAACCAAAGGAACGAGTGGTATTTGCAGAGGCGCGTACCGGTACTGGTCGACGGGGAACAGGGGCCATGGCGCTCGGCCATCTGATTGACGACGCAGGGTTAGGACGACGTGTACATACGTCGAACACGACGCTGTAGATAAGGGAACTTTGATTTACTACCTAGGGATTCTCAAACTAGAGACTCCCCTTATGGCAGTTTTGATGTGTTTCACCCAAAGGGTTGATACCGATCTGCTTGCATACTGATTTATATAATATCATAAGATTTGCCTAAGATGATCATATACTTCGCATATATATACTTTTTTTCGCATACATACCCTAAATCTTGAGATATGAACTGCGAGTAATACTCCCTAGAAGGAGTAGAAAGTAATTTCCATATATATATATATATATATATATAGATGCTATGCTACACCTAGATATAAATTATTCTACACCCGCACCAATCTACCGAGCCAACCAGCCAACCAACTCGGCAGGCTCGAACCCCTCCCACGCGCGCGCCTGCATGCACGCGCGGCAGCCCGACCCCGCCGCGCGCACATCCATTGACTTTCTCCAATCTGCGGACCCCACGTGGACCCCTCCGCATGCGCCTCCCGCACCGGTCCCGCTTCTGCACTCGCGGAGGGACTTAGAGCGCACCCTCCCTCTCGACAGTGACATGCATGGATATATAACTAAAAAAGTAACAAACTGGTTTTCGTCTGGTGCATGTGGCCGGAGGCCATTTTCATTTATTTATTTGCATGCGTGCATACCGCTTAATTTAATCCACTTCCCGGTCCTTCCTTTTGAGACTGAAAAATATTTTCAGTTTCTTGTTAGTATCTCCAGTATTTTTTCGATGGTATTTCGTCAGTTTTTTTGTATCATCAGTATTTCAGTTTTGTTAGTATCTTCAGTATTTTCATCAGTATCTGTCATATTTCGTCAGTATTTTTTATCAGTATTTGTTAGTATTTTTAGTATTTGTTAGTATCTCTAGTATGTTCTTTTGGTATTTGTCAGTATTCTCTTAAGTAGATGTCAGAATTAATTAGTGTTGCATCTTCTTTTCTTTATCAGTATTCGTCCCCCACTCCTGCTGCTTGTTTGGATATGAAGACCATCCTTCTGTATTTCAGTATCATCAGTGTTTCTTTAGTAGGACTTTCAGTAGTTGATAGTATTTGTCGGTATCTTAAAATATTTTGTCAGTATTTGTAGGTATTTCTCAGTATCATGAATTATTTTGTCAGTATTCCTATATTATAACTTCAGTAATTGGCACTATTAGTATGCCTTGTAAGTTTCAGTCTGCTCGGTCTTAGTATTTTACAAACAAAATCATCTGTTCTCTCTCAACTGCTAGAGTTACTACCAACATCAGTACAATGCAGTATATTTCAGTAACATTCAGTATAATGTAGTATCATCCAGTATATTTCCATTTTTGGTCAGTACAATAACATTAAGTGGTGGTGAGTATCACCCAGTATTTTAGTAACATTCAGTTTAATGTAGGATCATTCAGTACATTTCCTTTTTTCTTCACTCCCCGCTGCCATTCAGTTTCAGCATGCTAAATGTTTGATAGTATCTCTTCGCTGCCCTGCCATTCAGTGTGCCATTCGGTATTTTGTCAGTATCTCTCGGTGTTCAAACTCTCTTAGCATTCAGAAATTCAGTGATGAGCATCCTTCAGTTGCTTCTATACCGAACATCCCTTTAACATTTTTGTGCTGCTTTGGTAGTGCAGGCAGACAAGCATCAGACTTTGTTCTCAGTCCTGTCAGTAGTTCATAAAAAAATCATCTCTCCCCTGGCCGATTGGATTGACGGTCATGGCCGATTGTGTTCTGGTCTCATGGATGGCTGTCGGGCTCGTAGGATATTTAGTACTATTCAGTATATTTGTTGTTTTCAGTACTTGTGGCCGCCGGACCTGCTGCCTTCGCTCGCTGGAGATCCCCGGAGGTCGCAGCAACCGGCGTAGAATAGTATTGAAGAAACTGAATACTAAATGAATACTGGAGGGCCCTGGCGCCGCTTCTGGACCACCTACTGCCGGAAGCACGGGACGGGAGGGGCCCTGCTGCCACCGCCACCACCAGAGGCGGCAAGGGGACGCGAGCTCTGTGCAGTACTGACGGGTACCGGTGAGGGCTTCATCGTAAAGCTCTTCAAATCGCGGACGCTCCAGGGGAGGCCGGAGGGGGACCCGCCGTCGTTGCCATCGATGGGGAGGCGGGACCACCGGCAGCATGAGGCCGGGAGGTGGGCGCCGTCGCCGGTGGAGCCGCGAGCGCCGGCCCCTGGCTGCCGTCGAGCTCAACACCCGCCATGGCCGGGCTCCTGCAGTCGGTGGGCGGCGGGGTTTGGGGGTGGCCGTGGATGTGCCGACGCGGAGGGGCCGAAGGGCTCCGGGCGGAGGTGGTGGGACGCCGGGAAAACTGACGGCACTGATGCCGTGCGAGTCCAGAGGGGGAAGAGTAGGGGTGCATTCGGATAAGGTGGCCAGGGGCTCGTTTGAGTTCGATCGGGTGGGCGGGTGGGGCTGGCGCGGTCGGATCGGCTGGACAATCTGGTCTGGGTGTAGAATAACTATTCTACACCCAGGTGTAGGGATAATTTATATATATATATATATATATATATATATATATATATATATATATATATATATATATATATATATATATATATATATATATATATATACATATATATATAGAGCGAAAAACTCTCCACGTCTACGTCAACTGGCAATATGGTGTTAATTGATATTGCACCTTTCATCTTTACTAATAGACCTAAATAAACAGTAAAGCCTATTAGTAAATAAAGACAAGGGCCTTTGGGTGTTGAAAAAATTAAGAGATTTTATTATTTTTGGAATTAATTAATTTCATGGATAAAATAATTCTAGAAAAGTACAGAATTGATTTTTAAGCTGTGAAAATACTCCGAAGACTCCAAAAATTTGGGGAAAACTCTTAGAGATATTTTGAAACATGAGCAACCCAAATAAACTATTTGGAGCATCTAAAAAAATTAGACTATGCTCATAGACAAGTGGGAACAATTTCCAGCAAAAGCCGGAAAATTTCCCATGAAGTTTTTAGAGATTGGTTGACAGGCGAGGAATTGAAAGGAATGATTTGGGTTACAAAGAAAAGACTTTAGGATGCTCCCAAAGAAAACTTGAGATGAGAAACAAGGAATTTGATTATAGAAAAAGGCAAGGACAAGCCAAAAAAAGATAAATGACTTACTAAACATGTTTTGAAAACTTTGCTCACTCTCACGATAAAGTGGAACCTCTTCTTCCCAGGTGGCGAGGCTCTCATCCATGCTAGTCCACTTGACGAGGATCTATGGAATGGCCCTGGCACAGTGATGATGAATGCGGCAATGCAGGATCTTCTCAGGGACTTGGAGGGAGTCGTCGAAGTCTGGCAGCTGGGTGGAGACCGCAGGGAGCGTAGTGGATGCCGGCTTGAGGAGGGAGATGTGGAAGACCGGATGGAATGAGGAACCTTCCAGAAGCTTCAGCTTGTAGGCGATGTCGTTGATCTTGTCGATGATCTCAAGAGGCCTGAAGAACTTGAAACAGAGCTTTTGGTGGGAGTGAGCAGCTAATGATGATTGGACACAGGGCTGCAGGCGAAGGAAGATGAAATCACCAATTGCAAACATCCGCTCGGAGCAATTCTTGTCGGCTTGATTCTTCATCCGTTGCTGGGCACGAAGAAGATGTTGTCGCACCGACGCCATCTTAGTATTGCGCTCAGAAATCTTGGAAGCCACATCCGGCACAGGGGAAATAGAAGCATCAGTAAGACCGAAGTGACAGGGAAGGCAACCATAGCGTACCTCGAACGGGGACCAGCCGAGAGCAGAGTGCCTGCTGGTGTTGTGCCAGTACTCGGCTAGGGATATCCACTTGATCCAGCTACGTGGGCAAGAATGAATGAAGCACCTCAAATAAGTTTCAAGACATTGATTAACCCGCTCGGTCTGACCATCGGAGTAAGGATGATAAGCAGAGGACATGCAAAGTTTAACCTACGCCAGCCTGAAGCGTTCCTTCCAGAACTGACTTTCGAAAATTGGATCCCTATCTGACACAATGTGAGTAGGCAATACATGGAGCCGATAGACAGAATCCAGAAAGGACTGAGCAACCTTGTCCGCTGTGAACGGGTGGTGGAGCAAAATGAAAAGAGTGTACTTGCTGAACTTATCCACAACCACAAGTATATAGTTGGCATATCTAGAGGTTGGCAACCCTTCGATGAAATCCATTGCCACAACTTGCCATGCCTCAGTAGGAACTGGCAAGGGCAGCAGGAGACCGGGGTACTTGAATCGATCCGACTTAGCCTGCAGGCAAGTGGAGCAAGAAGCGACAATTGTTTTGGCGTCAGACTTCATGCCTGGCCAGGCGAACAACTACTAGAGGCATCCATAAGTAACTGGGAAGCAAGAGTGTCCTCCCAAGGCACTCGAATGAAACGCAGACAGAACTTTCTGTTGAACATGCTTGTTTTGGCCTAGCCAGACGCATCCCTTGAAGCGGAGAACGCCGGAAGTCAGAGAGTAAGGGGCACAAGCATCATGGTTGACAGCAAGTTCTTGGATCAGTCTGGCAGAAGCTGGATCAGAAGAATAGCCTCAATGAGCTCGGACATCCAAGTAGGTGAAACAATAAAAATAGCTAAGAGCTGTCCAGACGGCGTAGGGTGCCGAGAAAGAGCATCAGCAACAGCATTTAAGTTCCTAGGCTTGTAGACCATCTTGTACTGAAGACCAAGCAACTTAGTGTACATCTTCATCTGCCACGGAGTGTGAAGGCACCGGTCACAGATATGCATCAAACTGCGCTGATCCGTGAAGATGGTGAACTCAGCATGTTGCAAATAGGAGCGCCATTGTTCCACAGCCATCAGTATGGCGAGATACTCCTTCTCATAAGTAGAAAGACCATGGGAGCAGGGGCCCAGAGATTTGCTTACGTAAGCCAAGGGATGCATGTCTTGCATCAGGACAACACCAACTCCTATATCACAAGCATCCGTCTGAATTTGGAATGGCCGACTGAAATCCGGAAGAGCTAGAACCAGAGTTGTTATCAGAGCAGACTTATGTGCCTTAAATGCAGCAAAATGAGTGGCGGTCCAAATGAACATAGAGCCTTTCTTGAGTAGATCAGTTAATGGCCTGGCAATGATGGCAAAATTCTGCACAAACTTGCGCTAATATCCTGCTAACCCCAAGAAGCAACGCAACTGTTTGAGATCCTAGGGTACAGGCCACTTCTGCACATCAGCGACCTTGCTGGGGTCGGTCGCGACACCATCTGTGCTAATTATATGGCCCAAATAACTGATAGAGCGCTGAGCAAAGTGGCACTTGCTAAGTTTGAGCTTTCACTGATCATTGGAGAGGAGCTGTAGCACTTGGCGTAAGTGTTCAATATGGGTCTGCAAAAGTGGGGCTGTAGATCAAGATATCATCGTAGAAGACCAGAGCGCACTTCCTTAGCAGAGGCTTCAATGTACAATTCATCGCTCCCTAAAAAGAGTTCGGGGCACCAGTAACGCCGAATGACATGACCAAGCGACCGAGCCGTAGCTCGAGTGGCAAGACCTCCGGGTGCGGAGGCCGCCGGTCACGGTTCGAACGTGATTTTCACACCTGGGAACAGTAGTTCCCTAAATAATTTCCGTTGCAAATGTTCCCACCTGGGAGACTGATTTCTGGTGGTGAGTTAGTGCGTGAGTTCAGATACTATAGCTTATATTTGAAGAGTTGAGGCTCAGAAAAAAAGTTATTTGCACAAACAAAATAGGACCGCGCTACCGCTCGCGTGCGCAGGATAAGTTTCCGCCCGCACGCCTGTCGCCCCCTCACTCATCTTCTTCCTCGCCTTGCCTCGCATCTTCTTTCTGTCCGTGCTCCTCCTGCCGCCTCCACCACCTCCCACTGCCCCGGCGCCCACCGCCGCGCCGCTGGCGGTAGGGTTTCGCTGGAGGTCCGCGGCTAGATCTAATTTTTTTCTAGAATTAAGCATTTCCGAAGAAAATAATATAGAAATGCATGCAGCCATATGATACGTGCCATGCAATGCAATCTATTTCTCCTACATGCATGGAGCTGTTCAAGCGTGCCATGGAATAAGCACAGTAGCGGCCTCGATGATTGCCATCATAGAAGAGCATTGAGCGTGATGCTTTCGACTGTACGGCAGCTTTTTGATGCAAGGAACTAACTAGGGTCCACCAAATCTGTGCACGGTTGAAGAGTTAAATTAATTAAACTGTAGCAAGGCTCCAAAACTATGATTGGTCTAACATCTATAATTAAAAAAAAAAAGCTAAGCATCGTTTTGACTGGACGTCGAGGATTGACCAGCCATGCATGTCGTCCTTGCCGGCTTCCTGCTGGCTGCTGCATATGACTGTGAAGAGTGAAACAAGCTGGAGTGCCGCTTTTGTAGCTCCTGTACTTTGTCTAGTTGGGTCTTTAATTTCTATTCTAGCACACACATCTCGTACTGTTCTATTGCCAGCAATACACTACTGGAAAACTGGACTTTGCCGAGTGCAATTTATCAGGGCACTTGGCAAAGCAATATTTTGCCGAGTGTGACACTCGGCAAAATTTTGCACACGGCAAAGACGGCTTTGCCGAGTGCCGGGCACTTGGCAAGCCTGGCACTTTACCGAGTGCCAGGCACTCGGCAAAGCCTGGCACTCGGCAAAATTTCGCTCACCAGTGACGGCGGCCAGCCGCCGTGAAATTTTGCCGAGTGCCAGGGCCGAAATTTTATTTTTTTAAAAAAATCAATATTTTGCCGAGTGCCGGGCCCTGGCACTCGGCAAAAAAAAAAAAATTAAAAAAAAATCAATATTTTGCCGAGTGCCAGGGCCTTGGCACTCGGCAAAATTTATTTTTTTCAAAAAATAATATTTTGCCGAGTGCCATGGCCCCGGCACTCGGCAATTTTTTTTAAAAAAAACAAAATTTTGCCGAGTGCGCCAGGGCCCTGGCACTCGACAAAATTTATTTTTTTAAAAAACAAAATTTTGCCGAGTGCCAGGGCCCTAGCACTCATCAAATTTTATTTCTTTTTTTAAAAAACAAAATTTTGCACTCCCTGGCACTCAAAAATTTTATTTTAAAAAGAAAAATCAATATTTTGCGAGTGCCGAGGCCTGGCACTCGGCAAAGTTTCTTTTATTTTCTGCGAAAAGATTTTGCCGAGTGCTACACTCGGCAAAATATTATTTGCCAAGTGCTCCCAAATGCACTCGGCAATTTTTTTTTTAATTTTGGCCCAAGTTTTTTTCTATAGCATTGGCACAGTATTTCAAACTCTAATTTAAAAATTTGGGGTAATTTTGACTTTTTATATATAGTTAATTTATTTCGTTTCATTGAATTTCTCTGCGCATTTCCAATAGGAACTGCAGTACATGAAATAATGGAATTTGGTCATCAAAAAAATAATACTCATGAGGTTTAGTGCATGTTGAGGCCGTATCTAGGAGGTCACATGAAATCTCGAGCATCTCCTTGACGCAACTTGCCAAGCTACTTGGTGGAAAAGTGAATTTAAATTATAAAAAAGTCAAACGAAGTCCGAAAATCATGTAACTTGGAGACGCGTCGTGTTATCATATGTAGAGGCTGTGATAAAAATTTGAGAACATTTTGAGCAAGTTGTGATGTCGGATGCCAAAAACCAAACGTCTCCACATGTGATCACCTGGGTTTTTGGCATCCGACGTCGATACTTGCTCGAAACCTTCTCAATTTTTTACCATGGCCTCCACATGTGATAGCACGATGTCTCGACAAGTTTCGTGATTTTTGAACTTTGTTTGGATTTTATATATTTTAAAATCACTTTTCCAGAAGTAACTCGGCATGTTACGTCAACAAGATGCTCGAGATTTCATGTGACCTCCCGAATACGGCCTCAACATACCCTAAACATCCCGAGTATCATTTTTTGTATGACCCAATTCTATTATTTTATGCACTGCAGCTTCAAATTTTGATTATGCGAAAAAATTCAAGTAAACAAAATTAATGAAGGAAATATACCAAAAAAGTCAAAATTGCCCCAAATTTTAAAATAGAGTTTGAAATACTGTCAAAAGGCCCCCAAAAAAATTTAGGACAAAAAAAAAAAAAAAAAAATTGTTTGACGAGTGCCATGGGGGCACTCGGCAAAATGGGCTTTGCCGAGTGCCGGCCCGTGTGGCACTCGGCAAAGGCAAAATTAAAAAATAAAAAATCCTATCTACATCAGCCCACCGGCCCAAACAGCTCCAATCCTAACCCCACACAACCCCCCCCGCCGCGCCGCCCGAGCTCCCGCGCCGCCGCGCACCCAGCCGGCGGAACCGGGCGCCGCCGGCGAGCCCCACGCCCGCGCCCACGCGCACGCCCGCCCACGCCGCGCGCCCGTGCCTGGCCTTCCCCGCCCCGCCGCGAGCGCCGCCACGCCCCAGCCCCGCCTTCCCCGCCCGCGCGAGCACCGCCCGACGCGCGTGCCACCCGGCCCCCGCCTTTAAAGCCACGCCCGGCCAGCCCAGCCGGCGGATCCGGCCGGCCAGCCCCGGCCGGCCCCGCCCGGCGCCGCCCGCCCGCCCTCCCCGGGCGCTGCGTCGAATGGCCCCGGCCCAGCGCCGCCCTGCGCCCCCTTCCCAGCGCCGCCGCCGGCTATCGCCGCCCGCCGGCGCCACCCTTGCCTCCCCATCCCGACGCCGGCACCGGTCGCACAGCAGCAGCAGGGAGCAGCTCCCGGCAGCACATCTCTGCTGGTCCTGGCAGCCGTGGCCCCTTTCCTGTTCGTCTGAGCAAGGAGCAGGTATAAAACATGAGCATATGAATTACTGTCCTTCATAGGGCAACCTTTTGATTTACTGGTTTGGTTTTTACAAACACAATTGATTCTTGAATCAATTCTTGGTACATGAACCACCATTATTTGTTAATAGAAAATTGATTGTCGAACATGTATATGGTGGTTGTTACTAGTTCAGTATGGGGTGTGGCTGATTCTACCCCGTAATTTTTTAATGCACAGAATTGAAAATATTCTTCCAAAGCAGTGCATTTGATGCCATTGGTCACTTTTGTTTATAAATGAAAGAATGCAGTGGAGCTGAAATTACAAAGGTGAACTGCTACTAGTAGTAAAAGTTGGTTTTCATATCTAGTTTAGTCATTTGTTAGCTTATATATGTAATCGTTTCAGTGAAGTGACACTGCAACTTTATCTTATCTCTACTGGTATTGACAGCCCTCATTTCTCTTTTACCTGCAACTTGGCAGCCCTCGAAAGCTAATAAAGGACTAAAATACCAAGTTATGTGCCAAGTTGATTGCTTTTCTATTTTGTTTAGGTCATCATGCACACATTCAGTGATTCAGTATGCGTCCTATATGGTTCATTTTAGCATTTTTCGCATAAGTTGTGTGCCTATTCGCTTCATCTAGAATGCATCCTATTTGGTTCATTCACAGAAGGAAGGGGAAAGAGAAGGTGGAAGAAGAAGAAGGGGAAGAGAAGGAGGAAGAAGAAGAAGGAGGAGGAAGGTGAGGAGTAGGAGTCCGAGGAGGAGAAGGGGAGGCCTCCGTCGTTACGTCCCGCCAAGGTATATGCACCCGCTTTTTCTGAATGTCGGCCTTCGTGCCGTTGCGATACTAGGCCTTCGTGCCGTTGGCCTTCGATACTCGGCCTTCGTGCCGTTGTGAATGTTGGCCATCGTGCCTTTCTTTTGCAGGTTTTGGAAACCTCCCCGTGAAGGGGAGGTGCTGCCCAAATTTTAAACTTATATTCTCGTGTTTCTTCTTTTGTAGAGCAGGACTTGCCGGAGGGGAGGCGGAGGGACCTCGGTCACCCCGATCGTGTTCGTCGGCGTCGCGGGTCTGCTTGCACTGCGTCGCCTCACCACTGTGTCGACTCGCCACTGCCCCGCTAACCTGACTTCACCGGCCCCCTAGGTATAACCCCTCTATCCGTATCATGGTCTTAGGTCACGTATCCCAGTTAGGCGTCTCCCGTCCGAAAGAGATACGGTTGGAGGTATGCAGGTCTTTGCATATCTGCGACCATATCTGTTTCGGATTGTCCATGTTTTTTGGACAGGCCACGGATGCATAGATGGGTTAGTTTCCATGGTCCGCTCCAGTCCTAGATGGTGTTTCGGCATCACCCCCTGTTGTTCTCCGGATACACACTCTCCCTTGCAGGACGTGTATCGGGAGAACAGCGGGGAGGTGCTGCCTAAATTCCGTCTCGGATAGGAGCAGAGCATGGAAATTAACCTCATCTACGGATCCGCGGGTGGGATTAGGACCTATCCTCACCTATTAGAGAGTAGGGACACCACGTAGATGCAATTGTCTGGTCACTCATGTCTACTGATACGTCTATTAAAGGATGGAGGACCGTGAGTGGATGTACATGCTCCAGAGAGACGAGTACTATTTTGACCCGATGTTTATAGTCAAGGTTGAAGAGTTCTTAAAGCATGCATTTGGCGAGAGTGCTGGAGGCCATTCTCTTGTGGTTTGTCCTTGCAGCGGTTATGACAACATCAGAAGGAAAGATAGGTTCACCATGGGTGGACATATTGTGAAGTCTGGATTTACTCCGGGCTACCACCGGTGGATCCACCATGGTGAAGCCGATCGTATCAGGGAGGAGGTGATCTGACCATGGCTCGAGGCTTTCGATGATGATGCCGGGGTACCTGACATGATGGATGACTTTCACCAAGCTCAGTTCGCTGAATGCCGTGAAAAGGAGGAGATGGAGGCTACCGTAGATGCCTTCTACCTGATGTTGGACCCGGCACAGAGACCCCTTCATGACCGTACTAATGTTTCTCAGCTGGATGCTATTGGTCGCGTAATGGGGTTGAAGGCTGAGTTGAACCTAAGTCGAGAAGGCTTCAACAAGATGTTGGCCGTGTGGAACGATATGCTACCGGCGACACATATTATGCCGAAGAACTTGTACGAGTCAGAGAAACTCCTTCTTGCAATGAAGATGCCCTATGACAAGATACATGTGTGTCTGAAGGGGTATGTCCTATTTAGGAAAGAACACGCGGATGCAAAGTACTGTCCGAAGTGTAAATCCTCCAGGTACGTGGAGGTAGACTCAGGCGATGGCCAGAAGAGGTAGCTTAAGATGCCCATGAGACTCCTACGACACCTTCGATTCTTACCAAGGATCCAACGGCTGTTCATGACTGAGGAATCCGCAAAATAGATGACATGGCACAAAAACGGGAAGCGGTACAACCCTGAGAAGATGGTACATCCATCCGATGCTGATGCATGGAAGTACTTCAATGCGCGGCATCTTGACAAAGAAGAGGAGGCTCGTAATGTATGTGTCGCGCTGGCAACAGATGGGTTCAATCCATATGGTATGATGGCTGCACCATACAAATGTTGGCCCGTGTTTGTCATCCCCCTCAATCTCTCTCCCGGCGTCGCCTTTCAACGGCATACCGTGTTCCTATCATTGATAATCCCTGGACACCACGAGAGTCACATGGGTGTCTTCATGGAGCTTGTGATAGATGAGTTGATCGAGGCTTGGGACAAAGCGGTGTGGACATACAACCGAGCTACGAAGACAAGCTTCAAAAATGCACGTATGGTATGACTACTCCCTGCACGACTTCCTGGCAAACGGGTTAATGTGCTCATGTTGTGTTCAGGAGAAGTTCCTATGCCCACTATGCAAGGAAGCTATGAGATTCACATGGTTGAAGAAGGGTGGCAAGTATTCGTCGTTCAACAAACATCGTCAGTTCCTCCCTCTTGACCATCCATTCAGAGAAGACGTCAAGAGCTTTACAAAAGGTGTCAAAGTGACGGACCCTAGACCATGCTTGAGGACTGGGGCTGAGGTTCATGCTTAGATAGACGCTCTCGTGCCCAACGAAGATGGTGGTTTCGTGGGATATGGTGAGCAACATATGTGGACTCATAAGTCCGGCTTTACGAGGCTCCCCTATTTCGATGACCTCCTACTGCCCCATAACATTGATGTCATGCGCACTGAAAAGAGTATTGCCGAGGCACTTTGGGCAACGCTCATGGACACTGACAAGTCTAAGGACAACCCTAAGGCTAGAGTGGATCTGGCGACGTTGTGCGATAGGCCAAACCTAGAGATGCGGCATTCTGGAACAGGAAAGCAGTGGAGAAGGCCTAAGGCCCCCTATGTCTTGAAAATCGATCAAAGGAGGGAAGTGCTTCGATGGATCAAGGATTTAATGTACCCTGATGGGTATGCAATGAATGGAGCGGGGGTGTGAACTTAGAGACTCTGCGAGTCAACAGGATGAAGAGTCATGACTACCACATATGGATTGAGCGGATACTTCTGGCGATGGTTCGAGGCTATGTCCCTGAGCATGTCTGGCTAGTGCTGGCAAAGTTGAGCTACTTCTTCCGCCGGTTTTGTGCCAAGGAGCTGTCTAAGTCCGTCATTGAAGAGCTAGAAAAAATGGCGCCTGAGTTGGTCTGTGAGCTTGAGAAGATCTTTCCACCCAGCTTCTTCTTGTTGATGCAGCATCTGATTGTGCACCTCCCGAACAAGGCAAAGTTGGGGGCCCGCATGGCCCGTTGGTACTATCCAATCGAGAGATGTCTAAAGACTCTTCGCAAGAAATGTACAAATAAAGCCAGAATTGAGGCTTCCATTGCAGAGGCAAGCATTCGAGAGGAGGTTTCAAACTTCACGACATCCTACTACAAGCCGAGCCTTCCTAGCAAGCATAATCCACCCCCTCATTACAATGCTGGCGAAGTTGAATCGACCCTCAGCATTTTCAAAGGCCAACTAGGCAGCGCAAGTGGATCGACCCCCAAGAGATTGGATCCAGAAGAGTGGCGCAGAATCACGCTATATGTGTTCACCAACCTTGTCAAGGTTCAGCCATTCATTAAGATCTCATCGAACTTGTTTCAATATGACGTCACTATTCTGTATCGAACCCCATTGATTTTCTCTGGTACAGGGAATTTGTTCGTCAAGAGTGGCATCAACCAAGGGATCCTACCCCGCACGAACATGATACCCTTCTTTCAGAGGGCACGGGAGCTGGGAGGCTTGATTTCATTGATTGGTTCAAACAAAAGGTACTTTCCAACTTAGCTCGTACATTCATCAATATTCCTTAGTACCACGTACGTTCCAATATTATAACGATGTATCATGCTTGAGCTTGCAGGCGCAGACCAATGCGTCCATGAGTGACGAGTTGAGACAGGTTGCAAACGGCTTCAAGTTAAAGGTGAAGTCATATACCGGTTATGACATGAATGGATATCGCTTCCACACGTCAAGACACGAGCAGCTTCGGCCCAGTCGGAAAACCACCAACAACCAAGTTTTTACACAGGGCACTAATGGCATCGAATACTATGGAATAATTGAGGAGATCTATGAACTTGAATATGAGGGCCGGGTACCTCTTACTCCAGTCATATTCAAGTGCCACTGGTTTGATCCTAGACAAATGAGACGGACCCCTCATCTTGGGCTAGTCGAGATTAGACATGATTCCGTGTATGAAGGAAAAGATGTCTATATTGTGGCTCAACAGGCCGTGCAGGTGTATCATGCGCCATACGCGTGCCAAGACAAAGACCATCTTAAGGGTTGGTCTATTGTGCACCAGGTATCTTCGCACGGTAAACTAGCTGTTCCAAACGATGAAGATTACACCTTCCTCAACATAGACACATACGATGGAGAGTTCTATCAAGCGGATGGGCTACAAGGGAGCTTTGAGATAGTCTTACCCGGTGTGAGCATTGCCATGGAAGTAGACAATGAAACGGTTGATGAAGAGGACCTTGGAGATGTAGTGCTGACTCCGAAGGACATTCAAATGCTTGAGCGATTTCATTTAGGCAGAGAGGATGAAGAAGACACAGAACCTTCGGATAGTGTTGCCCATTTGGACAATTTTGATAGTGATGACGAGACCTATGACCCCAATTATGAAGATTATTCCTAAAGCATGTAATACTATGATTTTATGAAATTTTGTTATGTTTATTCATTTTGAACTATTTGTAACGTATGTACTAACGCTTGTTGTTCACTCTTTGTACATTGCAGGTGACAGAACAAAGATGGCGATGGACGGTACACCGAGGCAGGTGCTCTCAGCGTACCAGAGGCTGCGCCCAGCGGCGGGAGGTGAGGGGATGTCTTCGGTCCTAGCGGTGGGAGTAGGCACGGGGAGGGGGAGGGGAAGGGGCCGTGGTCGGACCAGGAGTGACCCGCCTCCTCTCCCGGCTCTCGACCAGCAGGAGGACCCGTCTCCTACCCCGGAGGACCACGCGGTGGCCATGGGCACGAGCACAGACTCTCCGTCGACTCAGCGGACGGAGGACATCAGTTCTGCTCAGTCGACTCCCTACCTGCGAGGTCCCACAAGCCTTCCTTCGGTTCCACTTCCTGACCGACGTCCAGTGGTTCGTCCTATGGGAAGAAGGTAAGTAACTATAGATGTTATCACTAGTACTTCATATGATACGTTGAGAATAAACAGAGAAACTGATAATTTTTCTTAATCACTTATGCAAGGGCTGGATACTTCCGTCGGGTGCTCTTGACCCCCATGCACCCCCGCAACCGTCCTGGGATGTCTGTGCAGAAAACACTTCCCCGGCCTTGTGAAGCTGAAAGACGGGACGTGGTCACCGGCCTGGTCGTGGGATAGATACAAGCTCAGCTCGGATGACGTGCAGGACAACAAGCAGGAGCGGGTTTTGGTGGAGTTTTGGGTAAGTGTCTCACAATGAAGGTCAATACATCTCCTCCATTGGTTAAGTCTTTTATTGAAATAATGAACGAATACATCATGTTTGTATGCAGAGGTACTTCAAGCCACAAGACGGTCGAGAGGAGATGGCGGATTGGACGGCACACAGAGCCTGTCAGAAGCACGTCAGTGATATGATTCATGAGGCGTGACTCCAGGCCCACGTCGACTACTACAGGTCCATCAAGAAAGAGCCCCTCAAGAAAGATGGTGCAAGAAAGGTGGCGCTGACCAAGGAGCAGTACCTTTAGGTACGTGGATAATATTGATTCGTTTTGAGATTTAGTAGGTTCTGAATTGGTCTTCTTATATGTCAAACACTTGATGATGTGTAGGTGCCTACCTTGTGGTGCATGTCACATAGAGCGGCATGGTCGAGGATCATGGACAGGTACCTTGACCCGGCGTACATCGCAAAGCACGAGCAAGGCAAGTGGAAGCGGGCACTGAAGATCGGTCCAACTCACTGCCAAGGCAGCCGCAACCTCCCCGCATTCAAGCGGGCACTCGTGCGAGATGTCATTTATCTATTCTAACGCTCAATTTTGCCTGATTTCTAATCATCTTGCTCGTCTTTCTCGCAGGAGGTGGCACACCCGGACCAGCCGGTGTCGGAGTTCACGGCATGGGCTGTGTCCCACATGGGCCGGCTGAAATCCGGTGTCGTCTTCAACCCGGATGCCCCTGCCGAGGCTTACTCTGACCCCACCGTCCACGCTAAGGTCCGAGACTACGCGGAGGCGGTTCGAGCGCTCCGTGGCTCAGAGCACAATCGAGCACCGAGCCCCTTGAGACGAGGTGATCGTGAGGCCGGGGCAAGGCAGGAAGCACGGGCGGTTGTGGATTGCGACGACGCGCCGACTCCTCGAGCTCGCACCCTCTCGACGTGAGGGCACGAGCACATCCGAAGCCTTCCCATACGTGCACGGCCTACTCCAACACTGTCGCGGGTCGGCGAACTTCTGGTAATTCCGATTTCACTCGTCGTACATTGAACTTTACACACATTGATCAGATTTGCAATTCTGAAACATGTGATTGAAACACTGCAGGCCGAGCTGGCACAGGCAAAGGATGCGCTGGCAGAGACAAAGGATGCGCAAGCGCTCCTGACCGCTCAGCTGGAGGCCACGCAGAAGCAGATGGCGGAGATGTTCCAGATCATGCAAACCATCGGGCAAGCATCGGGTGTCCAAGTGCAGATGCAAGCTCCAGTTCCTGTTCGACAGTTCACACCTATGAGTATGCCTTCGTGCCGTTGGGATTGTCGGCCTTCGTGCCGTTGTGATTTTCGGCCTTTGTGCCGTTGGGAATGTCGGCCTTTGTGCCATTGTTTCTTGTAGGTTGAAATCCTCCCCGTGCAGGGGAGGTGCTGCCAAAATTTTCAATTTTGAGTCTAACGCATGCAATCTCTTCTTTTGTGCAGCCTAAGTCGGCGGGTTCAAACAACCCCACTATCGTGTCACTGAGGGCTGATCCCGTCAACCCTACACCGCAGTCCGGTCCGTCACCGTAGTCCGAGAGACCACAGTTGCACTCTCCGCCGCCGCAGTAGGGATGTTGAACTTTGTGATGTTGAACCTGTAATAATAAACTTGTAATGTTGAACTTTGGAGGATTTGTGATGGATTTCCGATAGATTTATGAAATTATGCGTGTGCTTTTGATAGATAATGCATGTTGGTTATATCGATGTCATATTTGATTTATATAATGCATGTTGGTGATATATATATATATTATGCAGTCGGCAAAGTGTTTTTTTTAAAAAAAAGAAAAAACTTTGCCGAGTGCCGGGCCAAAGGCACTCGGCAAAGTAATGTTTTTTTTTAAAAAAGAAAAAACTTTACCGAGTGCCGGGCCTGTGGCACTCGGCAAAGTGTTTTTCAAAAAAAAAGAAAAAAATTTTGCCGAGTGCCGGGCCTGTGGCACTCGGCAAAGTGTTTTTTTTTTAAAAAAGAAAAAACTTTGCCGAGTCTTGGCCGAGGCACTCGGCAAAGTGTTTTTATAAAAAAAACTTTGCCGAGTGCCGGTCTTGGGGCACTCGGCAAAGTAAAAATAAAAAATAAAAAAATTTTGCCGAGTGCTGGGCGGGCACTCGGCAAAGTGACCGTTAACGGCCGATGGCGTGACGGCGCAAATATTTTGCCGAGTGCCTAGCCTAGGACTCGGCAAAATATAAAAAAATTTTGCTGAGTGCCCCGATAAAAGGCATTTGGCAAAGTCCCTTTGCCGACAAAAATTTTGCCGAGTGGACTTTGCCGAGTGCCACACTCGGCAAAGCCTTTGCCGAGTGCAAAAGGCTCTTTGCCGAGTGTAAAAACACTCGGCAAAGTCCTGGTTTCCAGTAGTGGTAGGTCATGGGCGACGGCCCGTTCATGCACTAAACTAACGGTTGCCAATAAAAATTTCTATTGCAACGGCTAAGGTTTGATGCAATAGACCATGTTGCATCAGAACTAGGTTCGATGCAATACAACCTATTGCATCAACATTAGGTTTGATGCAAAACAACCTATTCCATCAACATGCGGCATTACGTTTATTGCAACGGGATCTTCTAACGTACAACTTTCGATGCAAAAATAACTATGTATCGCATCAAATCACCGCTAAACCAATGCAATAAAAATCACTTATTGCATCAAACTTTAGCACTATCAATCTGTTGCAATAGTACTTCCTAATTGCACCCATATTCTTAAACAGTGCAATACCACCTACATATTGTATAAAAAAATAATAGTAACGCAACCAAATTTGTCTAATGCAATAATTTCTACCTACTGCATCTCTTGTTCAAAATCGATGTGATAGATCATATCTATTGCATGGACATGAATTACTATTGCATCCAATTTCTTCTCGATGCAATAATGACCACCTATTGCATCAGATTTGGAAAACCTATTGCATTAGATTTGTGTTAGATGTAACGTGAAGCGATGTGATACGGTCAAAAGTTAGTAGTAACGAGCCAGATCTTCGGATCTATCAGGCCATTATTGTACTTTTCGATGTTTGGAGCACGAAACTTCTAGGGCATCGATCCCGCCCGAATCTTGTCCCCGAACACGACTGGCCCGACCCAGTCCCGAAAAACAGTCTTCCATGGGGAGCACCGGCTATCAGGCATTTCTCGGATTTCTCCCATCCGGCGAGTGGTCGCACTCGTCATCTTGGTGGGAGTTGTTCATTGTTGCCACCATTGCCACCACCCGCCTGATTGTGAACAGAGTTTTGATGGGGCCTAGTTGTTCGTGATTGCCTCCGCCTGCTCGGGGAAGATTTCAAGCCCCGAGGACCATGGCGGCAGACTACGCGAGGCTGAGGCATGGCTCGCTTCAAGGATCTGATAACTGCCACAGCTGCCATCAGCTCCCGAATATTGAGGAGCACCTGGCGTCCCTACTCAGTTAATGGCAAAGGCATGTCTGCCGCTTCCCTTAAAACCTCAGCCATGTTTTGGTCGGCTCTTGGGTACGGTGGGGCCGCTTGCAGTATGTCATTGTAGACCTGGTACCCTCACGCCACATTTTGCTCCTGAAGCTATTGACAGAGCTGCCTATTCTCCTCCACCAGCGTATCATTGTGGTTGAGAAGGTGATCTCGAACCTCATGGCTGGTTTCGTAGGGGATTTCATAGTCGAAATTTAAGTGGTCGCAAGGAGATCGATCCGGGGAAGGCCACCCGTTCTCCTCACGGTGGGCATTGCGATCAGGAGTGTTAATGTAGAAGTTGCGTAGATGCGAAAGAACATCATCCTCCGACTCAGTGTACTCTGCGGTCGAGGAACTGAAAGAACCCAATAGGGTTGATAATCACGGAAATATCAGCCCTTTGCCGATTGGAGCCACCATTGGAAGCGGCCAACTCCTCTCGTACGGTACCTCCCTCACTAAGGTTGTGGATGATCACCTCGACAAATAGAGGGTCAAAGTCATCATTGCTGCATTCCCAGTCAGATTGATCTAAGTCATATCCTCCAGATTCCTCGATACGAGGTTCGGTGGGTACCACCATGGCCTGCGGAAGCTAGCTTGAGTACATCATTGCCGCGTTCCTTAACCTGGTTGCGAAATAAGGCGGAGCGTGGTCGGGTAGAGGTGATGAATCCGCATCGGGGGCAGAGTCCGAATCTTTCTAGATCTGGAAAGTCACGTCGAGCTCATGCTCTCGATCAGTTTCGGCGAAGACACGACCGTGGTGGGTCACATGGTGGGCATGGGCGAGCGGTCCTCCGTCTACAGCCTCCTCCAATCCAGCAATGAATGCGCGGACCGAGGGTGGCTGCTCCCCCTCCTGCTCAGGTGATTAGAGTTCCTGCAAGCGTAGCTTCCCGAGTCGATCTGCGATGAAGTCAAGGTTGCCAAAGGAGATCTTTTTTTTCCGAATGCATCTTCTCCGCATCGTCACCAAACTTGAAGACGAGGCCCATCTGGAACACAAATGGATCTGTACGCAAAAGGCCCCTACCTGCACCCCAACTATGAGAAGAATTATCTCTTACAATACTTAGCAGCTATTTGCGTAAGACAACTGAGATGGGTAGCACACAAGACACAGGGGATTATACTGGGTTGAGCATGTGGTGCCTTACGTCTAGTGTGAAGTAGCTTCTCTGTATTCGTATGCTTGGTTTAGGGGGATGCTACGTGTAGCTATGTGCTAGAATGTAGAAGATGGTATCCATATCGAGAGGCCCATACCCCTCCTTATATAGTCCGAGCTAGGGTTACAGTAGATCCGATCTGGTAATAGATTGGATTCCTATCTCCTGGAATGCGCAACGGAATGATTCTATCCTATCGCCTAGATACAATGGCGCCGGATATCCTTGGAATGTCTTATCTCCAAGCTAGTGGATTCACCTGGCTTTCGTAGGTCTCATCCCTCGTCCTCTTCAGCCTAGTAGACAAGCATGGATCGAGGATACGAGTGGTGAAGATACCCCGGGCCCATATATCCGACAGCTCCCATTCACCGCACCTCTAGTCGCCTTATTTGGTACTTCACTTATGGACGGGCTGTATAGTACAAGAGTGAGTACTGTACAGGCACATGTTTGTAGGTGGGACGTGTCCGCGCTGCAACCATGGATTTAGATCAAACATTTTCGTTGAATAAATTTTCATAAGCAGAAGACAGGACATGTTCACTGGGAGCCACAACAGAGAAAACACTTTCTTTGAATCAATTCCATAAGCATAAAGAAATGTGATTGGATCTTGCTATACACACAAAGAAATTCCTACGAAACATCACTTTCATGTGGGACCTGCTCAGCTTTCTCTTCCCCAAGCACAAGATTCGCCTCAAGTTGGTTGCCCTGTAGGGTCTCACAGACCGTACAAGCCTCAAGTTGGTTTGTCGAATCAATTCAAGGGTAAGAGCGAATAAGAAAAAAAAAAAAAACAGTTCTAACTAGTACATGGGGTTGGTTGGATGCCATGTGCATCGTGGCCGTGCGCTCAAGTGTGAACTGGCTTCTTAGGCTTTTCGTAGTAGTAAAAAAACTTCGCATGCATAGAGTTTTTCGGTGTGTTGTGGCCGTGAGAATCGATTCCATCTGCCATGTGCACAACCTAAGCAAATAATGGAGCATCGAACCCATTGAGTCAAGGCTAGATTCGTGCCTCAGGGCTCTTGCTCACTGGCTCCTGTCCAAGTCAATTCCAAGATCAATAAAGAGACACGCACTCGGAGCAAGCATTTCCGTTGAATCAATTCCATAAGCAGTGAAGACTAGTGACTCTCAGAGCAAGCATTTTCGTTTTGAATCAATTCCATCAACAAAAGGTGATGCGATATGGATATGCTGGTAGCGAGGATCTATTCCATCTGCCGCCACCCAAGCAAATAATGGAGCATCAAGCCCATCGACAGAAAGCCAGCTGTAGCTCGTGCTCACTAGCTCCTCTCCAAGTCGACCTGGTCTATAAACTAATTTAAACTAGGTGGTTCCCTGCGCATTGCTGCGGGGTTTGAGGGAGTCTTTTGACAAATATAACCAAAAGATGCAAAAGATTTTTAGGTAAAAAGTATAGAGAGCATGCGGCATTACAAATTAGCACTTAGATTGAATTTGCTAAAAATATAGAATTATGGATTTTCTATTAGAGTAAACGACCTGTCATGGGGCTAATGATTACATGGAGAAAATTAATAAAAAAATAGAACTGATATTCACATAAAAATGTTGCTTAACACATAGTGGTAGTCTGGGCTTGAAGATATAATTATAATAACAGCTGGCACACATGCGTCAACATTCAACAACTTTTTCATATTATGAAATATAGACCATTACCAATCAAACAATATATAACAAAGCCACATGAATTTATACATAAAAAGAATGAATGTAGAAATAAATGAAATTGTCAAAAATGGAGCAAACTACATTGCAATGTACTCCCTCTGTCCCTGAATAAATAGATTTCTAGAGTTGTCTTAAGTCAAACTTTTTAATCTTTGACCGAATTTCTAGAATAAAACGTTAAGATTTATGGTATCAAATTAGTATCATTAGATTTACCATAGAATATATTTTCATAAGATGCTCATTTTATGTTATAGACGTTGTTACTCTTTTCTATAAGTTGGTCAAACATAAAAAATTTGACTGACAAGGATTCTAGGAATTGATTTATTTGAAGACGGAGGGAGTATATATGTATATTAAGAGTTACACATCACCATCAGTGATGTCTTAAAGTGACGTGTCAATAATGATATATTTAGTGATGGGTCACAACATGGCCATTACTAATGTTGCCATAGGCCGGTAGAGGGTCATGACTAAAGAGTAGGTAGTTACCATTCTCAATAAAAACCGTGACTTTTAACAATAGTGACATGTAAACTCTCGATCCATCACTAATTCTTTAAGTCATAAGTAACCAGATATCTGCGGTCACTAATGCCATAGTAATTAGTGACGGCTCAAATCTGGACGCATCACTAATGACTTTTGGACCACATTTTTGGATTTTTGCAGCCTTTTCATATAAATTCTGTTGGTCATGAACTTTATATGATAACTGTAAATCTCAATGAAACAACAACTGTGTAGTTATAAGTTTCCTTTTACTCAAAGTCATGTAATTTGACTATTAACTTTAATACATTGGGTGAGATGGCTAGCTCAGTGCACATGGGACTGTGGGAGTGGGAATGGAAGTCGCCGGTTCAAACCATAGGTATGGCATATTATTATTATTGGATAAAAATGAGTCTTGTGTGACCAAATAACCTAACATTTTTTTATTTTTTGGAAATTTGTATTTATTTTTCTGATCTATAGTCATTAGACCAATGACGAGTGATGAGTGTGTACCCATCACTAATGACTACTCATTAGTGACGCGCCCAGATGACGGAAATACCAGTTGACTTTTATCAACGTCACTAACAAGCTTTTCTACGCCATCACATATGTTATCAATGATCAATCCTTTGATTTATGTATCACTGTGCAATACTCCCTTCGTTTAGAAATAGTTGGTGCATTTTGTTTCATCAAAACAAGCTTTTGACCAAAAATTACTCCATTAGTACATAAAAAATATTTAGTTGTGACTACAGTTGGTGTCAAAAAAATAATGTATCGTTGGAGAAATGTTTGGTCAAATGTTTGTACTAACGAAATTAAGTGCATCTACTATTTCTAATCGGATGGAGTATATTGGACACTCCCAACGATTTTAATTATATTGATAACATTAGGAGAACTTTCTTATAGCTTAAAAGTGAACTAAAAGGGTTGTCAAAACGTCATCAACTAAAAATCAGATGGAGTATATGACAAGCCTGAGAGTGCACACACACATATATAAATATGTGTGTGACGTGAAAGCATAGAACTAATCATTTCACTCCGCCAAAAGATTCACAATAAGTACATCATCCACAGTCAGCACAACAAAAGCCTTGTGGCTCGCACCCAAACAGCCAAGCCTAAAGGAGAGGGAAGTGAAGGAGGAAGAAGGATAGACGCCGGACAATAAGGGAGAAGCAAGGCGAAGCTGAAGAAATCGGAAGCAAAGCGCGCATCACAAGAAAGGTTAATCATACTTCCCATTACACACGCGACCACATCAAAGACAAGCATGCATATGTAACCGCACATAGGGATCACCAAAACCACACATCGCCATCAATGATCTTGTATCCACACGGGAAGATTAAAACTGATCCTGGGGGAGGAGCAATTAACAAGTACATTATGCATTTGTGAAAGGCAATGGAGGTGAGGAAGAATTGGGGATGGATGAGAATTAGTAGATGGTAGAGGAATCTAACAGTTTTATTTAAGCTAGAAGATGAGGAAAACAGTAAAGTCATGGGATTTTGGGGGCAAATGTTTGCAAAATTAGTAAGAGTCTTAGTCACCGGAGAGATGTATAGTCAGAGAAAAACGAGAAGATGAGCTGATGAGGGCGAGTGACAGATGAAGCTCGCTGCCCCATATTAAAAGGAATATGGAAGAAATAAAAGAATAGAAAGACAAGAAATCTGGAGATTAATGACAAATGGTATAACTCTAAGGCTAGTCTCAATGCGATATTTCATCTCATAGTTTCCAAAAAACATGAAATTGTAAATGAAACGGGTATCTCTCTCAATGTACCGTTTCATTACATGGTTTCACTTGCTATTTTTAGTTACATGGGTCCCACCATCTCTCTCCCATCTCTCTTCTCCACGGTTTCACTTCTCTATTTTTAGCCCATGAAACAATTCAGACGTCTCAATGAGAGTTTCACGAGTTTCACACGGTTTCCGAGTGATTGGAAACAGCGCTCGCGCGTTTCACCGGGATGAAACGTTTTCCTTCTCTCTCCTCCCCATTTCATGCAAAGATTCCCTTTTAGCTGATGTGGCGCCCTATTTAATGTGCATGACACGCCCATGAAATCCCCATTAAGATTAGCCTAAGAGAAAGATTTGGACTCTAGATTTTATTGATAACCTACTTGCTCTATCAAGTAGTTATTTTACTCAAATTACGCGTAGCCCAGTTGGTTGTTCTAGCGGACGTAGCCTCCTCCTGGCCCAGTTTCAATTTGGATGTCACACCACGGATTTATTCCTGAGAGCACGTAGGAAGTATTATTGCACAAGCCCCATGCGCTAGAGATCTAATTCTCTCCGAAGTATGATTATGGCGTGCCTTGAGGGCATCCACAGTAGTAGGAGCCAGTTACTAACTCCAAGCTAACTTCTATAATAGTGTTAACTTTTAGCATATAGCTCATAACATGGATAGTCCCACATGACACTCTCACAAGTTCTTAAAATGTATGTATGAGCATAGCTCTTAAACAAGAGCTAGCTTTTCTCTCTCTTCTATTAAAATATGAAAACAATGCTTATAGCTGGTTTATGAGTCAGCCATATTAGGGGTGCCCTGATAGTGCATGCATGCCTATGTGCGTATGTACGTGATGTGTGCATATGTCCTTAATTGTTATATCTGTAAAATATATGGTCATTTACTTCGAGGGTAAAAATCAGATATAAACAGCTACTTTATTGGTCAATTAGCTGTCAGTCTAAACCCAGGTGCCTGTACGTGCACAAGATCTTTTTTTCCACAATTTTTTAGGAGGAAAAATTTTATTCACGGAGTAAATTTTGGAGACCCATCATTATTAATTCGTGCAAGTTGTCACGACCCACAAATTATTGTGCCCGGGACACACATATACTTAGGGCACTCTCAGTGCAGAAACAATTTACAGTTTCTATAGCTGTCACATAAAGCACTCTTGACGATGTGACAATGTTTTTAAGAAGAGAGAGAAAAAATAAGTTTTATGGGAATGAAACTCTTTTGGCATGATTATTAACTCTCGTTGAGTCATGAAATTAAATCTATAAAAAACCATAGAATGAAACTCTCCAATAAGAGTGGGTATTTCATCTATGTTTTATTTCATTCTATATAATATAACAGTCTTGAAAATAACGTCATGAAACTCCCCACTGAGACTAGCCTAGGACCTAATAGCTAGAAACTATCCTCCCCAATGCATTGTTTCTATGAGTAGCTTCTATGCAGAAGCAAATTTAATATACAAGATAAACAAATAAGATTAGCTGTGTCACATAGCAATGTGATCCCGCATATATCACATTTCATTACACATACTAATGCCAAAACATATATCATTTGATTGCACAGTAAACCAGCCAGGGCACATCCAACACCACGAGATGCGCAACAAAAATACAAATCGAGTTCTTTAAAAAAAAACAAATCGAACTCCTTGTTGAGTCTCTTGTCTGTCAAAGAACACTGTCTAAAAAACGATTTGTATGAACGCCATCTTTTTTTTAGGGGTGGCTCTATAATGAGCCGTCCCTACAAATGGTTATCTATTTGTAGGGGTGACTCAACAAATAGATTTGTAGGGGCTGTTTTTTTTGTTACGAGCCGCCCCTATAAATGGCGTCTATATATTTGTAGGGGCGGCTCAATATAGAGCCGCCCCTATAAATCGATTTGTAGGGACGGCTCTATATTGAGACGCTCCTACAAATGGACGTCGAATATTTAAAATGAAGTACTAAAAATCAAATTTTTTATAATGACCTCGGATGGAGAAATGACCGAAACAAAAGTCATAGATCTCGACAAGTTTTAAAATTTGTTGTTAACAACTTTTCAATTTGAATTCATTTGATACTTTGAAATGCAGTTTGAAATTTAATTTCAAAGTATTGAAGAACACTTATTTTTCTTTTTAATCTATGGCTAAAACTTGTAACTAGTTTTCTCCCTCATACTAACTCTAAATTTGAAGGTTTTTTCTAAAATTTTCTAAAATCAGTGTCTATCAATATATTATGATCTTACTTGCTAATCTTTTGGTCATATTTTCCTGTGTACATTTCAAAATTTGAATTTCAAAAAATGACAACTTCAAATAATGTTTTGAAACATCAAACGATTTCGGCTGAAGAAGTCATGAACATAAAAGTTGTATATCTCATCAAGATGTACAATTTTTGTTTTGGTCATTTTTTCATAAAACAAAGTGAAATTGAATTTATTTACAAATGTTATATATCTCTCTTGTAGTTTCATGTAAACAATGTTAGAACCACCATATTCAATGAACAAATGACCAAACAACTAAAATGAACATTGTAGATCTTGAGAAGTTATGAAACTTTGTAATTGGTAACTTTTTCATTTGAAATCAACTTGTCATGCAAAACTATGTTTAAATTTTTAAAATTTAAAATTTAAAATTTTTAAATGACCTCGGATGGAAAAATAACCAAAATGAACATTGTAGAGCTTAAAAAGTTATGAAACTTTGTAGTTGGTAACTTTTTGATTTGAAATCATCTTGTCATGCAAAACTACGTTTGTATTTCAGAAATTTTAAATTCAAATTTTTTAAACGACCGCGGATGGAAAAACAACCAGAATGAACATTATTGATCTCAAAAAGTTATGAAACTTTCTAGTTGACAATTTTTTGATTTGAAATCAAATTGTCATGCAAAACTACGTTTGAATTTCTCAAATTTGAAATTCAAATTTTATAAACGACCTCGGATGGAGAAACTCCCTAAATGAAAATTGTAGATCTCGAAAAGTTATGAAACTTTGTAGTTGACAACTTTTTTATTTGAATTCGTTTAGGGTTTAAACAATCAATTTATACTCGGCTTAGTATAATATATGGGGAATCGAAATGGAATATAGACACAAGTGTGTGAGGTGCAATGGTAGAGGAGGCTCCACGCGAGGGAGAGGTCGTGGGTTCGAACCCCCACGGCCACGAAGCACACGATTTTCACGCGAAAATGCCGCGACTTGCGATGGAGTGGGCGGGTAGCTGACCGGTGGTAGCCTCCCCGGATTTAAAAAAATATTTTGTTATTTTTTAGCATTTTTTGTGGTCTAAAATCGTAAATTCGAAAATGATTTGTAGGGGCAGCCCCTACAAATCGATTTATAGGGGCGGCTGGAAAACCGCTCATACAAACCCGCGATTTAGAGAAACAACCTAGGGGGTGGCTGGCAAAACCGCCCCTACAGAGCCATGCTAGTCGCCCCTACAAACCCCATATGACGTAGTGGAAGAAGGGGAAAGATACAAGAGAGTCTACGGCGAGCTCATGGCCGTGAAGACCCAAGAGCGGAAGAGCCTGTGCCCGTAGCTACCGCCTCGCCATTCACTAATGCACAGGGCACTCCCAACGTTGTGCCTCTCTTCCGGCAGCACAGGAAATCGAACACGTGCTTGTGGTGCAGCGTGGTAGCAGAAGACGAGCGCGCGAGAGGTGGATCACGGGTTCCATCCAGCGCAAGGATCGTGGCCGCGACTAGCCTGCGCAACCTCCACGGGTGGCCGCGCTAGGTGGCTGCGTGTGAGCTTCGCGGGCCGCGGTGAGCTGGCGCGATCTTTGTGGCCGCGCCGAGCCTTTACGAGCTTCGTTGGCGGCAGCGAGTCGAGGCGAGCTCCACGGGCGTGGAGAGGCAGGGGGAGCTCTACGGCGGTGGCAAGTCTGCGCGAGCTCGGCCGCTGCGAGCCTGTGCATCCGACCGAGCTCGTTGGCCGCCCTGTGCATGCGGCGCACGTGGGGGAGGAAGCGGGAGCACGGGTTCCCTCGGTCAGCGATGGAAACGATGATCCCTCCCAATGCAGTGTGCTATAGTTTCCATCGACTTTGATATGAGTGAAGACATCATTTCTAAACTAGGAAACGGTTTCTACGTTTTTCTCCCCTCTCCCAAATAACTTCCTTGTCATGTCAACAAAATGCTTAGATGGTATGACAATAAATATACAAAGAAACTATTATGGTTTCTACATTGTGACTGCCCTTAGAGCATCTCCAAGAGACTCTTTATATCTTTTCTAATGTACACAATAGAGATTTTGGTGAAAAATAACTCTTCAATAGCCTCTTCAATTAGATATTCAAATATAGATATACTCTATTCCAAATTTCATGCTAGCCTGAGGATGGCTCTCTAGACTGCACACAAGACATAGAAAAGCTGTTGGAGAATACAAAGATATCGAAAATGTTTTTTACTCAAATGACTCTCTAAATGATAATTTAGAAAGTAGGTTTTTAGAAAGGATCTTAGAGATGCTCATGACTGTTGTATCATAGACCCACCATTAGTTTTCTTGGGCCCACATGCTGGAGGCCTAGTGCATAAATTTTGGTAGCCATTTTAGCTAGTCTACTTAGCCAATCTAGAAAAAAAAAATACTAGAATTTCATAAAGATAAAGTTAGCTTGATATGCTTAACTAAATGATATTCTTAAGTAGGGTTATAGAATTTATTGAACTTTCTTTTTTTCTCTAATTTGCAAATGGATTTTTCTAATAGAATCTATTCCAAATTCTATTCAATTTAATTTCAGAAATTTTCAATTTGATATAGCTCGAACGAATAATCTAATACATAGAAAATTAGAATATATATGAATAATATAATAAATAGGAAATGCCAATCTTGATCATTATATACACACAAATGAGGTATTGGACCAGTGGAGCAAGCCGATCATCAAAGTTCAGTAGTGCTTACGTGGTATGGCCCTTGCTGAGTTAGCTAGCCAAAACACGCGTGGATATACAGCCAAAGTTTACAAGAGCCTTTAGACTCAAAGCCTCAAAACTGAGGTACACAAAAGCATGGACCCCAGCCAACTGAGTCATCGCCAACTTCTTGCAGATCGCCAAGAAGAGACCCAACAACCATGCTAGCTAGCTGACGCGTCGGCCGCATGCTCCCTAGAGCCTCCTCCACAAGCAGGGGACGAGTTGTGGCTGCTCCTTCTCGGGGGCACGAGCTGGGCTTGTTCGCCGCGCCCCTGCCGTCGATGCACTCAAGGCTAGCCTTGTCGCGATAGGGACGGATTGCTAGCTGAAGGCATCAATGGCCGGTGGCGCATGCCCTGCAAAGCACGGCTGTAAGGGCTCCCACCGCCGGTGCTTATAGATCCTCGGTCGAGGTAGCTAGAAACAGTGAAGGGAACATCGGATTTGATGGAGGATGGCGGAAACAAGCCAGCGGTGTCCGACATCTCGCCATAGCCAACTCCAAAAGTCATACTTCAGAGGAAGATGAGAGGAAAGTGAAAAGCCCCGCCGCTGCCATTCTCGCAGCTGCACGGGGGACCAGCAGCAGCAAGGCCGTAGGGATGGTTCATTAAAACCTTGTCACCATATTGAAAACGGGCTACAGGTTGTCTCTCTTCCAGAGGGTAGGAGGCCGGGTGTCGATCCAGCGGGATGATATAGGAAAACAGCCGGAATAGGCCGGCTGCCATTCAGCCATAAATTAATGGAATAGCCATTCCTGATTGGGCCAAGATTGATTCCAAGTCCCGCCGATCCACATTGAACGGGCCTCGTTCGAGGCCTTTCCTTGCCTAACTGAACAAGGCCTTATACAACGAGTTCAGATCGAGAGATCTGATCCGACCATCAAAATGTCATACGACATAGCTAGATCTTGAGCACCTGGTGCAAACCCCTCGGCGAATACATCAAGAGCGAGGTTCTTGAAGTGCAGGAACTCTATCTCGCACATCATCGGAGGCCCATGTCATCGAGTGCTTTCAAAGAGGGAGTGGGCAACATAGCCTATGGACCTTGAGAGTAGGTGGCCCCGCACCTTGCAAGACCTGTTCTAGCACACCGAAGGCGTTGCCGCGGTCAATGAGAATTAAGTTGGACCACCGCAAGGGTGACCCAGCCTATTCGGAAGACAAAGTGAGCTTCCCTACCTGAGCCTAGAGAGTTTAACCCGGTTTGCCAAGTACTACAACACAAAAATGCTCGAAAGCCGATAAGACATGCTACTCAGCTAAGCTGTGCTCGGTGATCTCCTTGGCCAGCTCCTCTGAGATAGCCATGAGGGCTACTTCCTCATCTTTTGGAAAGTTGAAGTTCCCACGGAAGATGCCCAGTGAAGGACCGAAAGTGGCGACCGGGGGGGGGAGGGAGGGGGGCGGGGCCGGGAGCCATAAATTTCTTTTCGAAGTGTTTGGCCGCTGTCTTAAAATCAATCCCCAAAGCACACACACGCAGGTGAGTAAATCATGAGCCTATGGAAGGCTGGTTGTCTCCAAAATACACAGTGTGATACTCAAGAAGCAATACATAAGAACACCGCCGAGCAGACGGGAGAAGGTGTGGCCGAGCAGACCAACACAGGAACCCTCCACCTCTATAGAAAAGAGGCAAGGGCCCAACCTTAAATACCTAAGCCAACAAGTGACAAAGATGCTTAGAAAAGATGCACACACCGCTAGCAAACCAACGCAAAAAGCGGAATTGAAAATGAAACAAAGACGTGAAAGAAAACGCGAAAACGGAACATGAAAACGTTGCACTCCACTCCTATGGAGAAAGAGAAAGTGCCCCACCCTAAAATACTCAAGCCAACTGATGGCTAAAGTATTTAGAAATGTTCCTTGATCAGATAGGAAACCAAACAAAAAACTAAACTCGAATCGGATCAAAAACGAGCTCAATCGGGACGAATCACATGACTGGAATCTACACTGTAGCAGCGGACTCGGCACTGTAGCGCATAAACGGACGCGACACGGCCGGTTAGTTACTGTAGCAGCGTCCGGTCACCAAGAAAACAGCCGCGGATCGCACGAAAAACGCCCGATCTCCTCCATTTCAACTCCGATTGATCCCAGATTTTGTGGATAGGCTCTAGATATAGTTATGAACCTTCTTCAAGAAAATCATCGCCTTCCATGCCTCACAAGTTCGGGAATTAACGAAGAACAGTGCAAAAATGATCGAGAACAGCAAACACAAAAACCAATCGATCTCCTTGCTCAGTCCAAACGAAATGAATTCCTCTGGTGGATTCAATCACAAGGCCCCATGGCACAAGTAGAAACAAGAGGATTCACAAAAGACTTCAGGAGAGAGAGAGAGAGAGAGAGAGAGAGAGAGAGAGAGAGAGAGAGAGAGAGAGAGAGAGAGAACGAAGCATGGGAATAGAATGGAGAAAACAAGAAATACGAAGAACATAATCAAATCCTTGCACTAATTTCATCCCAAACACCCGGAGGGCACGGTGAGGTTACGGCCCCACTTTCTTGAATTAGAGTACACAGATGATTTACAGAAGCAACTGCAGATCACAGAGTCTAGAGAGAGAGAGAGGAAGGAGGACTACCGCTAAACCTAAACAGATGACCCAAGTGATAAGGAGTGAGTGGAGCACCCCCTCTCATCTATGGAGGCTCTATTACACATTTCCACTTAGCCCCTGCTCTAATGACTATTGAGCGAACCAGCTAGTCCTATGATATTCTGGCACAACTCTTCCTACACATCTTGATCCAACGGCCCCGCTTCCTACCTGAGCTTGCTTAGCATCACAACCCTCAGGATTTCTGCCACGTGCCGCCGTGCTTCCTCGGAAGCTCCTCCCGGGTTTTTAGACCAAACCCGCGAAACCCTCTGTCGGTGGTTTTGAGGCCAAACCACCAAACCGTCCATCCTAGGCTTTGAAGCCCAAACCTAGAAACCGTTCCCCCTAAGTTTTGAGGCCCAAACTCAGAAACCGTCCTCCACAGGTTTTGAGGACCAAACCTGGAAACCGTCCACCTGGTGGTTTTTGTGTGGCTCAACCACCAAACCCGCGCCGAAGAAAGCGTATCTGCTACGCCAGCTCTACTCGCCCATGTACACTTGCGCTTGTAGATGTCCCCATGTGTCAGCCACCGCGGCTAGTCACCTGACCTCTTGGTCCCTCGGTCCAAGCCTCATGGCACGTCCCCTTGACCTTCACCTCGCCGTCGACCACCAATACAGCCAAGAGACATGTTGCACGACTCATGCCCTGGTTAGTCCACCTGACTCAACCCAAAACACGAATCACGTTGACAATCACTCATCACAAACCCGAACCACAATGGTACATATCTACCTTTGCAGAGGTGCTATAGGACGAGGAGCATGGACACCATGCACTCCGTCAGGGCCGGATGCCTGGGTGTAATGACCAAGGACGTACGCGCACCCCTGGCACTGGGGCCCTCAAGCTCCTAGAGGTATTGCCTCCATGCCCTCGTGAGGTCCTCTACTGGTACACCATAATTATGTTTCCAATACTCTACCCCAGTGATACTTGTGATACTCGATACTCATGATACTGGTACGAAAAATAGTATCAGCATGAGACGAATCTAGACCGTTGGTGTTGGGGCAAATTAAAAGGCTCCTATCGATTTGGAGGTAATGTAAAAGTCCTCTTAAGTCAAGCTACACCGCTCCAAACTCACGGTTCACTGTATACTCTTGCTTGGGGACGAAAGTTTCCATGAAATAGATTCTCTTGTGACTTAGGAAGTAAAACAAAGCACAAATAACTTGGACACAAAATCGATATGACTGTTGGGTTGTTCTCTCTCTCTCTCTCTCTCTTTTTTTTTTTTTTTTTTTTTTTTTTTTTTTTTGTGTGTGTGTGCCAGAACTATGTCTTAACTGCCCAAAACAATGTCTTTCCCATAAAAGAGTACTTAATGGGTCTTGCAGGGAGACAATTACAGTGCTTTACCATGAACTTGCTCTATCCTGTTACATTTGAAGTCACGTTACTTGAGCCTGTTTTATTGAGCACATCTTACTGGCTGTCATTGTAACAAATAAACATACGTCTTCTGTCGCAGAAAATGTACAAGACGGCAACGAGTGAATAACATTCTATACAGAAACAGGAATTTCAATCCTTATTCACATACAGAGAGGATGCTCAGAATACAGAGCCCAGTTTGCCATTACCTGGACGAAAATAATCAGAGAAGGGAACTAGTAATTCAGGAAGTCCCAGATAGACAGTTGTCAGTGGACGGGGCAAATGATGAGGTGAATAAGTACTATACAGAGGGGGTCACTGATGTAGACAATTACATCGACTCAGCATTTCGATCTACACGGAAAAATGAAGCCTATATTTTCATTAAGGAAGAGAATGTTGTCATGAACTATGGTCCTGCAACAAGAGATGACAAAATAATCAGTGGCCCAAAGTATATAGGTAATATTTTCCACTCACTTGTGGGTACTTCTTTTGCGGAGTACGGGATAGATGCTGCTTTTGGTTGCCATGACAATGATGGGCTTTTCCGTCCTTGTAGTGAAGCAATGATCTTTTCTGGGAATCTTTGTGCAAGGATAAATTTTGCGCCACGGACCAGTAAGGACCGGATTGTACAAGGTCCTAAAACCATCAGGCAGATGTTTCCGTTCTTTGAAGGGACCAACTTTGAGAAGGGGATAGATGCTGCATTTGAATCCACTGTGATCGGGGAAGCCTACCTTTTCAAAGGCTCAGAGTATGCTGTCATCGACTATTCCAAGCTGATACTGGTGGAGAAACGTCCCATAATAGATGAGTTCAAGTGCTTTCGGAACTGTGACTCGTTCACAAGAGACATTGGAGCTGCCCTTGCCTCTCACGTGCACAAAGACGCCTACCTGTTCAAGGATAACAACTATATTCTTTTTAACTTCACCCCTGGGGAATCGAACCACTACATCATTGGGGGTCCCAAGGAGATCGTTCCTAGAAACTGGCCGTCGTTGAAGGGCATCCTGCCCCGCAAGAACAAAGCACTAGATATTTACGAGGCTGCCCAACCAAACCCTGTGCGCGACCAGGATGACTACATTGACTAGTAGTAATGTGATTTACTTAACTATGCATCGAAGTGTATTTGTCGACATGATTATTCATATCTAAGTTAGTATGTGTACTTTCCAACGGGATCGCGCCTAGCGTCGCTCCCTGGATTTGTTTTCCCAGTTTATGTGGTTATCCCTTGCATAATCCTATGTATAGTTGGGTATCATTTACTTAGCTATGCATCGAAGTGTGTTTGTCGAGCTGATTGTTCATATGTGAGCGATTATGTGTACTTTACAACAGGATCCGCCTCGTTAGTCGCTGGATTTGTTTTCCCAATTTATGTGGCTATCCCTTGCATAATCCTATGTATTTTTTAATAAGGAAACAAAGTTCCAGCCTCTACCGTCCGCAGATAGTACATGGCTGATAGTCGAGAATACAAATCAAAGTCATAAGGCTTGCTCACCATGAGTAAATAACAAACTTCAGCCCAGCTAGTGAGCACAACATACAAGGAAAAAAACTAGTCCGCAATATGATTCCTAAAGCTCCATCCAGACTTCGCAAAGACTGCTAGAATCAATGTTTACCAGCTTCTGCAGCCAATCTTAAATAGTGGTCTGTAGGGACCGTAATGCCTAAGAGGGGGTGAAATTAGGCAACATAAAAACTACTTCTAACTGTGGCCTCTAAAACAACACTACCGGAGAGCGAGTGTTTGCCGATGGCCCAGACGTTTGCCGATGGCCAAGGAATCTGCCATCGGCAAACATCCCGCTCTGCCGATGGCAAAGTGAAGCCATCGGCAAACACATTATTGCCGATGGTCGGGCCATCGGCGAACAGCGGCCATCGGCAACACGCCCATTTGCCGATGGCCAGGCCATCGGCGACAAAAAGCCATCGGCCTAGAATTGGTTTGCCGATGGCCGAGCCATCGGCATATCGACACCATCGGCAAACTATGCCGGACTGACGGCGGCCGACGCCGTCCGGTTGCCGATGGCTTCCGCCGTTAGGCCATCGGCAAACTATGAATTTTGCCGATGGCCACGGCCAACGGCAAACCATGGCCACGTGGCAGCCTAGGCGCGCCTAGGCCCCTTTGTTTGCCGATGGCCGGCCATCGGCAAACCCTATTTGCCGATGGCTTTCCAAGGCCATCGGCAAACAATCCTTTTTTTTTTTTTGTTTTTTGCTTCCCATTTTTTTCCTGGTGTCTTCCTACCTCACATACAAGCCACCTCCAGAATTTGGGACATTTTTGAACTTTGTAGCTATATTTCGGGAATTATTTTGTTTTCTTTGAATTTTCCCGCACCTCAAAATTTGAACTGCAGGTACATGAAATAATACAGACTTTTGATTCGAAAAATGATATTCATGATTCTCGGAGTAAGTTGAGGCCGTATCCAGGACCTCGCATGAAATTACGACCGTGTTGGCCTCGTAACATGGGTAGTGACGTGGCGGGAAAGTGTTTCTAAATTATATAAAATTCAAACGGAGTCCGAAATTGACGAAACTTGAGGAGTTGTGTTGGCATGGCATGTGTAGTGTGTGGTAAAAATTTCAAAAAGTTTCGAGCAAGTTGTGACGTCGGATGGTCAAAACCCGCACATCTCCACATGTGATCACGAGTGATCACATGTGGAGATGTCTGGGTTTTGACCATCCGACGTCACAACTTGCTCGAAACTTTTTGAAATTTTTACCACACACTACGCATGCGATGGCGAGACAACTCGTCAAGTTTCGTCAATTTCGGACTCCGTTTGGATTTTATATAATTTAAAAACACTTTCCCGGCACGTCACTACCCATGTTACGAGGCCAACACGGTCGTAATTTCATGCGAGGTCCGGGATACGGCCTCTACTTACTCCGAAAATCATGAATATCATTTTTCGAATCAAAAGTCTGCATTATTTCATGTACCTGCAGTTCAAATTTTGAGGTGCGGGAAAAATTCAAAGAAAACAAAATAATTCACGAAATATAGCTAAAAAGTTCAAAAATGTCCCAAATTCTGGAGGTGGGTTGTATGTGAGGTAGGAAGACACCAGAAAAAAAATGGGAAGGAAAAAACAAAAAAAAAGGATTGTTTGCCGATGGCCTTGGAAAGCCATCGGCAAATAGTGTTTGCCGATGGCCGGCCATCGGCAAACAAGGTGGGCCAGGGCGATGCAGAGCTGCCACGTGGCCTCGTTTGCCGATGGCTATGGCTATCGGCAAAGAGATTTTCCCAAAAAAATAAAAATCCCTCTCAACCCTAACCCCCACACCGCGCCGGCCGTTCTCGACCCCGACCCCGACCCCGACACCGCGCCGGCGCACTGTCGCTCCGCCGCTCCTCCACCGGGCCGCCGCACCGCCACTCCTCCACCGCGCCACCGCTCCTCCACCGTGCCGCCGCACCGCCGCTCCTCCAGCGCGCCATCGCTCCTCCGTGCCGCCGCCGCAGGTCCACCTCCCCGCCGCCGCACCGTCGCACCGCCGCTCCTCCACCGCGCCGCCGCACCGCCGCTCGTCCACCGCGGTGCCGCACAGCCGCTCCGCTCACCCGCGCGCGCCGCCCGGCCGCCCCATTTTCGCCGCCGCCTCCAATTTCGCCGCCGCCTCCTAGCGCCGCCGCCTAACCACCAGATCCCGCGCCGGCCACCTCATCCCGGCCACCAGTGGGGAGGAAAGTAGGAGAAGGGAGGAGAAGGAGTAGGGAGAAGGAGGAGAAGGGAGGAGGAGTAGGGAGAAGAAGAAGAAGGGAGAAGGAAGAAGAAGAAGAAGGGAGAAAGAGGAGGAAGAAGAAGGAGAAGGGAGGAAGAAGGAGAAGAGAGGAGGAGGAGGAGAAGGTCCACGTCGTCGACGCCGTTCGTCCACGTCGTTCGTCCACGCCATCGTCCTTGCGTGTCGTCGACGAACAAGGTAAAACCCCTGGGTTATCGGCCTTCGTGTCGATGTGTCATTGACGGCCTTCGTGCCGGTTTTGTGGATGTGATGGCCTTTGTGCCCCAAATGTGGATGTGGTTATCGGCCTTCGTGCCGTGGTTGTTGTTGGCCTTCGTGCCATTTTTTTTGCAGGTTTTGGGAACCTCCCCGTATAGGGGAGGTTCTCAAATTTTTCACTAATAGTGAAGTTTTTATTGCTTTGCGGAGCAGCGGGACTTGTCGGAGGGACATTGACCGTGTTCGTGCACCTACCCGCCTCGCGCCGCCACCCTAGGTATAAATCACCTCTCTTCCTTATAGTTGTTGTAAGTACATTGCGTAACCGAGTTAGGCGTCTCCCGTCCGAAAGGGATTCGCGGTCGTTGGTATGCGGATCGGTGCATATCTCGCGACGGTTTCTCTTCGGATTGTCCACGTTTTTTGGACAGCCGAGGATGCGTAGATGGGTTAGCTTCCATGTTCCGCCCCCGTCTGAGTCGGAGTTTCGTCAGCCCCCTCCCCGTTGTTCTCCGGATACACACTCTCCTTGTCGGGATGTGTATCGGGAGAACAGCGGGGAGGTGCTGCCGAAATTCCGTCTTGGACGGGAGCGGAGCATGGAAGCTAACCTCATCTACGCATCCTTGGGTGGGATTAGGACCTATCCTTCACCTAGTAGATGGTAGGAACACCTTGTAGATGCAGATGTTGGTCTTATTACTCGCTTACGTTGGCGCATGACGAGGATGGCTGACCGTGAGTGGATGTACACGGGATTCAAAGACAAGACCAATGAATGGGTTAAGGGGACCGGGGACTTCCTGGAGAAGGCATTTGGCCCAGCTTCTAAAGGGGCGATTCGGGTGTTTTGTCCCTGTAGCAAGTGTAAGAACCAGACAAGGAAAGAGCAACGGCAGATGAGGAATGATATTTGGGCGAACGGGTATGTTCCAAACTATACCCGCTGGATCCTCCATGGGGAACCCCAACGGGTTACGGAGGCGGTGGTGAGACCGGACCTCGAGGGTTTGATCAAGATGCCGGAATGGCGTACTTGCTTGAAGACGTTGAAGCCGTTCAAGGATTGGAGGTGGTGGAAGAAGATCCAGAGGCGACCGCAAAGGCGTACTATGACATGATGGAGGCGGCAAAGGAGCCCCTTCACGAGAAGACCCGTATTTCTAAACCGGATGCCATTTCACGCCTAATTGGGTTGAAGTCGTCACTTGGGCATCGGTCGGGAAGGTTTTGATCTCGTGTTGGCAACTGTTGGCGGGCGCTTCCGGAGGAGCACCGCCGCCCGAAAAACACGACCGAGTCACGTAAGCTCCTTCGTGCACTCAAGATGCCTTATCGCCCGATCCAAGCTTGTAAGAACGGGTGTGTCCTGTTCCTGGGAGACCACGAGGCAGCAACACACTGTCCGGAGTGCAAAGCCTCTAGGTACGTGGAGGTAGAAGGCGTGATGGCACTAAGAAACAGTCTAAGATCCCCGAGATGGTCATACGACACCTTCCAAGTACTACCGAGGCTGCAACGGCGGTACATGACAGAGGAGTCCGCGAAACAAATGACTTGGCACAAGAATGGCAAAAGATACGGTGACAAGATGCAAGACACCGGGGATGGTGATGCATGGAAGCACTTTGATACCATGAATCCTCGCATGGCCGAGGAGGCTCGAAATGTACGCGTAGCGCCGGCAACAAGATGGGTTCAACCCGTTTGGAATGATGGCGGCCCCGTACACTTGTTGGCCCGTGTTTGTGATCCCCCTCAATCTTCCCCCGGCGTCATGTTCGACCCCAAGAACGTGTTCTTGACGCCGATAATACCGGACACCCGGGCAACAAAATGGGTGTGTTCATGCCGGTGTGGGATGAATTGCGAAAGCTTGGGATGAGGGGTGCCGACGTATGACCGAGCTACGAAGACGAACTTCACGATGCATGTGTGGTACCGGTACTCAATGCATGACTTCCCGGCATATGGCTTGTTCAACGCGCGTGGTGTGTTCACGGGAAGTTCCCTTGCCCAACATGCAAGGCGGATGTGATGTTCACCCGGGCGGCCAAGGGTGGCAAGTATTCTTCTTTCGACAAACATCGTCAATTCCTAAAGGAGGACGATCCACTGAGACTTGATAAAAAGCACTTCACGAAAGGTGTTCAAGTCACCGGCCCCATCCCTAAGGAAAAGAGCCCAGCTGACATCCTTGCACAGATAGAGGCTCTCAAAATTGATGACAATGGTGGTTTCAAAGGATATGGTACCGACCACATGTGGACTCATATATCGGGCTTGACTAGGCTCCCCTACTACAAGCACCTTCTTCTTCCACACAACATCGATGTAATGCACACAGAAAAGAATATCGCCGAGGCACTTTGGGCAACACTCCTGGACATTGGCAAGAAGTCAAAGGACAATGTTAAGGCTAGATCGGACATTGAAACGATTTGCGATAGACCAAATCTAGTGATGAAGACCCTGCGCGCGGGCAAGAGATGGAAGAAGGGCCCGGCCGATTACATCCCGAAAAGGCCGCATAGGAAGGAAGCACTGGAGTGGTTGTCGAAGCTAAGGTTCCCCGATGGGTATGCGGCGAATCGAGCCGGGAGTGAACTTGCCGACGGCAAAGTCTTAGGGATGAAGAGTCATGACTTCCACATCTGGATTGAGCGGCTCCTTCCTGCGATGACCCGGGGATACCTACCCGAGCCGGTGTGGCGCGTCCTGGCAGAGTTGAGCTTTTTCTTCCGCCAGCTTTGTTCCAAGGAGTTGTCTCGGGACGTTTGTCTTGAACGAAGGAGGCTGCACCTAAGTTGCTCTGCAAGTTGGAGATGATATTTCCACCGGGCTTCTTCCCGTCCATGCAGCATATGATTTTGCACCTACCAAGGGAGGCACGGTTGGGGGCCGTGCGGACCGTTGGTGCTATCCAATCGAGAGGTGTCTAAAGCTTCTTCGAAAAAGTGTAAAAATAAAGCCAAAATTGAGGCTTCGTGACGAGGCATTCATTCCGGAGGAGGTGTCCACATGCACACGGGCGTACTATACCGAGAAACTTACGAGACCACGAGATCCAATCCCTCGTTACAACATCGACGAGAATTCATGCACTCTCGGCCTTTTCGGAGGGGATCTCGGAAGAGCGGGAGCGAGGACCCCTCGTTACTTGCGGCATGATGAGTGGCACACTATCATGATGTACTTGTTGTTGAACCTTGAGGAAACGATTGATTATCAAGAGTAAGTTCTCGATGAGCTTGTTCCATACGTCGCCACTATCCTCCACCTATTGATCCGACCCCTCTTGTCTATTGTTTCTCCGGGACTTTATTAATGAACACTGGAGCTGCGGTAGGGCTCCTACCGAGGATGAGAAAGACCATCTTCTCGGACATAATACGCCCGATTTCGTCAATTGGTTCAGCAAAAAAAGGTAACTATCTACCTAACCTCGATTCCACTTTGCTCCTATGAGCGATTAACTTAACTATCCACCCGTCCTAACCGTGCGAGGCTAATTGTGATGCGGAAATGAGTCCCGCATTGAGATGTGTGGGCCAAACCTTCGATCGACATGTCAAGTCATTCGACGTTTATGACGTGAATGGCTATCGGTTTCGCACGAGAAGCTACGAAGAGAAACGGGGCAATCTAAAAACCACGTGCACCGGAGTTCGGACTCCGACGGATGGGAAGGACTATTACGGCATAGTCGAACGGATATTGGAGCTTGACTTTGGCAAGTTCCTAGGTTGTAAGCCCGTGATGTTCAAATGCCATTGGTTCGATCCCCGTGTCACAAAAAAGGACCTTAAGATTGGGCAAGTCGAAATCCGACAGATTCCAAATATGGAGGAGACGATGTCTATATTGTTGCTAACCGAGACGCCAAGCAAGTTTATTACCTCCCATGGGCAAACCAGAATGACAAGCGCCTTGCGGGTTGGAGCCTTGTGCAGTTCGTATCGCCACGCGGTAAAGCGGCGGTCCCGAATGATGATGATTACAACTTTGACCCAAGGGCAGATGAGTTCTATCAACCTGAGGGGCTAGAAGGTAAGTTGGAGATAGACATTGATTCGTTGATGAGTATGGAAGTAAACAACGACATCGATGAGGACGAGGGTGATGAGGTGCACGATGCCGAGGACTTAAGAATCCTAGATGCTCCGGCAGACGCGACGCGATGTAGAAGTTGGGGAACATGTAGCGCCTAATGATGAGGACTTAAGAGAGCTCGACAATATTGATAGTGATGACGACAAGATCGATGACGAGGATGAGCGCTCGCCGAATATTGCCGTTTGCGAGATAGTTTCTAATCCATGTAATATTGATACCGTTATTTATATTACCTTACATTTATGTTTTCTTTACAAGTACTTGCAATCTACTAATACTAACTGTTTTAATCTTTGTCATTGCGGGCACTCGACAAAATGCCGGGCGGAGGACGGTCGCGCCGAGAGAACGTCGGTCCAAGTACATGCACCTCGGGCCCCAAGCGGGACCACGTGGAGGCCGGCCACCACGAGGAGCACGTGGAGGCCGGCAACCACGAGGAGGAGGACGACGAGGAGCTTGAGGTGGAGCCGTCGACCGAAGAGGGGTGGGAGTAGGCGGAGGACTGCCAGGATGAGGCTGTTTGAGGACGAGGCTGTTTGTGCCGGCGGCGGTGGTGACGACGACGACGACGAGGAGGAGGACGGCGGCGGCGGTGGCGGTGGCGACGACGACGAGGAGGAGGACGGCGGCGGCACCTCGGCTTCCACAGGCACCGCGAAGAAGCCCTTCCAGCGCGGGCCCGCTAGGCTCCCTGAGCACTTGCCGCGCCCTGAGGACCGCCCGCAGATCGTGATCTCTGGGACGTAAGTATCTATTGTTGATTTACGTACTTGTTCTTATTTCATTTTCGAATTAAAAACGCATACTAACAATTGTTGTGCTTGTGCGGTGGCCGGAGAAAGGTGTCGGCCGGAAGTGTTCGCCCCATGTCACTAGCATCCGGGGCGAGTGATTAAGGCAAACTTCCCGGCTTGGTCACCATCGAGGGGAGGACGATCGTGCCCGACAAATGGCCATACTACTTCCTAATCAAGGACGCGCATGGGGAAGTCCTCGCCGAGAAGATCAAGAAGCGCTTCGGTGAGTCTTTCAATCGCAACGCATATCTCAATACTACACATTTGTTGGACTTTTCTCAAACAATGGAATGATGTTTGATGCCTCGTGTGCGGTTGTACTATAGGTTGGCGGAGGGCGGGACCCCGATGTGGCGGACCGGCATCGGGACAAGGTGTGCGAGTTGCGGATCAAGGACATGTTCTACGAGGCGCACACCCGGCCGTCATCTCCTACTACGCCAACTTCGGGGGTGAAGGTGGATAAGACCCGTGCCGCCCGGAGCCGATATGTGAGCCGGAGACCGACCTCACCGAGGAGCAAGACATGCGGTAAATAAGTAGGAAAACATCCGCCGTGATTCCTTATGTGACACATTCAACTCATTATCCGGAAGATCTAATACTTGAATGTCATGCGAGACACCTCCGGGCCGGGTGCGGCAAGTACGCCGACCGCCGGCGTACGATTGTCGAGGGGGTGGCAAACGCCGGCGGCGTACGTGGAGCACGAGCACGTCGGGCGAAGCACTTGGAAGAGATGGCGAGGTCCGGGGTCTCACACCACCGGGGGAGCGGAACCTCGAGTTCATGGAAACATGGGTATGCTTGTGTTCAACCATTTCTTATAGCGCCGGATTTCATATATCTCTACTTGTAACCATGTTTTATGTTTTCCTCGCAGAGGGAGCACCACCCCGGCAGCCCATCAACGAGTACATGGGGTGGGCCCTTGCTCACAAGGGCCCCGGCGAAAGCGCCCTCCACCACGTACATGCTCTTCGGACGGGCCCGAGAAGTACACCAGCCCGGTCGTGTACGACAAGCTCACCAAGTACGCCGCCGCGGCTCGAGAGGCCCATGGCGACACCTACGACGTCACCGCCGAGCCCATAGACCCTCGGCTCGTGATGAGGTTGGGAGGAGGGAAGCAAAGCACGGCCGGTTCTATATGGCCCACGAGCGCCATTGACCCGTCCTCGTCCCCGACGCGACCGAGATCCGCAAGGAAGACCCGGCGTAGGGCGCACCGCGGGTCCCCATAGCGCCTCGGCAGAGAGCGGTGCGCGAGATCGCGGGTCTTCGGGTAAGTGGAGTTTCATTCGTCGTTCGACCGTTTCACAAATAATGTACCTTGCCTTCAAATACAATCCACCATGCTCGTGTAATATTGCAGGCCACGGTCCGGGAGGTGCTAGCCAACCCCGAAGCGAGATGGCGCTTGCCTATCGGAGCACGCGGCCTCGCTTGCGCTGCACTACCGGCAGCATGGTCGCAGATGTCCCGGACATGCGTGCCATGGGAATGAGTGAGCCTCCGGCCGCTTTCTTCGCTCCACCACCAGCACCTCCACCGCCGCCTTTTCTTGCACCTCGTCCGGTGAGTCCCTACATTGCCTATTGCTTTAGCTTGTGATGCCAATCCGCATGTACTAATTCCATCACTTGGTCTTTGTGCGGGATTACACGCCGAGGGTTCGAACCCAACTCCGTGTGCTAGCCCTCCGCCGGGTGCTTCTCCACGGGTCCCGCTCCACGGCCGGTTGGGGTCCTTTCCGCAGCCTCCTCACGCGGCCGTTCGTCCCGGGTCCTCCACCGACGCGGGGTACTCGTGGCCGCCGCGGGGCAGCCCGGGCCGTCTCGGTTCCCCACGCAGCCGGGGTACTCGTGGCCGCCGCAGGGGCAGCCCGGGCCGTCTCGGTTCCCTCGATTGCGGCTCGGCCACGGCAGCGTACTCGTGGCGCGCGCGAAGGCCGCGCCGCGGGGAGTTGGCCTGCGTGGGAGGATGCTTCTAGGGGCTCGGGGACCCAAGGGGACGGCGCCACGAGCTAGGTACCTTCTATTCCTGATTTTGGACCTTGTTGTGCCACGTCGGACATGTTTGGCCGATGTTGGCCTTGTATGGATGCATTTGGAGTTGTATGCAAGAATTGGGACTTGTGATATGGATTTGTATGCATGAATATGGATTTGATGCTATATTATGGTTGAAATGGCGTATTATTGTGAATATATGTGATGAATGTTGTATATCTTGCTTGTGATATCATTATCTCGTGATTAAATGTCTTTGAAATGGAAGAAAACAGAAAAAAAAGGAAAAAAAAATTCCCCGGTTTGCCGATGGCCACCGTCGGCAAACCCGGGAAATTCACACCAGCGTACCCCAGATTTGCCGATGGTCGTGGCCATCGGCAAACCGACCATAAGTTTGCCGATGGCCACGGCCATCGGAAAAAAATCGGGAATTCTTTTTTAAAAAAAAAAAGGTAAGCCGACCGCCGTGGCCATCGGAAAACAAGACTATTTGCCGATGGCCACGTGGCGTCGCCATCGGCAAACCCGCCGTCGGCGACGGCGGGAGGCCGACGTGGAGTGTTTGCCGATGGGGTCCACGGCCATCGGCAAAAACTTTTCCGATGGCATCTACTTTTGCCATCGGCAAACATTTGTTTTCCGATGAGGTTATTGCCGATGGGAAGTTGCCGATGGCAACGTCACTTTGCCATCGGCAACTTATTTTCCGATGGCATCCTTGTGTTTGCCGATGGCATCAAGCCATCGGCAAATACTCGATCCGGTAGTGCAACCTAGTCAAAACCTATGCAATAAGTAAATTATCTAGATGTGCAACTAAGGTTTTGCTACGTGTGTTGCTATCTCTACCGCAAAAGAGTTATGCAACCTAGATTCCAATCCAATCAACCGGCGTATCAACTAAGCTAGAAAGGTAAAGCACACAACCAAGGTACACAATCTAAATGCGAAAGCTTAATTGAGATAGAGATGCAAACTTTCATCGATGACTTTGGTATTTTTATCGAGGTATCGAGATGTGCGCAAGCTACCCCCTAATCCTCATTGGAGCCCCTCGCAATGACGCCCCCACTATAACACAACATACCTTTGCCAACACTTTGTACTATTGGCAAAGGGCACCTTTGCCGAGATAAGCTCCCGCGAAAAGTTTTACCGACGGTTTAGAAATAGTTGTGGTAGAAGCGATCGGCGAAACTTTTTGCCGACGTTAAAGGAATCCCCGACACTTTTTGTGTAGGCAAATGGTACATCTACGACAACGGTTGAAACCTTTGCCGACGCTTAGCCCTTTTCCGACGCTTAAGACCTTTCCCGACAGTTTATGTGTTGGTGAAACCATTTTCACGGTATTTTGTAAATCATGCCCCGTCCAACAAGTAAACCATCGGCAAAACTGTATTGCGATATAGATATAAATATAATTTAAATAATTTGACAAACCCACTTTTGCTCATATACAAGTGGGAATAATTTCTAGCAAAAGCCGGATAATTTCCTATAAAGTTTTTAGAGATTGGTTGACGGGCGAGGAACTGAAAGTAATGATTTGGGTTACAAACAAAAGATTTTAGGAAGCTCCCAAAGAAAACTTGAGATGAGAAATAAGGAATTTGATTATAGAAAAAGGCATGGACAAGCCTAAAAAAAGATAAACGACTTACTAAATGTGTTTTGAAAACTTTACTCACTCTCATCATAAAGTCAAACAACAAGCATACATCACAATAAAACATATGCACCAACAAGTATGCACAAAATTGTTGCTACACCCTATGATAATATATTAATTTAATGAAAATTTTTATTTTCCTATATCTTCATGAGCACAGAAATACATAAATAAATCATCTCGGCTCTATTTCAAGAGAGGCAAATTTTAGGGTGTTACAATTCTACCCTACTTAACAGAATCTCGTCCCGAGATTCGGAGAGACTAGGAGAAATATAAATCTCATCTTCATGCTTTCATGATTAGTGATTTATAAGAGATGGCAAGGATGCTAAAGATCAATATGATATGTAGAGGATGCTACCCCACTTAATAAGAGTTTTACTCATCTTCGAATTCTCATCTTCAAGGCCTTTTTCAGAGCACATTGATTGAGACGATACACAAACAACATATCAAACAAGAGAAGCATGCATGACATCATCGACACTACACATGCATTTGTAGCAAAGGTAGGCATCCTAAGGAGTGGATTATAAATGATGAAATACCATCATGAATTTGAACAAGATGAGATCAGAAATCTTTAGTAAAACAACAAAAATAATAAATCAAGGAGATATGAAGTATTAGCTCAAAGAAAGCTATCAAGGAGGAGATAATAAGATAAGGATAAGAAATAGCAAACCAATGATCAAGGAGCTAGAAAAATAGTTTGATACCAAAATATGCTTTGCAAATCGACCGGTGCTAACAAGCCTTGAGTCCGACAAATCGAGTATTGAGCCGATATCACTTTGTAACATCTAGTTTTAAAGACCAAACCGAGATACACACCATATGTGAGTCCTTAAAGTCAAATCTCACATATAGCTATAAATAATGGGTGATATCAAATAACAATGCTTATTATATAATGAACTTAAAACACTGGATATCACCTTTGATAACAAACAGCAGAAAGACACTCCGATCTTTAGGTGAAGACTTCAGTCCACTAGATCCAAACTGACGGTCGATCACAAGCCTAAACTCCTGAGGTGTGGGGAAAAATAGCAAGAGTGAGTCCATGTCGAACTCAACAAATATAACACGGGGTTTAGGAGGCTCAAAAGCCCGACTCGGTTTAATTGCGGTTAGCTTTTAATGACTATCAAGTTTAAGCAATTAATTAGCATCAAAGTAAATATAGCCCATAAACACATGATCGATAAACATAAATAATAAATAGCAAAAACAATTAATCATATATGAGCATCAATATCATTAGTTTACATCTGTATTCCAAATCTATTCCATAAGGATCCCTTGGCCACTCGTGTCCATGAGCACGACCATTATAACAATTTATTAAACTCGCGCGAGGTGTGTACACTTTCACTGTGAGTCGTAATTCCCATATGCACGGGATTTGCAACTCCGAAAACATAGGAAATCGCTATAAAGCCACTCAAAGGTTTGTCTAACAAGCTAGGGCCGCTGGGTCATCAGATGTAGGAACCCCCTTCCAATATGGCATAATTCCATCGTGGCTAATAAGGACAGAGGCTGTCCTATACCCAACTCGCAGACCCCTAAACAAGCTAGAAAAGGTCCTTTGAATTAACTAGAGCTAGAGCCATATAGCCCTCACGGTTATCTTGTAAGTCCCGATGACCTCTTACGATAAGTCCTTGCAAAGAGGAAATCTCCGGTGCATAGAAAGTAGCCAAAACACTATAGATCCCTTGTTACCATATTGCTAAAAAGTCATCTTTTAACATTCATTGCGTATACCATTAGTCAAGTAACAAGATCATGGTTTAGATTAAGCACTACTAAAATACTACCCAATGCAATAACCCAAAGGTGTCAAGGTTTCGATAACAACATCTAGAAAATCCTTAAGGGTAACAAGGTGGACACATGCATATGAAATATAGTGTTTAAAGTGAATAGGTAGATCCCATGCTATACTTGCCTTAAAATCAGATTTTTCTTCTCGGTCCAAACCTACAAAGAACTTCTTCTTGATCTCACTTCTTCTATATCACCAACGCAAAACTCACTGGCTGGACATGATCATAGAACACCACACAAGCATCCAAACAGACATGCATTGCAAACATAGTAGATTAGAACAATACACCAAATCAATAGAAAGGTTTATGCATTGCTACGAACACACAGATGCGAAAAGCACTCTAATCGAGCTACGGTGAAAAAGAAACAACTATCGAAAGTTTTACTTTAAAAATAAAACTATATGCTTAATTTATTTTAATTATATAAAACCACGCAAAAGTTTTTAATTCAAACTAGGACAAATTATATTTAAACTTTTAAAACTCAAGCTAATCATATTTTATCTTATAAATATTATCACATAATTTATTATAAACAAGTTAATCTTTAAATTTGCAACGAATAAATTTATGTATGTGAGAGCAACATAGAACTATCGAAAAAAGCTAAAACGACATAGTTTTGAACTATAGACTTTCGATGTAAGAAACATGGGTAGGAAAGGGTTCTAGATGATCACGAACGAATTCATAACAAAAGAACTGAATATGCCTCAGTTTGAAGAGCTATATGTATATATACATGCTCATGTAGGCATCCATGCCTTGTGTGATGTACGTAGACATACACATGTGGTCTTGATGGACAGCAGGTCTCTCGGTCGGCAGCAGCAAGAGCAAGAGCAGTTGAGCTCGCTCAAACTGACTGGGACAGCAGGCAAGGGACAGGCTAGCTAGGCTTGTATTCTCCGGTAGCAGAAAACAGCGGTGTGCGAAGCAAAGCAGCAACAGCAGAGCGGTATAGCATGGCTTGTGCATATGGTTATGGTGACGCACGGGCAGCAACAACGGCCAAAACGACACTGGGATGTAAACCAAAGGAACGAGTGGTATTTGCAGAGGCTTACCGGTACTGGTCGACGGGGAACAGGGGCCATGGCGCTGATTGACGACACAGGGTTAGGACGACGTGTACATACGTCGAACACGACGCTGTAGATAAGGGAAATTTGATTTACTACCTAGGGATTCTCAAACTAGAGACTTCCCTTACGGTAGTTTTGATGTGTTTCACCTAAAGGGTTGGTACACATATATACATATATATAGAGCGAAAAACTCTCCACATCTACGTCAATTAGCAATATGGTGTTAATTGATGTTGCACCCTCCACCTTTATTAATAGGCCTAAATAAATATTAAAGCCCATTAGTAAATAAAGACAAGGCCTTTGGGTGTTGGAAAAATTAAGAGATTTTATTATTTTCTGAATTAATTAATTTCATGGATAAAATAATTTTAGAAAAGTCCATAATTAATTTTTAAGCCGTGAAAAATACTCTGAAGATTCCAAAAATTTGGGGAAAATTATCAGAGATATTTTGGAACATGAGCAACCCAAATAAAGTATTTGGAGTTCATATGAAAATATTTTAGAGCATCGAAAAATTAGACTATACTCATAGATAAGTGGGAACAATTTCCAGCAAAAGCCAGAAAATTTCTCGTGAAGTTTTTAGAGATTGATTGATAGGCGAGGAACTGAAAGGAATGATTTGGGTCATAAAGAAAAGACTTTAGGAAGCTCCCAAAGAAAACTTGAGATGAGAAATAAGAAATTTGATTATAGAAAAAGGCAAGGACAAGACGGAAAAAGATAAACGACTTACTAAACGTGTTTTGAAAACTTTGCTCACACTCATCATAAAGTCAAACAAGCATACATCACAATAAAACATATGCACCAGCATGTATGCACAAAAATGTTGCTACACCCTATGATAAATTTTAATTTAATGATTTTTTTTATATCTTCATGAGCACGAAATACATAAATAAATCATTCTAGCTCTATTTCAAAAGAGACAAATTTTAGGGTGTTACACTGTACACTTTCATCTAATAACATGCTTTCCAGGTCAGTTCGGCGAACTCTGATTTGGTGATCCATTTGCAGTAACATGTGCCTTTGTATCTTTTTGATACATACAAACTTTGCTATGAACAATTTTGCAAACATATAGGCTGGCTTACTATGGCATATGTTTGAGTGGTGTCTCTCCAACATCCAAGGCATATTTGGTGCCAAACACAAGGTGAGCTTGGAAACAGGATTAAAAATTAGCAGGCTTCCGATGACATAGGCGGCGTCGTGTGGAAATGACAATATTTTGATAAAAGGTCAGATGACCTACATCATGTTGGAAGCGAAGACAGCATCTTCCGATGCCGCAAAAGCAGGCATGTGGATGTGGGTGCATGAGTTTCTATGTTGTGTTGTGATTTGGAAGAAAAATAGTTGTCATGTAAGAAACTAGAGAGAGAGAGAGAGAGGCACGAAAATATTCTATGAGATTTATCGTTGTCTCCGGCCGTTAAAGTCAATCGAGCTTCACAGACTTATTGTTGAATAAAATAGAAAACGCTGCCAATTCTTGAGATTTAGGAAAATATATAGATTGGGGAACAAATGCTACTAATATGAAAAAAGTGGTGTCGTCCACTCTCGTAGAAAATGTATTTTTCCACAGATTTCAATGTATCGCGTTAACACTAGCGGCACAGGCCCAACAGAAGCTAACATAAACCCACCATGTTGGCTGCTCGACGACTCCTGAATGAAAATAGAAGGGCAATTTCAGAATCGAGCGCGACCAACTACGAGGTGCGTGTCCAGTGGCCCCACCGCCCAAGCCCCCAAGCGAAACTGGAGTGCTGGCGAAACGGGCCCAACCGCCCAAGTCCCCAAGCTAAGGCTAGTCTCAGTGGGAGGTTTCACGTCCCAGGTCCCAATGCTCCATATTTTGGAAACGGTCTTACAAGAGTTTCGTAGGGGATGAAACTCTCTCTCGCTCCTGCATTAAACTCTCATCCTCTCTCTCTTCATTAATACGGTCTTGGCATCAATCAAAGATAATGCCCACGAAACTCTTATGAAACTCCATTAAAACTAGCCTAAGGGTGCCCCTGCACTGGGGGCCTGGCCGGCAGATGGAGGCGCCATCCACCAAGATGGCGTCGACCGCTGGATGCAGGGGACGGAGCAGAGTCCCTGCTCGCTCGGGCCAGTGGCCGGCCACCGATCCCGCATCCGCAGGGCCCAGGGACGGCGAACAGCAATGCAGGGAGTTTCACACGAAGCCAACGATGTGCCGCTTGAGATAAACATTCTGTCATGTTCATGTATAGTTCCAATTCAGTTTCACTTGGCACACATGAATGGAAGTATACAAAAAGGTGGAGGCACAAGAAAAAGGGAGGCGGCCGGCTATTGAGGTTGAATGAACCTAAGTACGTACCTGCAAAGCCACTGTGGTTGTCGCTCGCCTGACCACTATATAACGACAGACAGCTGCTTGAAAACCGGAATCTACATACGAACAGAAGTATATCAATCTGACAAGTTGCTGTCATGTGCAAACAATGACCAAAAAGTCACTGTTTGCAAAAAAGCCACAAAAAAGAAAAGAAAGAACGATATTCAGCTGCATTCACCTACCTCTGAACAAAATAAGGAGAGCTATCTTTCCATCCACAGCATGTATCTGCTGGTGCTAGTTTCCCAATCTGCTCTTCCAAATTTGGATCCACAGCGGCACTTCCTACAGAATTGAAATGCAAAAATGTTGAACTGCGCTTAATTCTTCTCCGAGCTGATTCAGCTCAAATGCACGACGTGCCACTTCAACCTTTTGACTTTTGAGTCATGTTACAATCGCAATCTGTAGTGGGGAACACAGTTGCAAGTCTCAAGTCTGAAACTCTGAATCTGTGAAGGGAATCATGAACATTTGTATTTGTATATAGAGGAACTGAAGAGCGTCCTGTCGCAGCTGGCGCGTCCGTGTCGATGTCGCCAGGCGAAGAGGGCCCCGCCTATATGCCTGCCTCCACCTCGCGGCACTGCGCCACGGTACTGCCGTGTGCTGTTCATCCACAAGGGCAACTCCGGCAACGCGAGGCCCTCGCCGGCAGGTCGAGTGTGGCCAGCTCGGAGCCGGAGACGGCGGCGGAGGTCGGCGCGCGGCCCCAGCCTCCCGTCGCGAGGAGCAGGTCCAGCGCCTCCTCCCACATGAGCGGCATCGACACGATGCGGCCCTGCTTGGCGGATGCCGCCGCGCGCGGTTGTTCCTGAAACGAGACAGCGGCAAATCTAACTGGAAAACTCACGTGAGGGTGGGAAGCACCAATCCTGTAATGTACACAAATCAGCACTGCAAATGCATATGGGCACAAATCCCACCTCCTTCCACTTGATTCAGTATGCACCGTAGAGGGGTGCCCCTGCAGTGGGGGCCCAGACGGAGGCGCTATCCTCCATGGTAGCGTCGACCGCTGGATGCAGGGGACCGAGCAGAGGATGGCCGGCCACCAATCCCGCATTACACGAAGCTGATGTAGCACGTGAGATAAACACGCTCCAATTCAGATTCACTTGGCACGAATGAATGAGAAAATATACAAAAAAAAGGTAGAGAGGCTCAAGACAATTAAAATTGAAGACTTACGTCAGGCAGGGGTTAAGACAGAGGCAAAGCTACTGTCATTCACTTGCAGGGAGCTCAGAGCTGTGTGGTGACGATTCAACTATTGATGATCACTGGATGTGCATGAATTGTTATTGCACTACAGTCAAAATTACAAGGTAATTTAGTTGGTAAATCTTTGGCCCCAAGCATCACTCCTGTATGCGGCAATCAGTAGTTCAGTACTGCAAAATGCATCTGGCCACAAATCCAACTGACCTCCTTGCAGTTGAGCCAATCGATGCATCTGGACACAGATGAGACCTCGTTTCAGTTGTCAAGTTGTTGAATGCATCTAGCACGAGAAAGCTCCAAAGTTGTTGAAGAAACCAAATTGGCATGAATGAAATCATTAAAAAGAGATTATGGATTTAACTGATTTTTGCTCTTACACCCAAAGCAGCTTGCCATCATACAAAACTGGATTTGATCTCACCAGTAGGCAGCAGCAATGCCTACCGGTGAGACCATGGAAGCTGCACATCCATCTCGCGTCTGTTCAACACCAGAGCAACACCTTAACATGTCCCAGGAGACCATGGAAGGTGCACATCCATCTTAGCCTCTGCCGACCACCACCAGAACAGAAGATCCTCTACCAACCCTGGCCTGATAATGGCAGAGCAGCAACATCTATTCAGGAAAACATTTGGACCTCTTCCAGGCATCTTTGTTAGCAATATGACAAAGTTTCACAAGTATCCAGTTTTTGTTTTAACATTTGAGAAAAAATACATTATGGTTTCAGGATTGTGTCTGCTATTTGTAAATTCGGCGATCAAAAGATTCTTTTTCACTGCCCACCTCTGAGGTTTCAATAGCCATTGAGATGTGGGAAAAGCCAAGAGCACAAAGTTTGCATTGTAGCATTATTAAACAACTGTCATAATATCTTGTGCTTTATTCAATGAGACTGGTACTGTCTTGTGCCGTTCCATTAAAAATAACAGAATGGCTTAGTATTATATTGGTTAATGAGTGCCTCCAATGGAGATTCTCTGCAAAACAGTTAGTAGCATGTCAATGTCAGTGTAGTATGTTCCTATTTCTATCTAATCGAAATTAGAATGCCAGCAAGTAGTGAACGACACATATATCAAGATAAGGTATTAAGGTCCATTACACTCAATCCGGTAAGCAATTTAACAAGTGCAAGTGTGCAAATAAGAAGAATAGAAATCACCATGTTGGCGATGTTGCAGCAAAAGATCGAGTTCAGAACTAATAAATATTTCTTTCAAAAAATGTTTTCTCTTTAAAAAATAAATATTAAAACCAATAACCATTAAGAGGTTTCAGAGTTAAAAGCAAAACGTTGCATTTTTTTCTGCAACAGTATCTCAAGTTAACATTGAAATAGTTCAAGAAGGATTTACAAGCTGAGAGCATTTCTAAACTGATAATCACTTGTGAGTCAAAGCAAATCTCTGTCTACAAATTTTACTTCATTATATTGGATTCCAGGGGAATGAGTTACAGTGAAAGAGAATTATGCATAGTATGAGAAAACATGGGGAAAAAAACTAAGATTCACAAAGGGCATATACATAAATCATGTTCAACAAACTTAACTTGACATATACATACATCATGTTCAACATAGGGCATACTTTTTAAAATATCATTATTACCTTCTCTAGAAGTAGAGTCAATCACTTATTGACTAGAAAAATCATACAGCACCATACATGTTTCATTAAATCTTCTGAGATTCAGAATGACAAGGCAGGAGTAGATTTGATATATTCACCTGTGAACACATATATAGGCTTATTGTTATGCACAAAACAGAAGGCATAAATAACCAGAATAAGCATCAAATAAGCAGTAACCAACATGCTAAGCTTGCAAATAGTTGTATGAGACTACAGAGGTGATTTTACAGGCACTTACCAATTTAATGTATATGGTGGAAGGCACATCCAAGAGGTTCATGCTTTAGAATTCAGAATACATGAAGTAGTCTGCACAACAGATGAAAACAAGCGGGTTACCCAGAAGAAAACATCAATTGTGGCCAAATAAAAGAAACAGGGGAAATTGGTGGAAGTTCCACCTCTTTTTTACCTCGGGTTTCTTAGGTTCTGACTATTGGAATGATATTTATGAACCTGCGGCACTGACTCCTTAGCTCCTCACTGTTGGTGTAATCTCTGCCAACGAACTCCTCACTGACATCTAATACTTGCATCGAACTTGGAAGGTCATCCACCTCGGGCAGCGACCGGATGGCTGGGCAGTTTTTGATCTTTAATTTTTGCAGTGAATCTGGGAGGCAATCCTTGGGCAGTGCCTGTATTCTTGGACAATGTCCGATAATCAACTCTTCTTGTGAACTTGGGAGGCCATCATTTGGCAGCATCTGGATTGCTTCGCACCACCAGATTTCTAACCTCTTGAGGTTGGGAAGTCTATGTAGCCGTTTAGGGAGAGACTGCAGATTGTCACAGAAACTAAATGAGATTTCCTCGAGGGAGTCGACAAACAGAAGGGCCTCTTGCTCCTCTGAGAAACCCTCCACATTATCATTCTCGGAAATTTTCAATTTGGTGAGTGAAGAAAAGAGCAGGCTACGATGAATGGACACAGCAGTGAATCCAACCAGATCGTCTGTTTCGAGCTCCTGTAGTTTGGAGGAATAGGATGGAATCTCTTGTTCATGCACCTATGAGTGCTCAGAATCAACAAAGAAATTGGGCGTTCCTCCGATATGTAATTTGGTGAGATGGCCTTGGGCGAGGAGAGACAACAATCCCACGCCTCTTAAACCCCAACAGGACACTAAGTATAAACTTGTGAGAGAGGTGAGGTTTGATAGAGGCAGCACCTCCATGCCCACCTCAGCTGAAATATGAAGGTGTTCCAGGGAGTTGGGGAAGGGGGAAGAAGAAGAGAAGGATGAAGACGAGTAGGAGGACAGGAGCTTAGGGCATTGATGATCGATTACCAGCTTTCGGAGGGAGGTTAGACCACGGAACCCTCCTCTTTCCCCAGTTCGTCCATCTTGGTTGCTGTTGTCACATGGATGTGAGCGGAGGAGGCTCAGCTCTCCGCACTTGTAGATCTCCAATGCCTCCAGTTGGGGAGGCAAAAGCAGCAGGTCGCATTCTGCTACTTGTGATGCGACTTTTACATCATCCTCTGCACTTGTGCCCTGTTGCTGCTCCAATCTGTTGCTCTTGCGCCCTGTTGCTCTTGCGCCCTGCTGCTGCTTCACTTTGTTAATGTTAGCTGAAAATGATGGTCCTGTTGTTTCTGTTGCCCAATGCCCCTTCACATTCACACCCAGCCCTGTTACCTTCTCCAATTTCCACAGCTTCAGATCAGAGAGCTTCGGGAAGTAGGTGAGTAGCCGTGTTAACTCCATCCCACTAGCTCTCCACTTGCCGATGACCAACGATTCAACTGGAAACTGGTATTTAACGTGGTTGTCAGCTTCAACAAATGGAAAGGCATTACTCAAATAAAATATCTCCAGGGTCCTTAGGGATGATAACATTTGCAAGTCACCCAGAGGTGGGAATTTGTAGCTGTGGAACTGCAACTTATTCAGTGCAGTAAGATTATGAAAAGCCAGCACATCCCAAAACTTGCTATCAGCTGTATCCTTCTTTCCCTTAATTTCCAAACCATGTTCATAATTGTTTCTTCTGTAAACCAATTCATCAAGACATGGACTTCCAGTTCCTTGTATATTAATGAAGCAAGGAGTTTCAGTCCATGGAACAGGAGGAAATGACCATAGCTGTGGACAATATCCAATCTTGAGCTCAACAAGTCTAGTAGGAAATAAATTTACATTTACCTCCATGCCTTGTTGACAGCAAGCAAAATGTTCAAATGACAGCTTCTTAAGTTGAGGACAATCGTTGATGATAAGCACTTCCAATAAGCCAAACAACACACAAGGGTCAGGCACAACCCATTCAACCATAGTAAGTTTACAAAGTTCCAGCCTTCTCAAATTTTGAAACCTTCTATCAGGGATACTACCTGAAATATTTTTCTCTCGAGGCAAATCAACCAGACACACAACTCTCCTATAGGAGGATATTTTTTCCAAGCTACACCTTCTAGACAGAGAGATTCAAGATTTTTGACAAAAAGGTTAGTGCCAAGCCACGAAGGGCAAGTGGTTCCTCTATGCCCTTTAATAGATAACTTTAGAAGATTGCTATTTGGCTTAAGCCTTTCAAGAACATGGTCTTCTAGTGTAGAGTCACTGGTAGAACGGTCAGTATTACCCCAATGTAAGGTCAACCCATGTAGGCGGCTTTTTTGCAACAATTTTGCTTCATCTACTTCTTCCTTCACTTGAACATTTTCAATATTATAAATGCTCAATGATCCACAAAGGTCTACCAAATGTCCTATCTCCCTTAGTTCAAAACCTTGTGCCTCTTGTTTGACCACAAATCTTCTTAACTCTTGTAATGATTTTAATTTTCCAACCTCAGTAATGCTGGAGTGGGTTGCATCATTTTCGACAAGAAAATGGCGTAGTCTAACAAGGTTGCTCATATCCCTTGGCAGTTTAATAATATTGTAACAGTCTGTTGCATCTAGGACCATCATATGATAAAATCTAGAAATTTTGTTGGGAAACTTTACTGGATATCGAAGAGAACTTTCAATATGAAGGTAGCGAAGATGGAGAAGATTGTAAATGTTGCACAACAGATATTCCGCATCATAGAATGCATTCGGTAGGAAAATAACACGAAGGGCCTTTGCTTCCATAAATAAATTACCAAAAGCCTTCACAAAGCCAACATGGTGTTTCCCAAATAACAATAAAGTTCGTAGTTTTTTAACTTTTATTCTTTTAAGCAATGTATTGAAAAACTCCACACAATTTTTGAGAACCAATCTGCCATTTACACTGGTGTCCTCTATGTTGATAGACAAGTGGCGGATTGATGGCAGTACTTGTAAGGACCTCACATGAGATTGAAAACTATCGATGGTAAGGCATTCATGTGATGAAACTTTACGTGCTAAATCATGTAAGAGATCATGAATATTGTAGCAAGGGCTTTCATCTTTTTCTTGTTTCCTTTCCAAAAATCCATAATCAACCAATTGAGTTAGATGATCTCGCACAATATCTTCAGCTGTTTTATTTTCACCACATGATGAATCCACAACTTCTTGTCCTATCAAGAAGTTAATTAGGTCTTCTTCTTTGAATTTGTAATCTTGAGGAAACAAAGCACAATAGGTAAAACATTGCTTGAGTTGATGAGAAGGTAGGTAATCAAAGCTCAACTTTAGTGCAGGCATAATATCATTCTCGCCATTGCTTTGCTCCCATTCCTTACTCTCTAACACTCTTGTCCAGTCATTCGAGTTGAGTTGGGTTTTTAATAATCTACCAACAGTTTTTGCTGCAAGAGGGGAGCCCTTTAGTTTGTCAGCTATCTTAGACCCAATATCAAATAAGAGTTTATGGCCATTTCTGGATTGATCATCATCACCAAAGACAATATCTAGGGATAATTTCTCAAATTCTTCACTTTCTAGGCCTTGCAAATATATTCAATGGTCAACTTTTTGAGTCATTATTTGTGCTTGTTTTGGAAACCGAGTTGTGGCTAGAATTATATTACCCTGTTCTTGTGATTTTTTGAACGGCAACAACAGTTGTTTCCATTGATCCTCATTGCTGCAGTCCCATATATCATCGAGTACAAGCAAAAGTTTTCTTCCTTTTAATAATCTCTGCCCAATCAACTCACTAGCAGTACGGTTACTACTTTCATTAGCAACTTTAGGGATATATTTTTGAATTTCCTCTATCAGCTTGTTCGCATCAAAGTTGATTGATACACATGTCCAAACTCTGAGATCAAAATGTTGTTGCAATTTCTCACTTTGGTATATGCGCTGTGCAAGAGTTGTCTTTCCTATGCCCCCTGGACCGACAATTGGAATGACTGTGAGGACCTCACTGGAATATTTACCGTTTATGATATCATCTATGATTCTATTCATCATAAGGTCCCTGCCGTACAATCTCGGCTCTATGCTTTCAGAGGTTGAGATGCGATGACTCTGTGCACTATTTGGAACCGTGACCCAGTGAGAACCTATAGTTGCAATAATTTTAGAAATCCGTTGTTGCAATTCCTGCATTTCCTCCACAATACTCTTCATTTTGTTGGAGGCACCCACTCTATCAAATGTCAACTTTGGTGGTTCATTTGTATGGTACCTCTCTGGTGAATTGTGCATCCTATTTTCACTGCTTTCTTCATCATCACGAAGTATTGGCAGAGGTGAGCAAGGGAAGCATTTACCGACAGCATGGATAATGGTGTCGCAGCACGCTCTCGAAGCAGAAGCAGACAAGCTTGCAGGCAAACAAATCAGTTTGCCAGCAGTCGTAGCCTCTGCAGTGTGATGCACATTCAGGGCAAGGTTGTGAGCCCAACCATGGGCATGCTGGTCGGCGGCATGGAAGGTGCTGTCCAGCGTGTCCTGGATGCGGAAGTAGTCCATCTCGTCCAGCACGTCATCGGCGTCGTATCCAAGCTCCTGCAGCTTCTCTAGAAGCTGCTTGAGTGCTGAGTTGTGTATTTCCTTGCCGTGGATGTGCTCAAGCACCGCCTTCACAGACAGCAGCTCTAGTTCAAGGGCCCTGACGTTGGCGCCGAGCTCCACACTGGCTGCCCAACCCTTGAGCAAGTCGTCCGTGAAGTACGCCAGCAATTTGCCCCCCACGTAAGACAGTGTCTTGCCCAGCACCGCAGTCGCCATCCTCACTCCAAGAATCTGTCTTCTGTGCCTACAGAGAAGAAGCCTCTATTAGCAAACACGGATGGTAGGATGGTAGCAGTTGTTGCCATGCCAGAGGTGAAAATCGTGTACAGCAGAAGGGTTTGCTCACCTATATAAATAAGAGAACGAGCAGAATTTGTTGGTTTCCAAAATTGTGTTGAAGTTTGAGACACAGTCACACACTCATGCTTGCAAACTCCTGCGTCAACTCAAGCCTGGAGATCTCCCATGTTGATTACTATCCACAACACAAGACTGCAAGCAAGATGCCTCAACAGGTGAAGATGAGTGATGTTTCCTGCACGCAGGGAGATGAAACGAAACCACCATATATAAGCAATACTGCTGCTGTGCCAGAGGAGAAATACTGTACATGTTCACTCACCATGTAGGGTAAGAAGCAGGATCAGATCTGATCTATCACCCAAGTTGTTTCATTAATGACAATCTACTTGATGCTTCCCCTGAGTTTGATGCATGCTTCTGCGTGCAGTACGACACCAGTGGATCACAAGATCTTTTGAGTTTATTTGATGCTTCTGCGTGCAGGGACCAGGGAGCGATGAAAACACCATTAGAGAAAAAGAGTGCCACTAATAATAAGCAATACGTACTGATGTTGCTTCTGCTGCCAGAGGCAGAGGAGAAAATCTACAAGTTTACTCACCAAGAAGAGGACGGAGATCAAGAATCTGATCTTAGCAAGAAAGGAATTGAACCACAAGGCGAGGGAGTGCCTGCCGGCGCAAACCTGGGGAACTCTCAGTCTCAGAGATGCAGTGGTGGAGTGGATGGAGGCAAGGTCGAGGATCTGAATCGGGGAGCTGATGAGCAATAATGCAATGGCAACCACAAGTTAGGAGACATAAATGAGTAGCTCAGATCACTGTCAGCCAGTCCCGGCAAAGGTACGCTATCAGAATTATTGCTTGGCCCTAGCCTGATGTCAAACATGTTCATACTCTGCTCATCGGCCGGGCTGGACCAGAAGGCAGTTGGGTGAGCACCAGTGCACCGTTCCTGACTGTGTTGCAATACTTAATCAAAACAGGTTGCCAGCAAGGACGGCAAATTATCGTACTTTTCATTAATTCACTTTTTCCTATGTTTTAGGTGCCTGAATTTTATGATAATTTCAGATACTTATGTACAACCAACTAGTACAGCTGTACATATAAATGGTTGCTTTTCTGATTTATTATTTATGTTTGTATGGCAACATATCAAAATTTTCTTGTCTTTGTTTTACTATAGAAACAATTGTAAATTGTTAACTGTCTTCGTGCCAACACAGATAAGATTGTGTTAGGTTTGTAGTTTTGTCCAATGGATTTTTATTCTCTTAATAACAAAAAATTGCAGATTCTGTCTACATAAATTGCAAGAAACTAAAGGTTAGTATAATAACCGTCGTCTGAATGAAGAGCAGCTAAAGTTCAGACACATGAATTTTAGCTAGACAATTTTTCGTAAGTCGCTTGGTATACTGCGGGAAGAAGTGAGGTGGTCCACGAGATGAGCTGAGCAATGCAGATGACAAGCAAATTAAGCAGGGACGTTATATGCATGGATCACTATGTCAACAATGTCTTATCTCGCAGGAAATCACCATGTGTCATGGACACAATAGTCAGTGTGTGCCCGGATGCTCTCCTCGACCACTAATGATTTGTGAAATTTTCAGCGGTGTTAAAAGAGTTGTCGAGGAGAGCCGTCCAGACACTTATGTTGACGCGTACAATTGATTGATGTTACTATTGTCTAGCTGGTTACCAGCTGCCCACACTCTTTTATGTTTGACATGTACAGTTGATATTACTATTGTCTAGCTGGTTTGTGTTTCTATTTGAGAAGAGCCGTATAGATGATGAACTCAAAGATGTTAAGAAGAAGAATGGTAGAAGAAAACCTCTTTTAGTTCATAGCGTGTCATTGGTTGAGGTTCATCAGTCAACATGACAGTGAACGGCAAAGTGATTCTCACTATTGACGACAAGCAACAATGGTATGTGTTCCTGAGTCGGCAAGGTGATTCTCGCATACTTTTTTCTTGCTATATAGGGTGGGAGAACGATTTTAGCTCTCCTGAGCCGGCAAGGGTGATTCACTGATTCTCGCTCGCATAGGCTTGGCCAGACAAAGCGGACCAGGGAACCAAACGTGCGAAGTCTCTCGCAATAAAAACAAAAGAGAATGGAGTATTTGCGAAGTCCTGGATAATCAAGCACGATTTGGAGGATACAGGAGGATCTACAGTGTTATTGACGGGCAGCCCTCACAAGTCACAACAACCAACAGTGACCGGGAGAGACTTTGTTGGCAATCATAATTGCAAGACGACGAACGTGCGTTGTCAACATCGAAGGACGAGTCGCACATCAGTCGTTGCCAACCTGCATTGAGACAAACATCTTATCTCAGTCTTACTATTATTAATCATTGTTCTCTAAATGATTTTTAAAAGCGGGAGTATTTTTGGGCAGAAACGGTTAAATTTTCCAACGGTTGCCACAGAGCCTCATGTCGGATACCACTGAACCAACGGCCTCTAATGTCTCCCGAATAAATTTCAGCCTCAGTTGCACCTTCTTTCTTCTCGGGACAAATATTGTAGCACGAAGAGGAAGGATGGAGGAGCTTGGCTAATTTCAAAAAAAGAAAAATTCAAATTTACATGGGGAAGGGGGAGGGAGGTTTTGCTTTTGATTTCTTTGGAGGAGATTCGGAAAGGTATGTAAATGGTATTCATAACATTTTTGAACGTTTAGTGGTATATTACTTGCTTAATTAGGCTTTTTATTTTCTCTCCCTCTCTCTCCTGAATGGTTGTTGAGGTATTTATGAAACAATTTAGATCAAATCATTGAAGGTATAGGGGTCTGTGCTGCATTTCCACGATATCCATATGATCAATTAATGGGACTTGGCCGGAAAGTGTTATTGCCTCTATCATTTGCTTAGGTGTTTCAGTCACCTTTCGATGGCTCCCTAATGTATGTGCCAGGAAGTTTCTTCTGGAGGGGCTACTCCCCGAAAATTTGATGGAAACAGGAGGGTTGCTCCCGTACTTGCTCTTTGTAATAGAAGTTTTATAAATTAAGCTCAAAGATACGAAAAGATAGAAAATAAATTTGCAGGATTACACAAAGCTTCTAGCCACAAAGACATTTGCTGGGCAGTACTGTGCTTTGCTAGAGAATAATCTGAACAAATTCCTTTCTGAACATTGCCTTGCAATGAGGAATTGAGGAAGGCACGTTTCTGAAAATTGCAACATTTCTAACTGACCAAATGGCCCAACACATTGTGGTGATGATCTCCATTGTAAAAGGGGAATGTAGTGCTGTTTGAAGGCTTCAAGTCATCCAAAAGGATCTTGAGCATTCTGAATAAATAACCCCAGGGTTGCCCAACAAGAAATAGAGAAAGAACAATTGGATCAGATGTTATTCAATTGAATGGTTGCCGTGAACACAACTGTAATCAGGTAGAATCATGCTCTTCCCTGGTGCTTAGTCTGTCTTTGAGTAATAACCAAAAGAAGAATTTCCTCTTGATTTGACAATATGATTTCCAGAGCCAAGAATATGCTGGGTGTGTTTTCCTTGTGCCAGTTAGGTGAATATAGGCTCTCTTGGATGTAAAGATACTGGAGCCCCTCCTCTTGTTTGTTTGTCGTTGGGGATTCATTGCTCGTTCTACTGTTACTAGATTAAATTTATTATGAGAACATGATTCTAACCTTATTTAGAGACCACATCTTAAGTTTTTTTTTCCTTTTCCTTTTGATTTCTTTTTGAGCTCCTAAGAATCTTCTTGCTCTATTTCATGTTCGTTCATCATTTTTTTTATCCAATGCTATCTAGCATGGACAAGCACATCAATGTAAGAAAGACAAAACATAGGAAACCAAATGTTATCCTAGTAAGGTTAGTGGTAACTTGCTCTAATTTTGAACAACATGTTAAAGTCCTCAAGTTTTGCAATTCTATTTTTTTAACAACTTCAGGCATTGAATAGTCTACACCAAATTGTTGATGTCAGTGTGATCTATAACTTTGCTACTGACAACTTTTTGCTATCTGATATCATCTAGGATCAAATATTGATTTTAAGTTCTCTGGTTATGGAATTTATTTATAATATTTTCTAAACGAACTCAGATGAAGACACACTCTATTCTAATTTTGTATGTGCTTAATGAGATCTAAAACTTTCTAGTGGAAATTATTTTCATTTGTCATCGTTTAGGAGCCCAAATATTGAGTAAAAGATGACATAGCTAAAAAAAAAAAAAAACCCAGGCAAGTGGAGGCTCATATGCCACATATGTGCCACATCATCTAAACAACCATTGAAACCCATAACTATTTGAGGGGGTAAGTTGTCGTGCTTTTAAAGTGAAGAGTGATATATCGCCGGGTATTAGAATTTGAGTATATTCCTTAAATCGGAGGCAAGTTTAGGAGTAAATTGAACTCTGCTAAGAAAAAAAGAAAGAAATTAATTAAGTAAAAGAAGAGAAGAAACCTGCAACGAAGACAAATTGTAATGATGGAAAAGAAGAGAATTGGAGTTTAAAATTCACATTTAGATCTCCATTGTCGTCTCCAAAATGACTGCAGAGTAAGAGCATCAGACATTGTACTCAATCCCTTATATTTGAAAAAAATAGTACTTTAAATGATGATTATCTTGGCTATTGGGGAGCATAATCGCCTACTTTCTCCAACCCGCCTGGCTATTGCAGCTATGGTGTTACCGCTCGATTATCGGAAGCTCCACGAGACCAGACCACGATGGCATTCACAACTGCCTGCAGAGATGCAGATGCAGGGGACGGAGCAGAGGCCCTCCCCTACATGCACATGCTGGGGATTGTGGCTCCTCAGATTCACGGAAAGCAGCAAGGTGCATGGGAGGAAAGGTGGATTGCAGGAGTGGGCATCCACAGCACAGCCCCAGCGACGGGAGTGAGGAGCCGTTACGTAGTGGGAGTCTCACATGAAGCACAACAAACTGTAGAACGATCAGCTGCTCCCACTGTAATCGGTAACATTCTGTGTTAAAATGAGCAGCAACATTGCCTCAGCCAACATCCATTGAAAAGAACAAGGCACGACGTATATCATGTATTGTTGATTTCAACCACACAAAACACGAAAAACTTAAACATCGATTTCAACTGCAACTTATGATGAACATATAAAAGCACAAAAGAATATATCCCACTAGATGAAAATTGATTCGAACTTCACAAAGTATTTGCCCAAAAGGATTTACATTAATTGATTCAAAGATCTGAGTAGCCACGTCTGATCACAGCCTTGCTCTTGTTCATCAGCAAGTCACCATTACAGCTGAAAATGGCAAGTCACAGTTGTAGCTCAGATGACTCGGATTCCTTGGTGCAGAAGCAGAAAGAACTGAAGACGAGGAAGACTCCTCCCTGGCGGCGCCCTTGCTGATGCAGTGCTTGCAACATGTTTTGCTGTTACACCAGGAGCAGCATCCGGTATGTATCGCTTAGCCACTCGTCGCATGCCTAGCCACTCGTCCCAGTTTCCCACAGCCTTCAGAAGAAAGCAAACATATTAGAATAAAACTTATCATAAGAGATACAACTTATTAATATCATTTGTCACCAAGAAAGAATCAGGTAGCTTGCAAGCAATTAATCTTGTTCTATAACATTGGTATTTGAAGTCTTTGATGTGCTATAAAATTTAGATATCTTTGTCTAAGTACGGATTTACTCGGAGCCAAGAGGAGTGTCATGACCAACAGGCTGAGGCACAATGCTGATGTCACCTTCAGAGCTGCCAAGAGGAGTGTCATGACCAGCAGAGGCCCCGCTCGGTCCAGCAGCCCATCTCGCATCCTCAGCTCCAGGGGCGCAGGCAGGGTCCAGAAACATGCTGCCATATTCACATGTATTGTTCGAATTCAGTTTCACTTAACACGCATGTTCGAAATCAGTGTAGAAAAAGGTAGAGGCACAAGAAAAGGGAGGCAAGGCTATTAGGGATGAATGAACCGTACCTGCAAGGCTGCAAATGCATTGCTATTGAGGGTGTCGCCTGACCACTGGATAACCACAGGACTATCCTCTCAAAAACTGAAATCTGCATAAAAACGTACGTATCAATCTGACAAGTTGGTGTCACGTGTAAACGATGGTAAAAAATTCAGTACATGTCATTCAAATTATCGACGCTTTCATGATGAGAACAGAAACACTACACACGAATTCTCAAAAAAGAAAAACTACACACAAAAAAGTAAAGAATGAACGATATTCAGCTGCATTTACCTCTGAACAAGATAAGGAGATCTACTATCTTTCCATCCACAGCATGTATGTACTGCTGCCAGTTTCCCAATCTGCTCTTCCAAATTTGGAGCCAAAACCCACAGAATTGAAATGTAAAAATGTTGAACTGAGCTTATTTATTCACCCAGCTGATTGAGCTCAGTCGCAGGATGTGCCACTTCCATCTTTTGAGTCGTCTTACAATGGCAATCTGCAGTGAGAGAACATAGTTGCAGGTCTCAAGTCTGAAACTCTGAATCAATGAAGGGAATCGTGAACATTTCCATATACGAGAGGCAAACAACCAACCTGAAGAGAGCGTCCTGCTGAAGCTGTCGCGTGTCGTTGTCCATCCCTGCTGCATCCCGTGAGCATCGCCAGGCTCAGAGGCCCGCCCATTGCCGCCTCCACCTCCCCGCACTGCGCCGCGGTGCTCCTCCATACGGGCAACAACCAACAACTCCGCCGCCACGAGGCCCTCGACGGCTGGTCCAGTGCGGATCCGGACTTCCGGAGACGGCGGCGGACGTCGGCCCGCTGCCGCAGCCTCCCGAACCGAGGAGCAGGTGCAGCGCCTCCGCCCAGGCGCCCACATGAGCCGCGGCGACGGGGACAAGATGGGGCCCCACTGGGCGGACGCCGCCGCGCACGGTTGTTCCTGAAACGAGACAGCTGCAGATGTAACTGAAGGACCACGTCAGGGAGGGAGGTAAGGCTCCTGTCATCCACCTGCAGAGAACTCATTGATGTGTGATGATGGTTTAGTGATTGATGATCATTGGGTGTCAATGATTCCATGGACTGTTGTTGCATTGTTATCAAGATTACAAGATATCAAGATTACTGGCGAAACCGGCCCAACCGCCCAAGCCATAGCTAAGGGTGTCCCTGCACAGGGGGCCGGCCGGCAGATGGAGGGCGCACCAAGTTTGCTGGATGCAGGGGACGGAGCAGAGGCGGGCAGAGTCCCTGCTCGGTCCTCAGGTTTGGGCAGCAAGATGCATGTGAGGAAAGGTGGATTGCAGGAGTGCGTAGCCTAGTTTACCACCGGGCAAGGCATCCACACCACAGCGGGAGTCTCACATGAAGCACAGCAAACTGTGAAATGATCTGCTGCTCCCACGGTAATTGGTAACATTCTGTGTTAAAAGGAGGAACAACATTGTCTCAACTCTCAACCACAGAACAGAACAGGGCATGACACATCTCATGTATTGCTCATTTCAACCGCACAAAACGTCAAAAGCTTAAACATCGATTTCTACTGCAACTTATCATGAACATATAAAAGCACCCCACTCGTGACACAACAGCTGTGTGAAACAATATATCCCACTAGATGGAAATTGGGTCAAACTTCACAAAGTATTTGGCAAAAAGGATTTATGTCAATTGATTCAAAGATCTCAGCAGCCACAACAGCTCACAACCTTGCTCTTATTTTTTTTTTTTTTTTGCTGCCAATTCCATTTGTAACGGAAGTCCAAAAGCTAACGGAAAACTCGCCCCCGCGTCGCCTCCCGCACGGGGCGACTCGGGCGGCTCCCTGCCCTAGCCGCCGCCGGGCGCCACCCCTCCCCCTCCCCCTCCCTCGCCGCCGCCGGAGGGCGCCGCCGGGTGGCCCGCGCGGCCCCCCATGAGGGCGGCGGCGGGGCTTCTCTCCCTGGCCGGCTCGGGGCTTCTCCGTGCGGGGAGGTCGCCATGGCGGCTGTCAGCGGTTTGGCAGCGGCGCTGGGCACCCGGCCGCCGGGGCGCGGATCCGGGGCCTCCTTGCCCGGATCCGGCGCCCTAGGGGGCGGATCTGGCCTGGGTGCCGGTCTTCGTGGTGGTGGTGATGGTGAGGAGGCGGCATGGTGGTAGGGCTGACGGCGGGGCCTGGCGGCGTGCGGATCCGGCCCGGCGGCGTCGTTGGGGTGCCCGCGCCGGCGGGTGGTGCCCTCCCGGTGGCTTCCTACGATGCGGTGGTGGTGTGGGTCGCCTGGAGCCGGCTCTGGCCGGGTCTGGGTTCGCCCCCGCCTCCCCCCTCCCGCCTTCAATGGTCGGTCTGGGGGCCTCGGCGGCTGGGTTTCGGCCCCGGCGGCCGGTGCCTCCGTCCTCAGCGGCCGTTCGACGCCATCCCCCCCTCCATCGGGCGGGTGGGGGTGGCGGCCCTAGCTCCCTGTGGTTGCTGTCTCTGCGACGGCGGCCGAGGGGGCTTGGGGTGAGGTGGTGGTCCTCTCTGTCCGTCCCTGTTGTTTCCCTGCTAGAGGAGGGAGCACCCGGCGAAAGCCACGCCGAGTTTCGGCAAGACGACGGCGGCGCCCACGGGCGTCGCTCCCCTCCTTGGAGGCGCCGTCAGGGGCTGCTCCCTCCCCACTCTCTGGCCGGTGACAGCAGGATGTCGGCGGCACCGTGGTGGTGTGGTTGGCGGCGGCTTGTTTGGAAACGGCAGCGACGCCGTGGTGGCGCGGCTGCCAGTGTCCAAACAGGGGCGTCAGTGGCGCCATGGGGGCGTGACTGGTGTTCCGGGCTGTTGGGGCAGGAGGACGGAGGCCAGCGAGGGGCAGTGGTAGTGGTGGTGCCGTTGGTGAGTGGCTGTGGTGGAGTTGGAGTTGGAGAGGCTCGCGTCGATGTCCCAATCCGACCGGGCAAGGAGAGGGCCTGCACGTGGATTGTATCTCTAAAGCTTCTTGCTCGCTATCTTCGGGCAACTGTGATTGCGGCGGCGGCGAGATGTAGGCGAGGCTGTGGAGTCGATCGACTTTACCTCGTCACCCCGGCGGCGGAGGAAGCTCCGGAACTCGGTGATCCAAGGAGTGGTTTTCAGAGTGGTTCTGCGGTCAATGTCCCAATCCGACGCGCTTGAGTGGTAGTCGTCAGTAGTCTTGGAGATCCGGGATCCGGGGTGGAGTTTTCGTTGTTTGGAGTGCTTGGTGCGGTTTGGGACGATCCTTTGGTCTTCTGCCAAAGTTTTGGTCGTGGCTGGGAGATCAGTGACCAAGGGTGCGACGCCGGGAGTTTGATGAGACCTTTTGGCCAAGTAGTGGTCGTTGTAGACATAGTTGAGTAGTTAGTTGGTATAGTTGGGTCGTTTTTCGACCAAGTTGCAAGCTGCTCGTGTCGATGACCCAATCCGACCGAGGCTTGAGTGGCTTACAGTTGAGTAGTTTTCTTGGTACCTATTTTGTGCAGTGGAGTAGGGTACCCTCCTATTTGTATGGTTTTTCTGGCTCGGTTTCCAGTCAAAAAACTGAGCTGGCACTTGCCTTTTCTTTTTATTCGTCTAACAGAAATTCCGGCAAAGCTTTTGCCGGCCCTTCTTAAAACAACCTTGCTCTTATTCAGCAGCAAGTCACCATTACAGCTGAAAATGGCAAGTCACCTTTGCAGTTCAGATGACTCTGTTCAGTCTCATTCCCCCTGGTAGCGCCCTCGTCAATGCAGTGCTTGTTGCATGTTTTGCTGCTACACAGGAGCAACATCCGGTATGTATCGCTTAGCCACTCGCCGCACTCCTCTTTATTCCCACAGCCTACAAAACAAAAAAAAATTGAAATAAAACATATCATCAAGAGATACAATATATTGATTTCATATGCCACCAAGAAACAATCAGGTAGCATGCAAGCAACTAGTCTTGCTATTTTCTTGAAATCAGTTAAATCTTGTTCTGTAACATTGGCGTGTGAAGTATTTGATGTGCTATAAAATTTAGATCTCTTTGTCCAAGTATGGACTTACTTGGAGCCAAGAGGAGTGTCATGACCAGCAGGCTCGCCATAATGCTGATATCACCTTCGTAGCTGCCATATCTAGAAGAAAATCTTCTAGGCATCCGCCTAATAATATATGAAAAACTCTTGTTATAGCCTGAAGACCGCGCTTTCCATTTGTCTCCAAGGTATATAGAGAGAACAAACAAAAGGGAGGGTTGATGATGCAGCTATCCTCAACATGGAATGCATTCCAAAACCTGACGAAACTTCAGTTAGCACCATTTAGTAGAAAGCCTATGATGATTGCTCCACGAATGGAGCTTCAGACGAAGCTGATGTGTCGCATGGGACAAAGATGATGCCAAGTTCATATATCGTTCCGTTCAGTTTCATTTGGCATGCATGAAAAAGTATAGAAAAAGGAATATGCACAAGGGATACAAAAGACTTACGTGAGTGAGGAAGGCAAGGCTCCAGTCATTCACTTGCAGAGAGCTCAGAGTTGGATGCTGATAATTCAATGGCTTTTTTTTTGCGACAATAATTCAATGACTTACGATCACAAGATGTACATGAATTGTGTTGCATTATTATCAAGATCACAAGGTAATTTGATTGGTAAAATCTTCGGCTCGAAGCATCACTCCAGTATTGGTATGGCAATCAGCCAATCAGTGTTGCATATGCATCTGGAAAATACGATTTCCTTTCAGTAGTGAGAATCAGCATTCAGTTGACAAGTTGTTGAATTCATTGACAAAGAAATCTCCATAGGTGCCAAAGAAACCAAATTGGCATAAATTCATAAAAACAAATTCTGATTTTTGGCTTACCCACTAAAGCAGCATACAAAACTGATTTCAATTTCTAGGCATTCATTCCGCACCAAAGAAACACCTTAACATGTCACAGGAGCCCATGGAAGCTGCACAGCCATCTCTTCCTCCACCGATCACCAACGCCAAGCCCAACTGCCTAACAACAGCTGAGTAGCAGCATCGAGGAAAACATTTGTACTCTTTCAGCAATATTTCAGAATATACATTCATAATAAAATAGAATTATGTTATTGTTTTATATGTAAAAAGTTTCACATGTGTTTAGTTAGTCATTCTTCATCAACTGTTTTATAGTTTTTGTTTGATACTTGAGAAAAATATTACAGTTTCAAAATTGTGCCTGTTATTTGGAAATTCAGTGATCAAAGCTAAATATTTCTTTTGGCTGCCCATCTCTGAGACTTGAGTAGACACTGAGATTTGGGAAAAGCAAGTAGTTGGCATTGTAGCATGACTTTCAACAACTGTCACATTATCTTGTGCACGATTCGATGAGACTAGCATTGTTTTACACCATTCCATTGAAATGAAAAGAAATGGCATGTTATTATTCTGGTTAATAATAATTGGCTCCATTTTAGATTCTTTGCAAAAGAAACAATAGTATGACTATGTCAGTTTAATCTCTTGTTTCTACCTAATCCAATTGGAATGCGTCCAAGTAATGAGGAACACATACAGACATAGGGTCCATTACACATTTACACTGAATCCATTAAGCAATTTGACAAGTGCACATAAGAAGAATAGAAATAATCACTTTGGAGCAATAGATCAGTCCTATGTTTTGAAAATAGTAATATTAGAGTTTGGAACTAATAAATATTAGAGCTAAGAACCAATAAGAAGTTTCAGAGTTAGAAGCAAAGTGATGCATTTTTTCTGCAACAGCTCCTCAGTTCCTCAAGTGAACATAGAAATAGTTGAAGCAGGTTTTACAAGCTGAGAGCATTAATAAACTGCTTATCACTTGAGAACCAAAGCAAATCTCTGCTACAAATTTTACTGCATTATTGGATTGCAAGGGAATGAGTTACAGTGCAAGGCAATTGTGCTTAGTATGAGAAAAGTGAAAAAATAAAATTGAAGAGTCATACAGAATTTAGATTTTCAAACAAAATATATACATCATGTTCAACATTTTTTCAGATCCAAGAGACATGGGAAGACTGAAACCTGAACTGGCTTTCTTAGGAGAGCAAACCTTTGGCTAGAAAAAATCGTACAGCGCCATATAGTTCAGTAAATCTTCAAAGATTCAGAATAACAAGGCAGGAGTACGTTAAAGAGATTCAACTGATGGAAAACATATAAAGGGCTATTGTTAGGCACGAAACATAAGACATTAATAAGGGAAAAGTACATAAATAACCAGAACAAGCATCAAATAAGCAGTAAGCAATATGCTGAACCTGTAAATACTTGTATGAGACTACAGAGAAGATTTTACAGGCGCTTACCAATTTGAGGTACCGGGTGGAAGGCACGTCCAGATATTCATGCTTCAGAATTCAGAACTATAAATAGATAGGGAGAGAATCCAGAGGATAGAACAATGCACCATATGAATAAATGCCCTGAACAGCACATGGGGAGGCTGAAACCATTTACTGCAGACCCGGTTTTTTTAAGAGTGCAGACCATTGATTAGAAAAAACAGCAGCATCCATATTTCAGTAAATCTTCTGAGATTCAGAACAGCAAGGCAGGAGTACATAACATATTCACCTGATGGAAAACATATTTAGGTTATCGTTACACACGAAACAAGCAGCATTAATAAGTGCACAATAACCAGGACAGGCATCAAATAAGCAAATAAGCAACATTCTGTACATGTAAATAGCTGTGTGAGACTACAGATGTGATTTTACAGGCACTTACCAGATTGATGTATAGGGTGGAAGGCGTGTGCAGAGATTCACACTTTATTATAATTCAGAACTATGAATAGATAGAGAGAGATTCCAGAGGACAGAATAATACACAATATGAAGAAATGCCCTGCAAAGCAGATGGAACAAGCTGGTTACCCAGAAGAAAACAACAATTGTGGCCAAATAAAGGAAACAAGAATGACTGAGGATTATGGGGATAGGGAGAAGCAAGAGAAATTGGTGGGATGGTAGTTCCACCCCTTTTTACCTTGGGCTTGTCAGACTCTGACTATTGGAATGATATTTATCAACTTGCGGAACTGACTCCTTAGCTCCTCGCTTTCACTGTAACGGACATCTAGTTCTCGCAGCGAACTTGGAAGGTCATCCACCTCAGGTAGCGACGGGATGGCTGGGCAGTTTGTGATAAGTAATTTTTGTAGTGAATCTGGAAAGGCAACCCTTGGGCAGTGACTGGATTTTTGGACAAGAAGAAATTTCCAACTCTTCCAGTAAACATGGGAGGACATCCTTGGGCAGCATCTGGATTGCTTTGCATGACCAGATCCCTAACCTCTTGAGGTTGCGAAGTCCATGTAGTCGATTAGGGAGAGACTGCAGGTTGGGGCACCCAGCAAATAAGATCTCCTCGAGGGAGTTGACGAACAGAAGGTCCTCTTGCTCCTCTGTGAAGCGCTCCACCTTATTATCCATGAAAATATCCAATTTGGTGAGTGAGGAAAAGAGCAGGCTGCCATGAATGAATGCAGCGGTAAATCCAGCCACATCATCTATGTGGAGTTCCTGCAGTTTTGAGGAACGGAGTGGAATCTCTAGTTCATGCACCTGTGAGGGCTCATAATCAACAAAGAAATTGGGGGTTCCTGTGACAGATAATTTGGTGAGATTGCCTTGGGCGAGTAGAGACAACAATCCCTCGCCTCTTAAATCCCCACAGTCGTATATGTCTAAACTTGTGAGAGCAGTGAGATTTGATAGAGACACTGGTGCCCCTGTGCCCACCGCTCCGAAAATCCCAAGGTGTTCCAGGGAGTTGGGGAAGGGGAAAGAAGAAGCGAAGCATGAAGACGAGTAGGCGGACAAGATCTTATCGCAATCGGAGATTCTGAGCCGTCGGAGGGAGGTTAGACCACGGAGCCCTCCGCCTCCACTAGTCCACCCATCTTCTTCCTTGCCGTCGTCATGTGGATTGGAACAGGAGGAGGCTCGGCTACGGGCGGATCCGGATAAGCGGCTCCCGCGGTTGGGGAGGCAAAAGCAACGGGCCACGTTCGCTTCTTCAGATGCGACTATAACGTCATCCTCTGCTCTTGCGCCCTGCTGCTGCTCCACTTCGCTAGCTGGAGATGATGGTCCAGGTGTTTCCGTTCCGTGCTGCCCCCTCACATTCACAGCCAGCCCTGTTAGCTTCTCACAATTCCCCAGCTCCAGATATGACAGGTTTGGGAAGTACATGAGTACCTGTGTCAACTCTTTCTCACTAGCATTCCACTTATTGATGACCAACGACTCAACTGGAAACTGGTATTTGGCATGCCTGTCAGCTTCAACAAATGGAAAAGTATTACTTGAACAAGACATCTCTAGTTTCCTTAGGGATGATAGCATTTCTAAGTAACGCAGTGGCATGAATTGGCAGTTGTCCATGCTCAACTCCTTCAGTCCAGTTAGATTATGAAAGGCCAGAACATTCCAAAATGTGCTCTCAGTTGTATTATTCTTCCCCATAATTTCCAAATTGTATGTCTTTCCACAAACCAATTCATCAAGACATGAAATTCCAATTCCATTTATATTAATGTAGCAGGGAGCTTCACTCCAAGGAACGGGAGGAAATGACAATAGCTGTGGGCAGTTTGTAATCTGCAACTCGTGAGTCTAGGAAATAAATTTGCATTTACCCCTTTGCCTTGTTGACAAGCAACCAATATGTTGAAATGACAACTCCACAAGTTGAGGGCAATCCTTAATGATAAGCACTTCCAATAAAGGAAACAACGACAAGGGGCATGCACAGCCCATTTTTCAACCATTGTAAGTTTACAAAGTTCTAGCCTTCTTAAATTACCAAACCTTTGTTCAGGGATATTGGCTGAAAGCTCTTCACGAGGCACATTAACTAGCCACAACTCTCCTATAGGAGGAAATTTTTCCCAAGCTACACCTTCTAGACGGAGAGATTCCAAACTTTTGACAGAAAGGTCAGTATGAAGCCACAAAGGGCAAGTGGTTCCCAAATGACCTTCAACTGATAACTTTTGAAGATTGCTACTTGGCCTAAGCTTTTCGAGAACATGTTCTTCTAGTGTGAAATCACTGGTAGACCGGCAAACATTATTCCAATGTAATATCAGCTCATGTATTTGGCCTTTTTGCATCAATTTTGCTTCATCTACTTCTTCCTTGACTTGAACATTTTCAAGATCATAAATGCTCAATGATCCACAAAGGCCTACCAACTGCCCTAGCTCCCTTAGTTCAAAACCTTGCTCTTTTTGTTTGACCACAAATCTTCGTAACTCTTGTAATGATTTTAATTTTCCAACGTTAACAATGCTAGAGTGTGTTTCATCCTTTGCGACAAGAAAATGACGTAGTTTTACAAGGTTGCTCATATCCTGTGGTACATCAATAATACTGCCACAACGTTCTACATCTAGGACCATCATGTGATAAAATCTAGAAATTTTATTTGGAAATCTTACTTGGTATTGAAAAGAACTTTCAATCCGAAGATAGCGAAGATGGATAAGATCATAAAAGTTGTGCAACAAATCTTCCACATCATAGGAAGCTCCTGATAGAAAGACAAGACGAAGGGCCTTTGCTTCCCTAAATAAGTCACCAAAAGCTTTCACAAAGCGCCATGGTGTTCCCCAAATATCATCAAAGTCCGCAGTTTTTAACTTTTAGTCTTGTAACCAATGTAGTGAAATCTTCAACACTATTTTTGAGACTCAATCGATTCTTCACATAGGTATGATCAATGTTGATAGACAAAGTGGCACATTGATGGAAGGACTTTTATCGAGCTCACTTGAGACCGGAACTGTCTATGCAAAGACATTCAAGTGATGAAACTTTTTCGTGCTAATTCATATAAGAGATCATGAATAATGTAACAAGTTCTTCCCCTGTTCCCCTCTTTCTTTTCCAAAATCCATAGTTGACCAACTCGATCAAATGACTTTGCCCAATATCTTCAACTCTTTTATTTTCGGCATGTGATGAATGCAAAACTTCAAGTCCTATCCGTAGTGAATTAGCTCTTCTCTTTTGAATTTGTAATCTTGAGGAAACAAAGCACAATAGGAGAAACACTGCTTTGAAGCCGAGAAGGTAGGTAATCAAAGCTCAATTTTAGTGCGATCATAATGTCATTCTTGCCGCTACTATTATCCCATTCCTTACTCTCTAAGATTCTTGTCCAAAGTGAACCAAGTCAAGTTGGGTTTTCAACAATCTACCGACGGTTTTGCCGCAAGAGGGGGAGCCCTTAAGTTTTTCAACTATCTTAAACCCAGTTTCAAGTAAGGATGAATGGTCCTTTATAGATTGATCATAATGATCGAAGACTATTTCCAAGAATAATTCCTTAAATTCTTCATTTTCTATACCTTGCAAATTTATTGACTGATTGTAATTTTGAACCATTATTTGTGCTTGTGCTGGAAACCGTGTTGTTACTATAATTATATTACCCTGTACTTGTGACCTTTTGAATGGCACAAGTAGTTGTTTCCATTCATCCCCATCGCTGCAATCCCATATATCATCCAATACAAGCAAGAGCCGTTTACTTTTTAATCTTTGCCCAATCAACTCACCAGCAAGATATTAATACTTTCACCATCAACTTTGGGGATACACCTTTGAATCTCTTCTATGAGCTTATTCACATTAAAGTTAAGTGAGACACATGTCCAAGCTTTGACATCAAAATGTCCTTGCACTTCTCCACTGTGATATATGTGCTGTGCAAGGGTTGTCTTTCCTATGCCCCCTGGACCAACAATGGGAATAACTGTAAGGACCTCAGATGAATATTTACCCTTTGTGATATCATGTATGATGCTATCCATCATAAGTTTCCTCCCATACAATTTCGGCTCTATACTTTGCGAGGTAGTGATAGGACGACTTTGTGCAATATTTGGGATAGTGCTCCAGTTAGAACCTAACGGTGTGATAATGTCATAAATCCTTTTATGCATGAGCTGCATTTTCTCTACAGTAAGCTGCATTCTTTTCGAGGCATTCTCTCTATATTTTAACTTTGTTTGTCCATCACAAACGGACAAAACAGAGGTGACCAAGGGAACTGGATATTAAGGCCTAGAATGTCTTGGATGCGAAAGTATCCCATCTCGTCCAACATGTACTCAGTGTCGCAGTTGTAGGAGCAACATTTGGCATGCAGGCTGCCATGGATGCAAAAGTATTCCATCTCAACATGGGAGCAACCTTCGGCATGCAGGCTAGCGTGGATGCGAAAGTACTCCAACTCGTCCAGGACGTCCTCGGCATCATACACGAGATCTCGAAGAACCATCGAATTTCCTCGAGTGCCACATTATGTATTACCTTCCCAAGGGTGGACTCAAGAAACACCTTCACGTACTTCAGCTCTCTCTCTAGGGCCTCAATACCCGAATCAAGGTTGATTGTAGCTGCCCAGTTCTTGAGCACGTTGTCCTCCAAGGAAGCCAACGTCTTGTGCACGACCCAAAATGACGCATTACGCGCCCCCTGATAACAAAGTGCAGCAAGCGAGCCATCCACACTTTCCAAAACTGGCTTATGTTGTGGTTTGAGCGGCGCAACTGCTGATTTCATCATGCTTTTTGTGATCCACGCTTGTGCGTGATCCTTCAATGCAATTTTATTTAGAGCCACCAAGCCGTCCTCACGTAGCACACCTGATGTCGAAAGTCCTTCTTGGGTTCCGATCTATGAATATAAGTATGCAAGAAACAGTTAGAACTAACTGCATCTTAGGTGGTCGCATAGATTAAAGGCTACAGAAATATACTTTCTCCGTTTCTTTTCTAAATAACAATAGATTGTGCGTGAACGAAACTTTTTATATATTATAGATTAAAGTCTAATTCCCACGTCTATGGTAGCTAAATTTGAAAAACAAAAACTTAAACTTCTTCAATGCCGAACAAAATACATATCTCAACTATTAAAGCCGGACGAAATACCCCTTGACAAATTAAAAATGATTTTTGGTGGTTTTGCTGATATGGTAGTGAAGCCTACCATTAAGTTCATCTCTCTCTTTCTCTTCCATAGAGAAATCATGAGATCTTGACACGGTCAACAACTTCGTACTTCTTTTTTAGTTAATTTATTTTAAATGCCCGAATATTCATTTTAAGTTATTAGATTTTAAGATTCAATATTTTTCATTTTTTTCAAAAGACCTAGAGTGTGGACATGGTCTGTACCAATATTTTCAAGTAAGATCCACAAGTTTTTAGTTGACTACTTATTATCTAAGACCGTTTAGAGGCCCAAATATTCATATTAATTTGTCTAATTCATTTTTGTAATTTCTTTTTTTTTTTGAGATTTCTCAAACGACCTCTGATGTTACATAGCCTACACCAAAGTTGTAGCTCTCAATATGTTCTACATTTTCTAGTTGGCAATCTTTTTATCATAGGTCATCTAGAGGCCAAAATATTTGTTTTAAGTTGTAGATCTCAAAGTGCTCTACAACTTTGTAGTCGACAATTGTTTATTTGACATCGATAATAGGTCTTAAATTTCATTTTAGTTCTCTAATTCTGAAATTCTTTTTTTATTTTTTTCAAACGATCTTAGATGGAAACATGCTCTATATCTAATTTGTAGTGCTCAATGAGATTAAAATTTTGTAACTTTAAATTGTTTCGATTTGAGATCATTCAAGAGTCAAAATATTCATATATGAGATGACATGGCTAAAAATAACTAAAGACATGTGAGGCCGGCATGTCACATATGTGACACATCAGCCAAAACCAACAATGAAACTGCTTTGAACTTATTTAGAGGTTATGATTTGTCCAGTTTTAAAAATTAAGTGGATATATTGTCCAGCATTTAATTTTAGGGTGTTTTTAAAATTTGATGATAATTTTATGGGGTAATATCAGACTTTACTCTTTTTACTACATATACTATCAATATGTACAAAATAAGAGGACATATAGATTAGTCAAATGGGAAACAATGTGTCAACCAAAGGATCAGGGAGGCCTTGGGATTCAGAATCTAGAAACAATGTGTTTACTTAGTAAATGGTTGTTTAAACTGCTCAACGAAGACGGGTTATGGCAGGAATTTTTGAGGAATAAATATATCAAAAGCAAGACATTGGGAAGTTGTGAAAAGAAACCGACCGACTCTTATTTTTGGAAGAGTCTTACTCTTATGAGCATTAAAGATACTTTCATGCAATTAGGACAGTTTATTGTCAAAGATGGATCACAAACACGATTTTGGGTAGATACTTGGCTAGGAAATAAACCACTAAAAGATAAGTTTCCTAGGTTGTTCAATATTGTAAGGAGGAAACAGAATACATTTGCCACTGTCATGAGCTCACCAGCATTAAATATCTTCTTCAGGAAGAATTTGGTTGGTGCAAACTTGATAAATTGGAATCGTATTGTAGCCTCTTTGCAACATGTTAATTTACTTCATGAACAAGATGTGTTTGGTTGGGGTTTACAGGCCTCTCGTGTGTGTTTACGTCAAGTCGATGTATGCTACGTTAATTAACAATGGTGTGAGGGTGTCACAAGATATTTGGCGGAGACAAAATTACCAATGAAAATAAAAGTTTTCATGTGGTATTTAAAAAGAGGGGGTTACTCTATCCAAAGATAACTTAGCTAGGAGAACTGGTCTGGGGATAAAAGTTATTCCTTTTGTCATCTGCCAGAAACAATTAATCATCTCTTTTTTAATTGTTCTTATGCAAAATTCTTGTGGCGCGCTATACATATGCTTTTTGGGATAAAACCACCTTCTAATATTGATGACTTATTCTATGGTTGATCAAAGATGAGAACTAAAAAGTATAATACATTGTTATTAACAGCACTACTTTGGGCAGTATGGCTAACAAAAAATGAAGTGGTTTTTGATAAATGCAAACCAAAAACTTTTTGCGGGTACTATTCGGGGAGCTCACGGCTACGTCAATGGGCGAACTTGCAGCGGCATGAAGATTTGAAGAATCAAATGACTTCGCAGAAGATTGAACCTAGAGACGTCGGCTCTAGATTTTTTCAGTTCCAATGGGTGGCTTCATCAAAGAAACATTGGTTTCATTTAGTCAAGAACTTTCTCCTTGTTTCTTTCTAGACATTTGTGCCTAGTGTGCTTCAATTGAACTTTGTAAAAGTGTGGAGTTTGTAATAATTAGCTCGATTCTATCCTCGGATAGATGAAGCCGGATGTTTAATCCATTATTAAAAAATGTACAAAATAACCCATAGGCAAAAAAAACGATAGGCATTTTCATGTCCTATCCAATAAAATAACTGAGTACGACATAATATTACTTAAGTGGTTATTACGGTCTATCATTTCCAATGTTTTTAAGGCGGTAAGGCAACTTCGTGGTATTAAGCTACTGATTTTCTCTTATAAATGTAACCTTTCATGTTAATTGGTATCTCAAGAATCTTTCAGCCGCCAGTTTGCATCCCATTTAAAATAATGAAAAGGTAATACTATTTATGGATATTTCCCAAACATTATCTTTTTGTTTTCACTATAGACACATATAATTCATTAATTAAAGCATATCAAGTTATTTTATTTAAATAAAAAAAGAACTAAAGCAAATGTTATGACTACCCAAAAATAGGATATTCTAAAAATTTTGGACACATGACATCGCTCTAATAATGCAATAAAGTTCGAAAGGGCCGCATACCGATATGAGGTATCATACCTTTTTACCTACTGGTAAACCTTCACCATTTTGATCATAGAAACTTTCTTCTGCTGCATTAAGAATTTCAATTATATTTGATACATTTGGCCTTTGCTCCTTGTCTGGGTGCACACATTTCAAAGCTATGTCGATGCATTGTTTTACTAGCTGTGTATGTAGTTCTGGTGATGAATAATTCGATGATCTTTCGAATCTGTTCCTCCAATTACTGAGCACCTACACAATTGCATACATAATAAGTGAGGTAGAGTGATGGTACACATGCAAAAGATTGATTAGTTCATCTTATTACTTTCTCTCGAAGTGCTGGAAAACTTCGGTGCTTTGGCCATAGTCTTCGGTGCTTCGGCAATAATCCGGATAGTCCCTGCAGCCTTTGAGTATCTCTATAATTATGACACCCAAACTGAATATATCCGCTTTCTTTGAGATTATGCCCCTGTCTATGTATTCTGGTGCCATGTATCCCCTGCAGTAGTCATCAAGAGTTTGAGATGTTGCAAGCATATAATAGAGACCATTAATATATTACTAAGAAAGCAATTGGTATTGTTGTGGGGTGTAGCTTACGGTGTTCCGGGGCGATTTGAAGTGCCAGCGGCGATGTGTAGGATTTTTGTTTACCCAACAACCTTGACAAACCAAAATCCGCAATTTTTGGCGTCATAGTAGCATCCATTAAAATATTTTCAGGTTTAAGGTCCGATGAATAATATTACACCCATGAAGGAAATTCAAACCGTAGCATATTTCCTTAATTATCTTGTATCTCGTATTCCACTCAAGACCTAAAGATTCATCTGTACAAATACTTTTTCTAGACATTATTAATCTTATCATACCATGCTTAATAATAAGAGCAATGAAACACATTTTTTGTGGCTGAGTTCAGTAACAGTAAATCTTGTTACTAGCTCGTCCAAAAACAAAGTTATTCTAGTTGGACATCGTCAGTTTAAGTTTGACCAAATTTATAAAGATGACTCATATTTATAATACCAAGTAGACATACTATCAAGATATATTTTATGATGGATCTTATCATACTTATTTAGTGCTTACTGTAAATATTAAGGTAAATATAATATTTTTTTGTATATATACTCGTTCAAATTTAAGATGTTTTAAGTCAATTTAGAATAACGTTTTCTAGATACAGGCAACATATCCCAGTGTTCTACTGACTGTGGCTACAAGTGTGTTCTAACAATGTAGGCTTCAGAAAATGAAAAAAAGGAGATGATAAATTGTGTCCTGTGTTTCCGAAACATACCTGAAAGATACTTATCAAGGCCTCCATTACACACATACTCGAAACAGAGCATTATTGTCCGTTCTTCAGCAACAAAAACTTTCCGGTTTGGTTGCTTCATCATCATTGCCCCCTTGATTCGGCACAGAAACCTAGAAGCTGTACTACATTGTGGTGTTTGATATCCATAAGACAAGAGGCCTCATTCTCGAAGGATATGTCATCAACCGCCGGAATTCTACCATTAAACTTTTTGACGGCAATAACTGAACCGCAGGGGAGAATGCCCTTCACAGAATTGATGTTTGACCCGTTCATTAGTTACCACAGCCAACATTTGAAGATTAATTAACTGGAGTGAAAAGAAATCGTCATACCTTGTAAACCACTCCGTACGCACCCTCTCCGAGCTTTTGCTCATCGCAAAATCATTTGTGATGGATATCAGAAAGCCTAGAGGCAGAGATACTGGTTCTGCAGATGGATCCCTGTTCTCCAACTCCATAGCTCTGCTGTCCGTCTCCTATTTACATGGAGCTTTGCTTTATGTGGGAAATTATTTACTTGTGTCAAACATAGATTGTTATGGTATTTTAATTATTACTGTTATGTGTTGCTCCAACATGTAAATTACTTCATTCAATGTACAGCAGAACGAAGAACTGTAATGCAACTCGCAAATACGATTGTCTAGGATGTTGCACTGAAAAAACTAACTACTTACAGAGTACTGTATATTAGGTAGAGCATGTATCAGACCTGCTCAACTCATCATACCTGCCTGCCAGCACCCTGAGATTTCTAGTCCAGTCCCCTAAACTCTGTATTAATATATATGAGCTTCCAGTTCAATACAAATGGAACATCACAGACGACAGTACATTGTTCCCGACTGCGACCGTACCGCCATGAAAAGCCTGCAAGATGGAAAGAATACTGACTTAGACAGTTAGACCCAAATACTATTACAATGGTAAGGCCAATGTAGTAACAGGGAGATCAGCATACTAGCGACACCCACAGAATGCAAAAGCAAAACACATATTCTCCAAACCCACCTCTTGCAAACTCTTGTGCTGGGTGAAATCTTCAGTACCACCGGGAGATATATGTTTTAGTTCTGCTGCGTGCAGGGAGAGGAAACTACCATTAGCAGAACTGTTATGCTGCTATCGCCCTAACAGAAAAGAAACCGTCTACAAGCAAGCTTACCCACCAAGAAGTGCTGATCACCCAAGTTGTTGATTATGAGGACACAACTGGTGCTGCGTGAAAGCAAGAAAGGAGCTGATACTACTGTTGTGCTGAGCCAGTTGTTGAGGATATGACTGATGACTATAACTCACTTGAAAACTCCAAAGATCTTCAGAGTAACACCGGATCGGAACATGTAACTCACTTGAAAACTCCAAAGATCTTCAGAGTAGCACCGGATCGGAAGATGTTCGACTCTGGCTTGTTTGCCAGCTGCTGCTATGTGCGTTTGAATTGCATCGTGTAGAGTGTAGAGAAAACCACCATCAGTAAGTATGAGACACCAACACCATGAGTACCAAGCAAAACAAATCTGATGCGTGCAGGCAAAGGAAACCACCATCAGCAAATGCGTGCTAAGCAAACTGATACTACTGTTTCCAAAATCAAGAAATCATCTACAGGCATGCTCTTACCCACCGCCGCGAAGAAGAGGAACGAGCACAGGATTTAATTTGATTCGATCCCCCCAAGTTGTTATTATTTATGAGAACACCATTGGTGCTACCTGAAACTCTTGAGTGGTGACTGACTGACTTGAAAACTGAAAGATCTTCAGCAGCAGCAGCACGGGACCGGAAGATCTGCGAGAAAAAACACCATTAGCGAGTGAGTAGTAGGAAACAAAAGTACAAAACTGATGCTGCTAGCTGTTGCTAGAAGAAAAGGAAACTATCCAGTCAAAGCAGCTTAATTACCCATCAAGAAGACAGGCAACCAAAGAAGGGAACCTCAAGCCGGACTGCCAGAGAGGTCGCCGGCGCCGAGGAGAACAAGAACTGAAATCGAGGGAAGTTCTAGGTGTTTAGATGCTCAAGTTTAGCGCAAAAAAGCAGTATTCGGTACTGTGTAAAAAGAAGATTCTCTATCACATTAAAATACTAAGTACATGTATAGAGTACTTATTATAGATGAAATTAAAAATTAATTCACAGTTTTATTATACTTTACGAGACGAATATTTTAAACCTAATTCATCAATGTTTGAACAATTTTTATTAAATACAAACAAAACAATACAAGTATCACTACAGAAAATTTTACCAAATTTGGATGTCAACTTAGACATCTATACAAGACCCTAGTGGTGTGGTGGCGACTGGCGACAAGCGGTGGTGAATGCCAGGCAATGGGCAAGCAGACAAATGCATTTTGGCCGGACATACAGGACGGTCACCATGTGGGATCCACAGAGTAGCCTGACTTTTCAGAAAAAAAAAGCCGCACCTCTCTGCAGAGTGCAGAGGGTGACAGAAAGGTCACGGAAATTCGGGGGAAATTACTCCCTAATTGCATTTCTTTGACTCTAAACATTCTTGTTTGATTATTCATTTTATTTTAAAAATTTTAATAAATATTACTTATTTTATTATAACTTAATTTATCATTGAAGATATTCAATATTTTTATAATGATTCATTATTTCTTTATTTGCATAAAAAATTTAAATAAGACGAAGAGTCAAACATAAATAGTATCAGTCAAAGAAATGTATTTATTTTCGGATGAAGGGAGTATGCTATAGCGAAATATGATAAGAACTGTTCACACAAGAAGTTCAACCGTTTTGTTCATTAAAAAATGACGGTCAATTTTGGCTAGTTAAATTTATCAAGCTTTTTTTTTCCCCAAATCACTGATAAGCCGTGCACATCCACCCCTGTGTGTGAGCATATCTGAAAGACGTAACTTATAACTTATAAGTAAATCTCAATATTCGTTAAGTCAATAATCGTGATCGGTTCGTTTCATTAACTCTACCATAAAATATTTTGGTGGTGGGTTCTTTTTTTTAGATGTTAAACTTTGAGAAGTTTTTTTACTTTATCTCCATCACATCAATCTTAAACACATGCATGGAGCATTAAATATAGGTAAAAAAATAATTAATTGTATATTTTATCTGTAATTTATGAGAGGAATTTTTAATTCTAGTTATTTTATGATTGAATACTAATTACTAAATACAAATGAAAATGCTACCGTAGCAAAGTTAAAAAAATTTAGCATCTAATATTTTGGGAGACATAAAGGTGTCAAGCGCACGCGTTAGAATTATTGCAGCATAGTGATCCCTCTGGTGGTGTGACATCACCATGTGGCGTGGTCAGTGATGAAATGACGACTGAGGACGACGTGCTCTATGACTGACCCGCTTGAAAATAATGATTATAATTCTGACAGAAATATGTTTTAGTGGATTTTCATGGTTAATAAGCACATAAGTATCCTCACCATGTTCATTTTACCTGGTGACGGTGCACATGCACTAGGGTAATTTTTCTTTTTTGCCATTTAACGGTCTTATTTTTACCACGTATTATTGTTTGTAGCTTCGGCATGAGTATCCTCAGAGACCATGACCAAGACGAATGCGCAAGGACGATGCAAGGGCACTGAATCACCTCAAAGACAATGACAAACAGTGGCGGAGCCAGGATTTCATAGCTGGGTTTATTAAAGATTTAAAACTGCTAGTCGCTTTGGCTTTACATGAATGACTTGGTATTTCAAAACAGATTTTCATCTTCTTCCATTGCAAGTCATTTTCGTCATCAGTTGCCTTCATATGTCACCCATCCTACAGTCTTCACTGTCTTGGGAGTTGGCACTGACGCAGTTTTTGGCACAAATGATCGGTTTTTGTCTTCTCAAGCAAATCGGTGGGCACAAATGATCACCACATGTACCCTTGCTTTTCCATCTTGCTGTGTGCATCTTGATATGGAATAGTCAAGACTCAAGAGTGCTTTCAAGGTGATTGTATTATCTTTATGTAATTATCTTGAAATCAATAACAACTTTGTTTATACAAGAAAAAAAGATCACGTGGTGGATCCAAATAATCATTAACAACAATAGCCATTGAATATATCACATATATTTTTCAAACAGTGTCCTCCTTTTCAACTAAGATAATTGCTTAAAGTAAACTCTAAACATTTTTTCGCTAATTAACCCATCTAGCCATTGCAAAAATAGCATATAGTAATCCCCTACATTTATATGTAAATTTTCCACCTTTGCCAAATATGAAAATAGGACAAAGTAAAACTCTAAATTTATACGTATCAAAAATACACACCTATGTTTATAAAATATAATATAAAGTAACCCATAAATGTTAATTAAATTACCATTATATAGACAATCAAAAGAAAATTTGGATCTAAATGACCGGTCTGCGTGTATTAGAAATGGCCTAAAAGAACTCTTAAATTGATGCAATATGGGCTCCTTTTCCATTTAAAAATAATTTAAAATAACCTTTAAACCTACATTTTAATTATTACCCACCTCCGTCATCATTGAAAATAAATAAAAATACCTAATTCGGCATCTAAATCAGCGGTCCTCTTCACTATTAAAAATTACCCCGAAGTACTCTACACATGCTTTTAAATTACCCATTTTTGCCCTTGTGACTAAAAAAAAAATAACTCGAGGTAAATTGGGTGAAGGAAAATCACACGTTAAAGGTGCTTGAAAAGTTGGCTGAGCTGACATTTTGCTCCTGAAACTGATGCAAAGCGCCATCTTCCCCGATTATTTTTGAAGAACTCATTTTTTTCTGAAGAAAAAGAAGGGTTTTTTTTTGAGAAGAAAAAGAAGGGATTGACAGTCCTTGGTTGCCTGCCTTGCCTCTGGTGACAATCTTCCTGCCTTGCCTCTGGTGACAATCTTGAGCCGTGCTTCAACGTCAAACAAAGCGACGCGCTTTCGACGTCAAACAAAGCGACGCGTGAAGTGTGAACTTGAACTTTTGGTTCGTCGCGGCGGGTACGTGCGCCACGAGCCCACGATTCCGCGGCAACTTCCCGATAGTATTTTTGAAGTGTGTCTCTCTGCGATCTGGCAAGGATGCAACTCCGCCTCTGGTACGCCTTTCCAGCTCAGGTCTTTTAGTTCCCCCAAAACTTTCAACTTTGACACTATGCAAAAAGAAGATTCCCCATCACATCAAAATGTAGACATATGCATGAAGTACTAAATGTAGATGAAATCAAAAACTAATTGCACAGTTTTGTTGTACTTTGCGAGACGAACATTTTGAGACTAATTAATCAAGATTTGGACAAATATTACCACAAAACAACGAAATCGCTGCAGTGCTCGGGGGTGCACTATGCAGATTTTGGCACCCCCGAGTTGGTGCATCTAAACGAGGCCTCAGCTTCCTCTTTTCCTTTGCTATTGTCACTGGACCAAAACTCAGAGTTGGTCAATCACTCTTGGCTGCTTCTCTCTTGTCCCTAAGAGCAACCGCAGTGTATATTACCGATGCTAGTAGTAAGGCTTTGTTGTTTAGATCACAGAATTCACTCCTAAATTTCACTATGCAAAAAGAAGATTCCCTGTCACATCAAAATATCGGCACATGCATGGAATACTAAACGTAGATGAAATCAAAAACTAATTGCGCAGTTTGATTGTACTTTGCGAGACGAATATTTTAAGACTAATTAATCAATATTTGGACAATTATTATCAAATAAAAACAAAATTGCTACAAATTAAGCTACGGTGAATTTTTCAACTTTGGATGCCCAAAGTTGGACATCTAAACAAGGCCTAAGATGGGGCCAGACGTAAGAGGTAGTAAGCCCTCTGCAATGTACTGCAGTGCTTGAGTGGTGCCAAGAAAAGAGAGAGAAAGTTTTGGAACCGCTCTATACGCTGTAGCTGGAGAAGCCAACTTCAAGTGGCGCTAGGAAAATGGAGAGCGGAGCAACTAGGCCTTGTTTAGATCCAAAATTGGAAGTCCAAATTCAGGCGTTCACACACTGTAGCGTATTGTAGCAATTTCGTTTGTATTTATGAAATATTGTCCAAATATTGATAAATTATACTCAAAAGACTCGTCTCATAAAGTACAACAAAACTGTGTAATTAGTTTTAAATTTCATCTATATTTAGTACTTCATGCATGTACCATAAGTTTGATGTGATGGAGAATCTTCTTTTTGCATAGTGTCAAAGTTGAGAGTTTGGGGTGAACTAAACAAGGCCTAGTTGTTCCGGTTTCAACTCCTGGCTAAACAATAAGGCCTTGTTTAGATACCCAAATTCACTCCTAAATTTCACTATGCAAAAAGAAGATTCCCCATCATATCAAAATGTCGGTATATACATGGAGTACTAAATGTAGATAAAATCAAAAACTAATTACGCAGTTTTGTTGTACTTTGCGAGACAAATATTTTGAGCCTAATTAATCAATATTTAAATAATTATTATCAAATAAAAACAAAATTATTACAGTGTGACGGGACATATACTATGCAGAATTAGATATCAAACTTTAATATCTAAACAAGACCTAAAATAGTCTTTGGTTTCAGAACGGAGAGCGATGGTGGCAGGACGCAGGAGACATCATGGTTGATTTTTTTATTTCTTTTTGTGTGAGTGGTGGGTCGAATGAAGCGGTGCGGGCGCGGCCACACATTGCAGCGTTTGAAGAGCGGTGCCAGGATAAAGAGGTGGGGTCTAGGTACAATTTCTGGCATCGCTATACATTGTGGACGGCCAAGCATCTGACCACTCTCCACAATGTTCAACCGGGCCTAAGAAAAAAAAATACTAAGGCTTTGTTTAGATCTCAAAATTGGGAGTCTAAATTCAGGCGTTCACACACTGTAACACACTATAGCAATTTCGTTTGTATTTGTGAAATATTGTCCAAATATTGATAAATTATACTCAAAAGATTCATCTCATAAAGTACAACAAAACTGTGCAATTAGTTTTTAATTTCATCTATATTTAGTACTCCATATATGTACTACAAGTTTAATGTGACGAGTAATCTTCTTTTTACATAGTGCCAAAGTTAGAAGTTTGGGATGAACTAAACAAGGCCTAAGCTATGATTCTTTTGAGGCAACGCTGCATGCAGCAAAACACTGTTGTTTGCTACTGCCTGAAAAGCACTGACAGAACCTTAATTTTTTATTCCTTACTACCGGTAGTAACGTTGCTACTGGGAGTGCAGCGCATGAACATGTGCAAAATTTCAGTGACATGAAGCAAGATTGCTGCTGGCCTGGTTTTACAGTTTTACTGAAGCACATTGTTGCCTGCCCTGGTTAGTACTAGTTCCTTCCACCAACCTGAGTGTTTTAGATTTAGACTCGTTATTATATCTGATCAATAACACATTCTTTAGCTGCTAAGAAGAAAAAACATTTCAATGGCCGTCTCGTGGTTGACACACATCCGTGACGGATTTCACAAAACAAGCCGTTTGCAATGTTCGCCGTAAAATTTTCTTGCTGGTTGCTGGCTCATTGTCAGAATGTGCACGACACATTATGAGCCACATATATATTTTTCTCAAAGTACCGACTGCCTGACTAGCCGTGACTAAACAATATAATAATTTACACACATGTTCTATATATACATTGAACTCTGCAAAACTGGAAGCCAAAGGCAGCTTAGGAAATGGTGTGCACCACAAAAGGTGAAGGGGGGCTAAGGTGTCATTGATCTTAAAAGACAGAATGAAGCCCTGCTGCTCAAGAACTTTGACAAGTTTTATAACAAAAAGGACATACCTTGGGTAAAGCTTATTTGGGAAAAGCATTACCAAAATGGCAGGCTACCAAATCATACAAGAAAAGGGTCAGCTGTCTTCTCTGGACAGACTACTGGAATAACCACCTTCTAACAGATGAGTTCCCTGAACTGCTCTCATTTGCAAAAAACAAGAACATCACAGTCTCAAGATGATTAGCTCAGCAGGAACCTCTGGAACTGTTCAATCTTCCACTCTCCTCTGAAGCCTTCCAACAGTTTCAAGTGTTGCAAGAACTGAAAGAAGAAATACACATTAATCACCAGGAGGACAGCTGGAAAACAATCTGGGGAGAATACTTAGCTTCAAAAGCATACAAGCACAGAGTTCAAACAGGGCAGGTCCCTCAGCCCTTCATCTGGCTCTGGGAAAATGCCTGTCAGCCAAAGCATAAGGTTTTCTTTTGGCTACTGATGAAGGACAGATTAGCAATAGACATGTTCTCAGTAGAAAGCAGATGCACTTACAGTCAGTCAATTGTGTTCTATGAAATGATTCCGTAGAGGAAACAGTGGACCACCTGTTCCTAAGTTGCCCTTAATGCTGGAACCTAATTGGAATCAATATGCAGAATCAGACTGACATCTTTCAGGCAATTGAGCAAATTAGGCAGCAAGCTAATGCTTCCTTCTTCATGGTGGCGGCCATTCTTATGTCTTGGGCAATATGGACAACCAGAAACAAGTTCATTTTTGAAGGAATTCAGCCACAGCAAAGCAGAGTCAAAAAACCTTTGAGAAAGAATTATGAATCCTTACCCTAAGGGTCAAGGCAAGATCTTCAGCGTCTTTTGATCAATGGATCCAGAATTTATTGTAATCTGTTCTTCTTTTCTAATTTTCTTTGTTTCCTAATTTTAATAGCTTGTTTTTTATGCTTCCTTTTTTCAGCAACTTTTTAGTAATCCTGTACTCTCTTTTATTTAAATAAAATTCCTGTAGGGGCCTCTGGTCCCTCCAGTTCACGTCACAATAAAAAAAAAAACCTGGAAGTTGGCTCTATGAAAGAGACATTTTCCATGGTTGTCTCCAAGACTCATGTTCTGACATATATGAACTCCAAACATAATTCCACGCTAACAACTTAGCCACACGAGCCCAATGGCAACCATGCTACCCTGACCTTGGGAATTACAGCAGCTGCAGTCCTGGCATTGGTGCCAGCGAGCTTGTGATGCCAACCTCGACACCCCACCGCATCAACTCCCCAAGAAAGAGAATATACATGTTCCATGATTGGCTGGCTCGAGACTCATATTCGACATGAACACTCCAACATGATTTCACGCTAACAACAACTTGGCCACATGAGAGGTATCATATCATGCTCATTGCTCCCAATGGCAACGAGGCCACGCAGTCCCTGGAATTACAGCAGCTGTGGTGCCGGCATCGGTGCCAGCGAGCTTGTGATGCCGAGCTCGACGCCTCGCCGCATCAGCTCCCCAAGAAGCAGAGCTGTGTTGCGTGCGTCGTCAGAGGCACCACGCAGGCGACCCTCCCACTCCATCCCTGCTTTCCTGACTGCATCTGCCAAATCAGCCGTCGGCTTGCCACAGCTGAATGCCACCGCAAAGGGGATCCTCAGGTTGATCCACCGGTCGAAGTATGCAGGCCTGCCAATCCCCTTGAGCCGGCACTCTGGCTCCAGCATGCTCTGGCAGTCCCAATTCCCCCACGTTACCACGACAAAGCAAAAGCGAGAAGATTTCCTTGTACCCATCTCTTGCAGCCATGCGCCGTGCCTACGAAGCGCCACGGCAAGCTCCATGCCGGCATCGACATCTTTTTGCCGGATACCATTGAGGTCCCTGGCTCCCTGCAGAAGTCCGTCAGTTTGGGGTGCAGCCGTGGTCGGACATAGGTGTGGAATATTGAGGACTCTAGCTGGCCAGTGGAGCCGTTGACGAGCACTGATGAGAACTCAATGATCTCTTGTGGGTTGATCTGCTTTCCCTTCTTACAAGTCGCCTTAAAATCTACTACCACAAAATAGTCCAAATTTTTGCTCGTTTGGTCATTGTGGAAACTGACATTGAAATAATTGTCTCCTTTTTCTGTTTTTATTTCTTCCCTTGTGTAATAGCCACTGGATTGATTATTCACAGATTCATGTTGACATTTAGAATCCCTTTTCTGCTTAACTGGTGGCCTGAAAATGGTAGATAAATGAGAATCTTAGAAAGGATGATATATGTAGCTTGTTTATTTTGAAGAGAAGTAACATATCTAATATGATGACAGAATTGAGGAACAATTTTAAAGCAGCTATGTCTAACAAAATTTATGCAAAATCACTGTGATGTTTTTAATGTATAAAGTGGGTCGAAGGACTTATATATATGTAATTCTAGCAAATTTAATCTTGGTTTGCCACAAATTTAAATGGAAGATATCATAATGGAGCAAAAATAACGTAAGGCTTATGCATGATCAAACTTATAATATATATATGCACAAGATAGGAACCAACATATTCTTGTTGGGGTGATTACTATAATACATTTTCCCATCATGCATTTCAACTTACTCGTCATTGGACTTTTCAGCTGTGGAAGCAGATGGGTGACACCCTTCACTGATGTAACACTCGGGTTGCTGAATAGAATAAAGTAACATATTAAAGAAGAATTTACAAACTCCTATAGCAATATGTAAAACACAACATAGTATCCAATCATCGTAAGGTCATGATAGCACCTTCGCCTGAATATGACAAAGAAACTACTGTGTGTATATCAATTTATTCAAAGAGGTGAAGTATAAAATACTTACGATTGCTACTGATGTACTATTCTCACTAGTTTCTGTGGACAAGTTCGTACTTTCCATTTGATAAAGTCGGTGAAGTATATGCTCTGTAGTTGGCCTTCTACTAGGATTACGGTCAGTGCACTCTAATCCAATCTCAGTGCAAGCTCTTATTTGTTCCAACTCTTTGTTTCCTTCTGATATCCCCACCATGTTCCTCCAATTTTCAAGTATCTATAACCGTAAGTTTTGTGTTACAGAAAGAAGCAATATTTCTTTTGAAGAGAAACGATGTATAAAGTAAAAGAGTTGGCATATACCTTTGATTTTTTTTTTAAAAAAAAGAATTAATTAAAATTAAAATTATTATGCAAACATCATGAGACCTGAATGTTTTCTTTTTGTGACTTCATGAGACTTGAATGTTGGAGCACTCTAAATTTGTAGTTTTTAACAAAAAAACTATTTTTTGTGTTATGCAACCAAAAAAAGAGATGAAGGGCTAACCAGTACTTAATTTGTGAGTATCAAAATATTTTTCTGATAATTGAAGTAGACATTATTAGAAAACAAATTATAAAGTATGCATGCTAAGACCAAATATATTTGATAGGATTAAGCTCTAGCACTTGTATCTTACCTTTCTGCAATTTAATTCCTTCAATAGCTAGTTTGCTTGGCCCTCAAGATGAACATGAGGTGCCTTGGCTCCTAAGGGATAGGATGGCATCTTTGCTTTATGCAAAGTATATGCCAAGTAGTGGTTAGGTGTGGGCAGCTCTATATAGGCTGAACCCTTTCTCTTGTATTCTTGCTTTTGCAACTTTCCAATTCAATCAAAAGGCCATAGTGGGCAAACTGCCCTTTGGCAGTTCTCTATGAGCCAATTGCAACAATATTTATATATGGATATGTTCTGAATTTTTTCTCTAGGAGTACATATTCGCTGCTAAACTAACCACTGTAGGATTCTGTCCCTTCTGCTCATTATCTTAGTGTTATATAGTTGGTAATGTAAATTGCTGGATAATTGACAGAAGTGATAAGTGTACAGATGAAATGATGGAAAAGGGTACAATATGTAGTCAAGTCATGGTAAAATGAAAGTTAGGAGTTGGACTAATGGCAAATGTGCTCAACTAGGAACAACCAAATAACTGTACTTACATTACCAATTTCGGCATACCCTTTTTTCTTTGTCAGTATTTCTGTGATTATAACACCAAGGCTGTATATGTCTAATTTGAATGTGATTTCCCCACTATAGAATTCTGGAGCCATATATCCCCTGCATTAAATTTGTACAATTTGGTCAACGAATGGGAGGAACCACCAGAGTATTGTTCGTACATAACCAAGAAAAAATTCTTTCAAGTGGCTTAATAAACTTACATCGATCCAATCAAATTTGAAGTAACAGCCCGACTTTGGTTTTCATCAAAGCACCTTGAGAGACCAAAATCAGCAATTTTTGGTACCATATTATCATCCAGCAGTATATTGGAAGGTTTGATATCTAGATGTACAATTTTGTTCTCATGAAGGTAATGTAAACCCTCGCAGATACCCTTGATTTTTTTGTATAACTTTGTCCATTCAAGCCATTTAGATGCATCTATAAAGTGAGGAAATAGAGTTTAGTGAGGTATTTGAAATCTGTAATCTCTTGAGTGACTATAAAGAAGATGAGATTATGCAATTTTTTTCTATGAAATATTCAAATGGAATGGTCTCTAATTATGGTAAAAATGCAAAAAAAAAAAATGTTGGGTTCCACATGATCGTACCTTTAATGTAAACATCAAGAGTCCTTGGTAGATATTCAAAGCATAGCAGTCTTTGTTGTACATCTGCCATGACAAATTTCCCATTGTAATTAGCCATTTTACCTTGTGTATCAGCACAGTATCCCAGAAACCGCACAACATTTTGGTGCTTCGCCTTCATGAGACAAGCAACCTCTTGCTGGAACTTATTCTCATGAATATGTGCATTGATCAACTTCTTTACAGCTACCGCGCCATTCTTAAGTGTTCCCTGCACCTCGAAGGACCTGTAGTGTCAGCATTGCCTAGGATAGTTTTTCATCAAAACTCAGATAGTGTTAGCCATATGTAGTACCTTATAAACCACAGCGAACCCACCTCTACCAATTTCTTGATCACAGGAGAAGCCTCCTGTGATGTCTTCTAAAAGTATTAATGGAAGGTCCCTGGGCTGTACATTTTCATCTAATAACATGCTTTCCAGGTCACTTCGGTGAACTCGATTTGGTGATCCATTTGCAGTTACATGTGCCTCTGTATCTTTTTGATACATACAGACTTCTCTATGAACAATTTTGCAAACATATAGGCTGGCCTACTGTGGCATGTGTTTGAGTGGTGTCTCTCCAACATCCAAGGCAAATTTGGTGCCAAACACATGGTGAGCTTTATTTAATTTTAAAAAGTAGCAGGCTTCTGATGACATAGGCTGCATTGTGTGGAAACAACAATATTTTGGTAAAAATTCAGACGATCTCCATCATGTTGGAAGCATAGATCCTCCGATGCAGCAAAAGCAGGCATGCGCATGTGGCTGCAGATTTTCAGCACCTGGACACCATAGTTTGGCTTGCAGCAAACAGAATTAAAATAATCAGAAAAATCATCCAGATTTTGAAAAAATCACCAGGTATTTTACCACTGCGATAACATAATTCAGCAAATAATATTGCAATTCGAATCCTGTATAAAAAAGTGGGATTGAAAAGGGCAGTGCCAATTTGAATATCAGAGCCAAAATTTTCTTTTCCTATAGGCTGCAAAAGTATAAATTTTGATTTGAAAACTTACAAGTTTAACATGTGGATGAGTATATGTATGACCTATTTTGGGATTCTCTTCTTATGTTTCTTTTTTTTAAAAAAATTATTTTTGGAGCATACTCTGTATTCCTATGTGACTGACAAATGTTCCAAAGCTGCAAACATGAACAGGGCAGCCTACTGAGACCTGATTAGTGTGTGCATATAACAAATACATTTATTTATATATGCTAAACAAGGTAGGTACCAATCAGGAAAGAGGAGAAAAAGAAAGGAAGCTACCAATTGAAACGTAGGGAGAGTTATTGACTACCTGAAGAAGAATCCGGCGCTGCGCACTCGAGTCGATGCTTCTTCGTTCTGGCGTTGCCTGCGCGCAGGGATTGGCGTGAGGTCCCCGGATTCAAATTGCATCTGAAACCAAGCAAAGCGGGGATGGATCGATGGGTTATCCGCTTACTCCGGCTTCCGGTGAATGAAGAACGGGTGCAGCGGCCGCCGCACACGGAGAGGACCTGCGGGCTGCGGCAGCGGTGGCAGAGGGGATCGATCAGAGTGCCTGCGGCGGCGGAGGGCCGGCTAGACGGACTACTGGACTAGCGTGTTTGGACTTCGGAGCAAGTCAGCTAGAGAACAGTGGTGTGTCAGTTTGACACTTTGACGAAGAACACGCATTTTTTCTTCATTAGAAAATGGGAAAAAAAACATCTTGGACAGCAGCACCCGAAAGCCTGCTTTTTTTTTTTGCGATTACCACCCTAAAGGCCTGCTGAGGCGGAGCGGTTTGACTTTGCCTCTTTGGACCACGGATTTGGGCCCGAAACGAATCGGGGCCCGTCGGATTTTGATTTGGAAGAAAGTCCATCCGATCTTTCTCAGCTTTTAAAACTACTGTATGTATCTCCTGTTTCGATAATGAATTTTGAGTTTCAAAAAAAAACAATTTGATTTAATATAAGTTCAGGTCAGCCTGGAAGAAAAACAAAATAGACACTTCGCGTTCAGGGTCAAATAGACTTTATCAGGAAAATTAGAAAGGTTTTTTCACAGAAGTATCTAAACATTTTACTAAAAATATGCATTTAAAATATTAAATGAAAAATGATTTGACCTTCGAAAATTCATAAAAACTGTTTAACTTACGAAAATACTGAACTACTTATATCTTTCCCTGAAATCATGTTGTATGATTTTTTTGTTCCTCACTTAGAATTATTTAATTATGAGATGGTCTCCTAAAATATGAAACTAGGTCAAATTTTCGAACAGTGAATGTACACGCAGACAAACATACTTGCAAACAGCCATCGTGAATCAATGTGCAAACTTCCGTGAAAATTGCGAACAATGTTTCCTCAGCAGCAACGCGTCTCACTTAACCTAAGGGAACTGAAAATCAGTTGTTAAATTGGAATTCCTCAAAGAGATGACCGTTGATTACAAAGAAAAATCATACAGTGGCGTCCATATTTCAGTTAAAATCTTCTAAGAAATATAGAATAACAGTGCAGAGTACGATACAACCCTTCACCTGATTGGAAATAATATAAGTTTGGTTGCATCGGCGTGATGGGAACAAAGCTGTTTTGGACGATTATTATGCTTGTCTTAAACTTTGTTTGTCCTGATGTTTTGCATTATATAATATTCCCTTTGTTTCAAATTGTAAATTATTTTAACTTTTTTGTATATCTATTTTGCTATCTATCTAGACATACTTAAGATCTAAATGAAGAGCAACATGGACGTATCTAAAAAGTCAAAGCGAGGATGAATTCGAGATTTCTTTCAATTACCAAAAAAGCATATTGCAAAAAAAAAAGAATGAATAAAGTACAAAGTGAGATCATATGTTTGAATTGGTTAGGACTAATTGTAATTAGTTGACAAATGTTTTGAACCAAATGTTTTTTTTTAAACTGCAAGAACCAAATCTTAGCTGGTTTGAATTAGAGATAATAGAGAAATAGATATCTAGTGGGCCAATTTTTCTCACTACAACAAATACGATGTAATAGTGTTTGTGGGCTCCTTAGCCCTTACTAAATAAACCATTAGATGGGCTACAAATTTAAGTTGGGCTAAAATATTTTGGCAATTTTAGATTTATTTCGGGCTAGGCTAAAAAATTGGGCTGAAATATTTTGTTCCTTGCTTGCTGAACCATTAGATAAGATGGCTACAAATTTTAAAAGTTAGTTGTACCCTTGGAGCCTATCTCTACATGTTCTATTTTGGCACTATTATCAGGGTATTTTTTGGTGTTTTTGTCATTGGTTACCGCTTTTAGCCCAAATTAGTTGGGTATTCTATTGCCAACTACTCCCCGTTCCAAATTGTATGACAATCTTTTACTGCAGTGGTACATGTCAGCACATAGACGAGCCATATGTCGATGCTTCAATATATCTGGTGTGAGCAGACTCTGGGTATTGATAGACCTAATGTTTGTGCCAAAAAGTAGGACATTCAGATGAATTAACTCAATTTCTAAATCATAATATTAAGTACAGAAAAAAGTTTTAGACAATTGAAGATCGAGCATGTTCGCAGCATTAGTCCTACATTTTCCAGGGCCTAACAACGAATTCACCGTAGTTATCCCTTACGTCTATGTATAGTTTAAATTTGTGTAGTTTGTCTATGTATATGTACGTGTTTATGCATAATTCTCATTACTCAGTAGCAAGAAAGGTCATGTGGGGCGCCCGCGCCACCTCCGGTGGCTTAGGTGGGAAACCTAGCCGCCACAAAGCTTCCCCCTTCCCTCCAAAACGGGCCTCACTGCTGCCCGAGCATGCTGCCGGATGCCTAAGTGGCCGCAAGGACGGTGGTGGCAGGGCGTTTCCCACCCTGTGTTGGCAGATCATGCGCCCAGCCAAAGCAGGTGCCAACCGCCAGCGCTCCCAGCCATGGGTTGAAGCGGCCAGGCCGCAGGCCGTGGGCCACAAGCTGCGGCACAACACCCCTAGGCCCCATTTAATGGCGGATTTGTTGTAATGCTTTTTGGTTTTGGCTGTCGGATTTCAGGAATCCACGGTTTTCAATTTCAGGGATGGATAGCACCCGAATTGTTCTTCGGGGCAGATTCAGGTTTTTAGTTCGGGTTTCGGTTTTAGGTGTCCTAAAAGCATCTCCAACAGTTTGGCATTTTTTCTTTGCCATTTGTTGTAGTTTGCCAACTCCTAAAAGGAAATGGAGAGGAGAAAAACAAGCCACCTTCTTTGTTTAAGGCCTCTATAAGTTCACTCCTAATAAAATACTATTGGACCTATAAGGTTCGGACTAGTGCCGTAGAAATTCTTGTCCATCACAAATATTAAAACTGTTTTGTAAAATCTTTCTTTCCGGTCACATGAGAATAATAAAGTATCTAGCTTTTCCTATCTAGACATGTCGAACACGAATAAAAATTTAGCCAAGTCACCAAGACCTTTACTATTCCCAAAAATTACTTTCATTTTGACTCCATCCTATTTTTTTATTTTAACGGTTCTAACATTATGGTGTTTTTTCCTTCTAATGGATAATGTGACTTGTTTTTCTTCAATATAACTTTAAAATCACAGCTCAAGTGATCACTGTCCTCATCCATTACCTCCTCCATCAATTCACCACGTAATTGACCAAGAGTGAAGTTTTCTGTGTCCTCCTCCTCCTCCTCATCAATACTTTCAGAAAACCTTTTTTGTTTCAGATTCTATGTGGCTCAAACTTATTGTTTGAAAATCCATTTCAATCACCATGTTGTTCTTAATTAATATAACAAAAAGGTTAAAATTGAACAAATCCATTTTTCACTCAGCAAATATTCCCTTATAATTCAGAACATTCAACAATTGGAATAATATACTATTAAAGCAATTAAAAGTATGTACAATAATATATAGGGAAGACGGATGACCAAGAATGCTGACACTAAAGACAAGAAAATGATTATTAGACTAATACAACTAGGAGAATACCCCGCGCGTTGCCGCGGGAATTTCTTTTTTCAAATAAGTTTTTAATATATAGCATTGCTATATGATATCCTAGGTACTGTGCATATATATGAGCTTGGTTTGCAATTTATTGCATTAGATCTCGTAAAAATTAGTAATCTAATATAGAAGAATAGTCAGTAGAATATTAGATCAGGTTATTAAAAAATGAGTGATAAAACAAAGAGCATGCTAGAAAAAAAATCATCGAAGCCCAACCATCCAGCACCACGCATCTTCCTGACCTCCTTCGGCTTTGCCCACCAAAGCTACCTAGCGCAGCAGCTTGTCTGCGAACGGATCAAGCTACGTCGATTGAGATCAGCTATCGACTTCTTCCCCCACCTAATTACAGTATTCAACCTCATACGACGGCAGACGCCAGGAATGTAAAGAAAATCAGCGGGGCTCACTGAGGAAGCGTAGGACGTTGAGATCGAACCGGTGATGGCTCTGAGGCAGGACATGTAACAGGTTTGCCTCCAATTTACCTATGTGGCCTTCTCCATCTGCAAGAACTTGTCTGAGGCCACCGTCCACCTCGGACCTCCGTGCCTGCGTGTCCTCGGGGCTGCCGGCCTGCGTGTAGTCGCTGAATCAAAGGAGGAGGAATTGAAACAGACTTACCATCTTAGGTGTTGCTTCGATGGATTCATCAAATTTAAAGGCTCTCAGTGTTGTGGGTGGAGGAAGGGGACTAAAGAGGGAGAGCAAAGACAGCCGGCGGATAGGAAACAGAGAGGTGCCTGACGCTTGAGCTTCAACTGCATGATTTAGAGCTTAGTGATTTGTGGGACCCTCTAATGATGTGGCATAAGGAAAAGCTAGCTAGTGGGCATTAGCTTTATAGGAGTTTAGGATTAAATATAAAATCTAAGGAGTGTGACAAAGAATACTTAAAGTATCAGAACATATAGATAGATGGCCCCAACTAATAAAATAATCCAGCTAGATCAATATCCTCACATGTTTCACTTGTCGAGACCGGCAAGGAAAAAGAAAGGTTCTTACAATTGCATACACTTGGTGGAGAAAGCGGTGGAGGGAAGCTTGCGTAGAGGAAACTACGGCGTCTTTCGTCATATACGTCGTTGATCCCTTCTGGAGGCACAGAGGAGGAGGAAACGTCGTTCAGCGTGATCTGCTGCATCTTTTCCAAGACAAGATTGGTGCTATTTATCTTCTCAACAAGCTCTGCTCAGTGGGGCTGGGCTGCCATTAAATCTGTCACCAGGGCTGATCTAGGCTTGCAAGTTGACGATCTAGGCTTGTTGTTGGTGCTCGGTGCTGCCGTGGTGGTGGGACCGGGGGTGGTGTGGCCTCGTGCTCTGCCATGGTGGCAGAGACGGTGGTGTACGCCGCTCCTTGCACCGTTCTGGTGTTGCCATGGTGGCAAGACCGGTGGTGGTTTGTGGCCCGCGTACCCTGCCATGGTGGCAGGGCAGGTGGTGCACAACCGCTCTTTGCTCTGTTCCGCTCCTGGCTTGGTGGGTTGGCGTCCAGCGTGATCTTCAAGGTGAAAACCTAGCCCGGTTGGGCAGGCAACGGTGGCGCTATGGCGTCGCTATCCCTCTTGAGGGCGTTGCCTTTGAAGTCCACGCCATGGTGACGCCGCTTCGTCGTGCCGTGCCTTCGCTGCGCCGGTCGTCGCGCCACGCCTTTTTGTGCTTCATGTCCGCACCTAGGTTTGCCGGTTAGTGTCCGTGGTAGCTGCGGTTTCTCTTCCTCCTCGCCCGTGGTCCGGGGCTTTGGCTCCCGTGACTCGGAGGAGCGTTACTTTGCCACCGTGGATGCGTCTCCGCCGTGTTGGTCGTTGAGGTCGGCGAGGTGGGGACGGATGCATGGCCGTTGGGAGTGGCTCCGACCACCGCTACCTAGGTGTTGTGTTCTTTTGTTGTTTTAGGTGCGGCTTGCTGGGGTTGTTAGGCGGAGGTCACCCCCCTCTTCATATTTCTTGCTTTGTGTTGTGTTGAGGATTTCGCTGGTAATCCATGGATTACCTGCGACTCCTTTTGTATCATGTTTGTGTAGGTCTTTTGACCATTCCCACTTCTCTTAGAGCAATACGTGCAATGCACGATTTCGAAAAAAAAAGTTGACGACTGCATAAATCATCCAGGCCAATGCATCCATGGTTGCTTCTACTGGACAGTGTACAGCAGAAGTGAGTTGCTCAAGCTTGACATGGACACTATGGAGTTCTCCAAATATGACCTCCCTCCTGATCATAACAACAGAAGTATTGCCATTGTGGAGTCAGGGGAAGGCAAGGTTGCGATGTTTAGTAAACTTCGTCAAGGGCCTGTGGAATATTACACCTTTATGCAAAATGGTGTTGACAAGTCCCATAAGTGGCATTTGAAGAGGACCATCCCATTGCCTGCCCATAGTCCTAGAAATTGGTTTATTAGTGGTCAAGCTTATTATGGATATGTTTTCCTAATACAAATTATACAAGAACAGGGCAAAATATATTTAGAGTATTTCTCTCTTGATGTTAAGTCTAACAATATTGAAAGAGCTTGTAGGACAAGTAGTACAATTATTTCCAAGCCATATTTTGGTTTACCACCATCTATGTCACCAAGGAGGATTCAAGGAGGACATGGAGAGGTACGTAAGTCTTGACTTTTGTGGTTCACAGACCATCAAAATTATTATCGTGTGAATGTGATGCTGGAATATCTTTAATTTTGTACAGCAGCAATTGTGAGTTTATCCAAGTCTTAGATCTTTATCTTCACCACATAGTGTGCTTGCTATTAGACAATCTACTTAAGTTAGAGACTTCTAGTCATCAGTTTATATTAGCATGATTTTCTTGTGCTAGTAGTCTTAGCCCATTAATGATCTGCTTGTGCTTTGATAACTATTTTCATGGAGCCACATCCCAGAGTGACAGTAGTCAACACACACATTGTTGACATATGTTTAGTCTGGGTACTATTTATTGATTTCAGTTTCGATAATGAGGTCCTTATATCTGTTCACTCCCTGCTTCCTGCCTAAGCAAATGCTCTAAACATTTACTAAATCTTTTATCTGTTCATCACTTGGCATTACTTTATGGAACTCCATGGTTTTCTAGTATTTGTAATGTGATTGCGACCGGCACGCCTAGTCACAATTTAAAGTTACTAATTATGTTTATGATTCCTTAGAGCAACTGAGCTGAGTGGTGATACTATATATACTAGTGTTTCCCAAACAACATTGTCAGCAGATGGTCTTCTCAATATGTTCGCTATAAAATACTCATTTATCAGCCTAGCTCAAACACACAAACCTTGTCAGCAGATGGGTTTCTGCCTATTCTTCTGTTGGGACCCCAATCTCAGTGCCATTCCTTGTTCAGTCTAGCTAGGGTTGGTCGCACAAGCCAATTTATTTGGGAGCTACACTATGTCAACTTTGTCATACTTTTGTAACATAATGCAAACTTAAATTGATCATGTGTATCTGTGTGGTTTCTACATTAGTGCTTACTGTAACAAGATTGTCCCCTCTCGTATAAAAAAACTTGTTGGTTTTATGCATCTTTTCCTTCTGAGCCATTGACATCGAGCTGAGTTGAACTGAACTGTGAATAGTCCACCCTTGAAAATCACTGTACTGTGGAAAACCCTTCAAGTAAATGTTTTGGAAGGATCTGCTTTCTGCCTTTGCGTTTCCTGCGAGAACTGATCATACTGATGCTTACAATGTGATTGCTTCCCACATGCTGCAGAGTGCTTGGAGATTGAATAAGACTGTTGACGAAGCAAATCTGAATTCTGACGTAGAAGAGCGATGTCTTCCCCAGCTCAAGCATACTATTCCAAATTATTCCAAATGCCTCTAGCTTAAGCATATTCTGAAGCTCGAAAAGTGTGGAACTTGTGGAGCATGTCGCACGGCAATTAATTGGAATATTCACATTGTGATTTTTTTAATCTCAAATACTAATGGCATGTTGGCTGTTTTGAACTTTTTATGAGCTGGACTTTTCGTGTAGTAAAACTTGCATGCTGCTCGTAGTGTTAATAGCTGTCATTGCCATATTCCTAGTTACAGATCTATCTATTTGGATGTGGGGTAACCCGTGTAAAGTGGTCATGCATTAGCTTCTAGAATTGATAGATTAATTGCACAATAAATTTAATTCAAATGAATTTACTTTCCTGATAGGTAATGTAGATATTTTTCCTGTCGGCTGTCACGTTAGGATGGGACAGGACTATTCCTGTCGATTGTCATGTTAGGATAGGACAGGACTATTCTTGTCGATTGTATTCCTTACAGCAAATTCATGATGGATATGCAGTTAGGATTTTAGGTTTGATAGGTTAGACACAGGTCGTTAGGAACTACTGTCAGGAAAAGTGTCCTGTTGGCTGACCGTTAGGAAAGACAGGTTATTCCTATCGAGCTGGCCAACGAGTGCTAGACCGAGTGGTCGAGTGTGTTTCCTGCGGCACCCTAGGTCCTGGGTTCGATCCCTGGGTGGGACGAATTTAGGAACCGGCTTGCGGACGCCAGTGAGTGCGCTTCGGTGCCGCATCGCTCCACTGTGCCGGCTGGGTTAAAAAAACCCCCTTGCTACTGGGGCAGGGTTCGAGGGGTTTCTCGGTCGGGGGCTGAAGTCTTGTCTTCTAAGTCTGGTCTCACCTATGTGACCGTTGTGTGAGCGCAAGTGTGCCGCACAGCCATAGGAACCGGCAGACGCTTAATATCGTGAGGGGAGTCTTCCCCTCACAGGAATAACTTTCGTGATAGTTTCTTGATGGTTAATGGCCGTCAGGAAAAAGTTATAGTCTACTTGTTCGAACTGGCATATATGTGTTACAAATTAGTGAGAGATACTCATAGTGAGGTTTCACACCGCAAAAATAGTAGTTAGTTCTTTGACCCTAGGTCGAAAGTCTAATTGAACAAGACATACTTGATATATGATAAGAGTAGGTAGAAGATAAACATTTTTGGCACAATTGGTGCAATTGCGTCGAGGTTCACAATTTTAGTATTTTGGAAAGACCTTTGCCGAAAAATGTTACCAAGAAAGTTCAGAACCTACAACTATATGATTATCGTAGCTTTGCAAGCGAAGATGTAGTTTCACAAGCGAAGATGTCGTTTCAATGAAATTTGCTTAGAGCCAAGAATAAGTGAGAAATACTCACGAAGAGATTTTGCAACTGCAAAAGGGAAGTTGGTTCTTTGCCACCAGTATTTCCCATGATTATATTATACTAGATATATTTTGTTTTTGAAAAAAATATTCTTATCCTATATCTCTATATAGTTCATACCCACTAAGTAATTAATGTTAGCTAAAGCTCAGGTCTCGTGCTTCCAAGTCACTTCTCTTTTGGGACCATCTGATCTTCATCCAGTTTTCCCCCTCAGCCGTCAGATCACCCCGCAAACACCTCCACCCAGCAGCCCAGCCTAAGATTCGTTGTGACCAGCCGAAGAGTTATTCATTTGATTTTCACCACCTCCTTCTGCACACTAGTGGTCAATCAATGCAAGAAATCCATAGTATCCGTCATCCGCTACCATCCCTTTGACTCCGCCTTGACATACACCAGCACGTACATCATATGTGTGATTAAGCATCGAACGAACAGGCACAACCATTATTTTTACATGGCTTTATTTTTCTGCTGCAAACGCATAAGAAAACTGAATCGCCGTCATCATCAGTTTTAAATAGTCGTGTGAGAAAGGAGAGACCTTCACCGCCTTGTGTCAAGGCCCCGGCCTACCGATGGCTTGGGTAGTTCACATTCACAGTTGGGTGGGTGGATCTCGGCCTGATGTGTGGAGGATGAGCGGCAGTGGAGATGGAGAGAGCGCAGCTAACGCGATGGGGTGTGGTGCCATGACCCATGAAGCGAAGCGCATAACTCCGGGTTGGTCCCAAATCAGAAGACTATCTGTTGGATGCGGTACTAGTCATACTATTATAATAGCATAATACTCCGTATATGACAAAAAAAAGTAGTGTAATATAATAATAATGTGTTAAAAGTGTGTGACGACAAGGCAGCACTCTCAGCTTTTCTCCAACACTACAGTCTTCGAAAAGAAATGTTCATGAAGAGGTGAGCCTGGAGCTTTGCTTGGGGCTTGGCATGGGCCAGAGGTTTGGGAACGTGGGTCTCCAGTGTTGTTTCGGTCTTAACTGTTTTACGGGCCAACATTCCTGGAGCTGGGCTTGAGATGGGCCCTGGCCCGGCCCATGAACTTACTCTTTCACGAGGTCTGCACACATGCAGGCGTACCCAAATCCGTTCCTACTATACTACTCCGGCGGCGGGATCTGGAGGGACGTCGGCCATGGCGTCTCCGTCGGGTACTCTGCGGGTCCTCCCCAGCCTCGACGCCACGGAGCCCGAGAGGCCGCCGCCGGCGCTCCTGCACGATGTCCTCGAGGAGATCTTCCTGCGCGTCGCCTCCCCCGCGGACCTCGCCTGCGTCTCCTTCCGCGGACTCATCAGCAGCCCGTCGTTCCTCCGCCGGTGTAGTGTAGGCCGTCGCAGTGTGCGAGCCCCTGTTCCGGCGATACCTGCGGCTGCCTCCCATCACCGACGACCTGTTCGCCTCCGTCGGCCTGGACAACAAACAAATGTACTATTCCGGGGCCGCCTTGATCCCTTCCGGAGGCACGGAGGAGGAGACGTCGTTCAGCGTGATCTGCTGGATGTTTTCCAAGACAAGATTTGCGGTATTGATCTTCTCATCAACAAGCCCTGCTCACTGGGCTGCCGTTAAATCTTTCAGTTTGGGTGATCTAGGCTTGTCTGGAGAAGATGGCCCTAGAAGAGCTATATCTTGTTCGTGCCAATCCTATGGTTGCTTCTATTGGAAAGTAGACTGCAGTCGCGGCAGAAACAAGTTGCTCAAGCTTGACATGGACACTATGGAGTTTTCCAAATATGGCCTCCCTCGTGGTCACCAAAGATGTATCACCATTGTGGAGTCAGGGGAAGGCAAGCTTGGAATGTTTAGTGCCACTTATGCAGAGTGGCACTAAGAAGTCCCATAAGTGGCATTTGAATAGTACCATCCCATTGCCTGTTGGTAGTAATTTTTTTATTGCTGGTCAAGCTGAAGGATATGTTTTCCTAACACACATTATAGATGAACAGGATAAAACATATTTAGAGTATTTGTCTCTCGAGGTTAAGTCTTACAATATTGAAAGAGCTTGTAGGACAAGTCTTAGAATTATGTCCTAGCCGTATTTTGGCTTCCCAGCATTTATGTCACCAAGGAGGATTCAAGGAGGACATGGAGAGGTATGTCTTCACTTTTGTGGTTCACAGACCTTTAAAATTATTGTTGTGTGAATGTGATGCTGGAATTGCTTTTATGTTTGTACAACAATGATTGTGGGTTCATCCAAGTCTTAGACTTTATGGTCACCAGCATATAGTGCGCTTGCTTTTGGACAATTTGCTTAAAGTTCATATTAGCATGATTTTCTTGTACTAGAAATCTTTGTTGTAGCAAATGGAAAGCTCATTCATTCAATTTGTTGGATGTGTGTTTTCTACATTAGTGCTTGCTGCAATTAGATTGTTACCTCTCGGATACAAAAAAAAAAAAAAATGTTGGTTTTATGCATCTTTTCCTTCTGAGCCATTGACATCGAGTTGAGCTGAACCTGTGAATATTCCACCCTTGAAAGTACTATGCCTTGTCACTCTAACTGTGGAAAATGCTGCAAGTACGTGTTTTGGAAACATCTGCTTTCTGCATTTGGTGTTTCCTGCGAGAACTGATCATATTGATGCTTACAATGTGATTGCTGTCCACGTGCTGCAGAGTGCTTGGAGATTGAATGGGACTGTTGACAGGGCAATTGAATTTTGATGTCCAAGATTGATGTCTTACCCAGCTCAAGCATATTATTTTGAATGCTCAAGCATATTCAGAAACTGCAAGTGTGGACAGATTTGCAGGAAGGAGCTTGTGAAGTGTATCGCACGGCAATTGGAATATTCACGTTGTGATTTTTTTTATCTGAAATACAAATGGCAAGCTGGCTGTTTTGAAATTTGTATGAAAGGTTGCTTGACCTGGACTATGCGAAAAATCATTCTAATTGATGGGAAAAAATATTGAGAATGATCTCTTGTTAACTTATGTAACTGTGTTAATATTTCACTGAGAATTGGGAATGATGTCAACTTGTATAACTATTCGCACAATTGAACAGAAAAAAAAAAATCATTGCGACTCACGTTGTGGATCCTCATTGTTGTATATAAATTTAATAGTAGTGGGAAAGAAAAACGAAGTCTCATGTATTGGGTGATTTTACATTCATACATGTAGGTGCCCATGACTACCTCATTCGAATTATTTCTTTTCTTTTCTTACCCAATTGAACATATGATTTCGAATGCCAAAACGATAATTTTTCAACGAAGTGCTGATTTCTAAACTTGCTCAGACCAGTCCTCTTCCTTCGTGAGCCTGGAGCCTGGGCCACGGTCTAACTGTTTTACAGGCCAACATTCATGGATGACCATGTTCTGGTAATGAACTCAAAGCTGGACTTGAGGATGGGCCCTGGCCCGGCCCATGAACCCTTACTCTTTCACGAGGTCTTCGTGTCCAGAGGCGTACCCAAAATCCTTCCGTGTTGCTAAAAAAAAAGAAGGGTGATGCTACCGAACGAACGTTCTAACATAGAACGCTCCTGGGCCTGGCCCATCACCTCGCAGGAAAACACATACACACGCACGCACCCACGCTCGAAACCACAAACACATCCCCCGCCTCGGCCACCCTCCTAGCCGCCCCATCGACAGCACGCAGCATCCCGCCGCGGAGCATACCACCATCGTCCCCCCACCCCTGCTAGCGTGGCCCTGCTCCCCTGTGGCCGGACCTTCGCCATCGCTATCCCGTGCCTCTGAAACAATAGAAGACAACAAATGAAACAAAAATCGCTGCTGAAAAAAAACAAAAACAACAAGCAACGTGAAACAAACGGAACAATGAACAAAAAAAACAGAAGGGAGATTCAAAAATGAAATAAAGAAGAATATAGAGTTGAAACATCAGATTACAAACAAAAGAAACAAAAAAATTGATCAAATTAAATTGAAATCATATATTGAAACAAAAAAATGTGAAACAAAAAGGATTGAGAAACTGAAACAACATCAACACATGAAAAGAAACAAAACAAAAGTTATTGGTACCACAAACATTGAGAGGAAACGAAGAAAGATCAGTTAGAAACAAATGAAAACACCCTAGTGAAACAAACGTGGTTCTATGATGCACCAAACGCAAATGACCTTCTGAAACACACAAAGAATCAATGGAGGGGAGGTGAAGGGGTGCTCGCCGGAGTTGGAGAGGAAGAGAGAGGAGAGAAGAAGAAGAGAGGAGGCCTACCCGGATCCGCCGCAGCCGCTGCCATGGCTGGGCTCTGCGTGCCGAGGCTCCCGCCGGCGAGGACGGCATTCGGGAACGCCTCCACGGCGGCCTTCATCACCTCGAGCACGGGCGATACCGAGCCTGCTCCATGAGCACACCAGAGAGGAACGCGAGGCTCTGCTTCATGCCGCAGAACGCGGGCCGGATGCGCGCCGCGGTGGCGGAGACGCTCCCCTGCTAACTCGCTTGGTGGAGGAATTGGCCGGAGTCGAGGAAGACGAGGCGGTACGCGGTTGGACGGCCGCGTCCAGGGCCGGGCGGGCGTGGTCCAAGGCCAACGACGAGCGTCGCGAGCTCATGAGGAACAGGCTGTATGCTGTAGATGCCGCCACCGCCGCTCCCGTGCCGCCTTGGCCGTGCGCGCGCCACAATGGTCGCAGCGCCGCCGGGACAGCGTCGGGCCACGGGACGGGCGCCAGGAGCCTCAATGAACGGGGGAGCGCGGGAGCGGCGGGCGGGGGGGCGCGGGACCGGATCCGGCGCCCGGCGGTGGCGCCAGCTCGCCGGTTTGGGCAGCGGCGTCGCCGGCGGCGGCCAAAGGCGTTGCGGTATTTTTTTTTCCTCCTTCCTTCGAGCGGTTGCGGGTGAGGGTGACGGAGGGGACGAGGATAAGGTGCGCTGCCTATTCTAGGAGGGTGGGCGGCGGTTAGGCCCAGTGGGCTGTTGCCACGTTCTACTGTTAGAACGTTTGTACAATAGCATTACCGAAAAAAGAAAGAAAAACCCAAATCCATTCCTACTGTACTACGGCGGCGGCTCGATTCCCTCCCTCCCTTCGCTACAATAGCGTTACCGAAAAAAGAAAGAAAAACCCAAATCCATTCCTACTGTACTACGGCGGCGGCTCGATTCCCTCCCTCCCTTCGCTAGCGGCGGGAGCGGGAGGGACGTCGGCCATGGCGTCTCCGTCGGGTACTCTGCCGGTCCTCCCCAGCCTCGACGCCACGGAGCCGGCGAGGCCGCCGCCGGCGCTCCTGCGCGACGTCCTCGAGGAGATCTTCCTGCGCGTCGACTCCCCTGTGGACCTCGCCCGCGCCGCCGCCGCGTGCGTCTCCTTCCGCGGCGTCATCAGCAGCCCGTCATTCCTCCGCCGGTACCGCGCCGCCCACCCGCCGCTCCTTCTCGGCTTCGTCAACCGAGACGGCCTCCACCCCGTCGAGGCGACCCATCCCTCCGCGGCCGTCGCCCGTGGCGTCGCCCGGAGCTTCGACTTGTCCTTCCTGCCTCATGGTGCGCAAGGTGGGTGTGTTTGTGTCAATGATGTCCGCCATGGGCGTGTCCTCGTCGGATGCAAGGGCAGCTGCGGGTGTTGCCACCGCCGTTACTGGGACATCGCGGTGTGCGACCCCGTGTTCCGGCGATACCTGCCGCTGCCTCCCATCACCGACGATCTACTCGCCTCCGTCGGCCTGGATAACAAAGATATGCTCTGTTCCCGGGCCTCCTTGATCCCTTCTGGAGGCACAGAGGAGGAAGCTTCGTTCGGTGTGATCTGCTATATGTATTCAAAGACAAGATTGGCGGTATTTATCTTCTCATCAACAAGCCCTGCTCACTGGGGTGCCGTTAAATCTATCAGTTGGGCTGAGCTAGGATTGCCTGAAGAAATTGACGACTGCCTGAATCAGCCAGGCGAATACAGCTATGGTTGCTTCTACTGGAAACTGTACGGAAGAAATGAGTTGCTCAAGCTTGACATGGACACTATGGAGTTTTCCATATATGACCTCCCTCCTGATCATCACCGGAGAACTATTGCCATTGTGGAGTCAGGGGAAGCCAAGGTTGCAATGTTTAGTACACTTGGTGAAGGGTCTGTGGAATATTACACCTATATGCAGAATGGCGCTAAGAAGTCCCATAAGTGGCATCTGAAGAGTACCATCCCATTGCCTGACCATGGTCCTAGATATTGTTTTATTGATTGTCAAGCTGAAGGGTATGTCTTCCTAGCACAAATTATACGTGAACAGGATAAAACATATTATATAGAGTATTTCTCTCTGGAGGTTAAGTCTTACAATATTGAGAAAGCCTGTAGGATAAGTGGTAGAACTAGATCTGTGCCGTATTTTGGTTTCCCAGCATCTATGTCACCAAGGAGGATTCAAGGAGGACATGAAGAGGTACGTAAGTCTTCACTTTTGTGCTTCACAGACCTTTAAAATTATTAGCGTGTTAATGTGATGCTGGAATTGCTTTATGTCTGTACAACAATGATTGTGGGTTCATCCAAGTCTTAGATCTTAATGGTCACCGCGTAGGGAGCTTGCTATTGGACAATCTGCTTAAGTTAGAGACTTGCAGTCAGTTCATGTTTGCATGATTTTCTTGTGCTACTACTCTTTGTTGTACGTAGCAAAGGGAAAAGCCCATTCATGATCTGCTTGCTTCGTACAGTTGTTACCATGTGGGGGAGCCTTGTACTCTGAAAACCATTTTCATGGAGCGCATCCCATAGTAATAGACTGATAGTAGTCGACAAATCATGAATTAAATCGAAAAGGACAAGCACATCCCACAGTGAAGGTAGTCAACACATTGTTGACATGCGTTTAGTATGGGTACTATTTATTGATTTCAGTTAGGATAATGTGGACCTTATATCTGTTCACTCCCTGCTTCCTGCCTAAGCAAATGCACTAAACATTAACTAAAGCTTTTATCTATTCGTAAATTGACATAGCTTTATGAAACTTCATGGTTTTTTAATATTTATACATGTGATTGTGATGGGCATGCCTAGTCGCAATTTAAAGTGATTAATTATATTTATGATTCCTTAGAGCAACTGAGCTGAGTGGTGGAAACCATATATAGTAGTGTTTCACAAACCACGTTGTCAGCAGATGGTCTTCTCAATATGTTTGCTGTAAAATACTCATTTATCAGCCTAAGCTCAGACACACAAAGCTTTATGGAACTTCTGCCTATTCTTCGGTTGGGATCCCAATCTCAGATGCTATTCCTTGTTCAGTCTTGCTAGGGTTGGTCGCACAAGCCAATTTAGTTGGGAGCGTCAACTTTGTCATATTGTTGTAACATATTTGGAAACTTAAATTGATGATGTGTATCTGTGTGGTTTCTACATTAGTGCTTACTGCAATAAGGTTGTCACCTCTTGGATAAAAAACATGGTGGTTTTATGCATCTTTTCCTGTCAGAACTGATCATATTGATGCTTAAAATGTGATTACTGCACAGGGCAATCTGAATTCTGATGTACAAGATTGATGCTTAAGCATATTATTCTTGAATGCCCTCGGTTCAAGCATATTCCAACGCTGCAAAACTGTGGAGAGATGTGCAGGAAGGAACTTCTGAAGCTTGTTGCACGGCGATTGAAATTTGTATGTAAGGTTGTTTCTGCTTGAAATTGTTACACTATTATGAGTCTTGGTCATGTCTTACAATCGATTCATGTGGATCAGAAACTTATGTTGTGTAACTATGCACACAATTATTGATGGAAAAAAAATTATTGAGAATGGTCTCTTGTTAACTTATGTGACGTAACTATGCGAAAAATCCATTGAGATTTGAGAATGACATCTTTTTAACTTATGCAACTATTCGCACAGTTGAACAGGAAAAAAAAGTTCATTGAGACGGACATCTTGGGCATCTATCTCGAAACATATCTCAGATTCACGACACGAGTAAATGCAAAAGTCTCTCACGTACTGGTTGATTTTACATTCATACATGTCACGAGTTTGTAATAGGTTCCCATGGCTACCTCATTTTGGAACATCACTACTGTTTTTTTTTTTTCAATTGAACATAGGATTTCCAATGCCAAAACCATAGTTTTACAAACGAAGTGCTGTTTTCTGAATTTGCTCTCTTCATTCATGTTCACTCAGCATGCAACTGTTCGTTCAAATATGTGTAGCAGCAAATCTAAGGAGAATATAAAGAGAAGGAATGAGACATCATGTTACTAGAACCTTGCCATGACTATTGTTGCTGGCACGGGTGCATCGTGAGGACAAAAATGTCCACCAAAGTTAACTTTAACAGTTTCCTGTTACGTCGTATGCACACATCAGAATTACAGAACACACACCACTCAAAAAACAAGAACAAAATCTATGCTATACATGTTTCTCTCCACCTATATGACGCCTCATTGTATGCACAAATCATGCCGCATCTTGAGTTACACATCCGAACACTTAGCACCCTGGCAATGACTGGGCTGATGTCATGTCAGACAAACTGGCATCTGAATCACCACAGCGTCTCAGGTAGGACTGCCGCAAGGACTGAGCTGATGATGGGCCTGCGGCCACATTTGCATCCAACTGAAGCTGTTGTGGCAATGACTGAGCTGACATCATGTCAGACAGACTAGCATCTGAATCGCCACAGCCTCTCAGGTAGGACTGCCGCAAGGACCGAGCTGATGATGTGCCTGCCACCACATTTGCCTCTGACTGAAACTGCTGTGGCGACCGAGGGGCCATGGTAGACAGGCTTGGCCCTGATTCTCCACATCGCCTTAGGTATGACCCATGCTGGCTGGAGCCTCCAAGATAGTAGTAGCTTGAAGATCCATACCCAGAATTCGAGATGTAGGGTGAACTGACATGTGGACTGGGCGATCCATGCCGAGAATGGGCCGATTGGGGCAATGAATACCTTATACTGATTGGTGGAGAGAGGTGGCTGCCAACAAGGGAATGTGTCGATGACAAATGTGAGATGCGAGGGTGGGGAGATGACATATTTGCAAGGTCTGCAGTGCTTCTACTTGTATGAATGCCAGGTAAGTTTGTGTGAGATCTAAAGGGGTTGGGAGAGTGAGGGGTACTAGAAACAGAGTAAGCACGAGAAACCGAGTGTGATGAAGGATGCCGGCTTATTGGCCTTGGAGGGGAGGCTGCCACACTCGACCTGAATGAAGATGGTTGAGAAGGTAACCGAACAGCAGAAGAAAGCAAGGGGGTAGCCTCCGTGGCAGGAAGTTCTGATACTCCACTCATCGCATCTCGCTTGCATACAGGACAGAATGTTCTCCAAGAAGTTAGCCACAAGTCCACACAAGCTGCATGGAACTCTGCAAGGCAATGGAAAAAAATATGTCAATTTGCAACTTTACACATCCCATTAGAGAGCACAATTTGTTTTTAAACAAGGGTACACATTACACTTCATTCAGGGCAATAACTTGTTTTCCCCATCAATTGAATTTGCAGTATTCTCGATGCCTAAGGATAAAAACTCAAAACTATTACATGAAAACACTTGCCTTACATTCAGTAATAAATCAAGAAAATCTGCAGTGTTCTCTAAACATAAGCATTAAGTGATTACTACAAGGAAAGGGATGCCCAATGTCCCCACACCAATTAAAATTAGTTTATTTAATGAACTTACCACATATTTCTGTTACATTTTTAAATTACTGCTTTGTTTTGTCTAGTTCTTGTTCAGTTTCATACAGATGTTGCACAAGGTTTTGTTCCTTTTCATCCTAAATCAGAAGACTGTAAAGTATAAAGTTTGTTCCTTTTCATCCTAAATCAGAAGACTGTAAAGTATAAAGTACAGTATAGCAGATCAGTTGGATGCGGTAGAGTCCTGTCATACTATTATAGTAGCATAATATGACAAAAAAAGAGATAAGGTGTTAAAGGTGTGACAAACATACTGTGACGACAAGGCAGCACTCTCAGCTTTTCTCCAACACTGTAGTCTTCCAAACAAATGGCACACATTGACGATGTGCAGTTATCTTCTTGCACTTTTGTGAAAATAAGACTTGGCATTGCCTTAACTAATTGACTGCTCATTCCATGGAACTCTCTAGCTTCTGGAATTCTAGGGTGGTCTCTCCTTATTCGATGCCTTCTCACAAAGAAACACGTAGCTAATACAGCAGACATGGCAAGCAGTGATATGAATGAGATTGCCATGATTGACCAGGCTGAGTTCTCGAATGTAGGTAGTATCCACACCTCTATATCAGTATGGCCTGAAAATTTCTTCAACACCTCTCCTGAGGCCTTCGAAATGAAAACAGCATATATATGTATGCCACTTGAGCTTCCAGCCACTGCAATATTTCTAGTTAGATAGAGAAGGTACATAATCAATTGCCAATATAAATTAGTGGAATGAAATTGCATCCAGTTATGCAGTTACTTTTGGTTGTATATTTGAGCATGATCATCAGCAATGAATGTTTTGACTAATTTTTAAAGAGCAGAGCTGAGAGCAATTAGCTTGTGCACCAGTCTTGTCTCTACTTAGTCATGGCTATCTATTCATTCACAATGCTCTAGATAAAGTGCATCATGCATCTACACAAGTTGCACTAAAAAGAAAATGAAAAGGAGCAAGTGCAAGTGACAAGGAAAATTACTTGAAACCAGGACCCCACTATTTTCATTGTCATACACAATTGCAGCTTTGAATCCAGCATCCTGTGCATTTTTTACTTTCTCATCAAATGTGCATCCACCTCTTACAATTAATGCAAAGGAGATTGAAGGCCCTTGGCTGCCTTGATTGTTAACGGGCTGCAGGCATTCAACGGTTCAGAAGCATAAACTAAGCCATTGACTCCTGACCCTTTCACTCCTGGAGCTGCAATCCAATTGAAATGGCATGTTTGAATCCTTATGGAAAATAAAGAAAAATGAAGCGTACTACACAATCAAAAGCCCAAGCCTAATGTTAGTAACTCATATAAAGCAGCCACACGAGCATGATAGTAGACACTGCAATGGACTCACTCATCACCATGAATTAGTCTACAGTGTAAGCAAGAAGGTCAAACATAACACCTAAATTGAGCATATTGGCAAGCCATGCAAACAAAAAATTTAAATTAAGTAGCATACAATGCTGGCAGTTGATCAGACAAAATTAAATGATTGTAAGGAGTGCAGGACTCACAAAAGCTTGCCTCAATGTCATCAAAGGACAAGGTCAGATTATTCCCCAGTAGCACAACATTGGCATCTCCCATCGGAGCCATGAGACAAATAATAACACAAAGAACAAGAAATCTACTCTTCATATGGGCAATCTCCAAAGAAAATGTAACTCCTTTTTATGAAGCACAAGCACATAAGTGACAGGACGGAGAGCCAAATAAATACTTCAAATGCTCCAAATAAGCATCTCCAAGTGCAGCTAATTGCTTACACCTGCCAGCAGTACCTGTGGGTCAGAAAACAACAAATCAGGTTCATTTCATTCCTGAAGGAATTTTGAGTGGAAGTTGGAGATATTAATATTTCTGATTTAGTAGAAGGAACAAAACTATTCCATTCTGTTTATATTTCCACAATTGGCAAGGCAAGAGCCCAGGGGCGGAGCTAAGTTATGGCCAAAGTGGGCCATGGCCACCCTGCCAATGTGATTTTTGCACCAGTTAAACAGTAAAATCAATACTGTTCACTATTGTTTAATTCACAAAGCTATGAACTGGCCCCTCCTATTTCTATGGTCAAGCTCTGCCACTGCAAGAGCCAATCTTCCAGAACTATGTAGTCATGAAACACAATAAGTACAACTCGGCTCAATGCCCTTCCCTAAGAAATTGAACTATAACGAAAGCAGAAATTGACATGGTATGGCACTGAGCTAGAAAATATCGAATCTTAAACAATCTACCGATGTTAGAACTCAACAATAATCATGGTATTAAGCACACAATGCTAGATAATGACAGTACAGTCCAAATCTGGAAGATAAAGCTGGATGGTTTCGAGTCAATGTAAAGAAGAAGTGGACGGAGGGAGGGAGATTCAGATTTGACTAAAGAAGTGTGGCCATAACATAAAGCTAGGCATCGAGGGCATCTGGAACCCGATGCTCCAGAGGCGCAGAATCTCTAAATCTCGGCTAGAACTTGGGACTTGGAATGGTTTCGAGTGACAGCACTTGGTTCTATAGAACCTGAATCTCCCTCCCAATGTGCCACTTATTTACACTGACTCCAAACTATCCAGCTTCCATCTTCCAGAGAAGTGTCACATCTAGCGCCATGTTGCTTAATAACGAGATCTTTGCTCAGTCCTAACTCCTACCAATGGGAGATTCTTGGTGATTCGAGTGGAAAAAAGATCACATAAAAACGGAATCATTACTAGCGTTTGTTTTCAGTTTTCCATGGTGAATCCAATATAGCTAATGTTATAGTACAAGGTATTTATTGCAAGTTACCAAATTCTAAATGGCAATAAAAAGATGCTAGCTCTTAATTAGGCCAGTGTGCCATGCTAGCTATTACTATTAATTAGACCTTTTCATCCCAATCAACTTTGTTGGGGTGAACAATATGTAGAACTGCATAACTAGCTCTGCACTTTCCAGATTGTTCAGAATATTAAAAGACAGTGCTTCCAACCACATGATTTTGACATTACTCACAGAAGCTTCTTGGCGAAAAGGTCCATCCACCTCCGCGACACCCGCAGCAGCATCAGCTGGCCACGGAGTGCCACCACTGGCTCCAATCCGTTGGTGCGTTGACGGACACAAGCTCTGGACCACTACCACTCACAACCTGCTGTGATCGGGACCCTCCAGCCCCTCCCCAATCCGCCTGATCCGCTTCGAGGAGGAATGCCACGCACGGCACGACTCACATCAAGGTCGGGGTCGGAGAAGAAATCCCTGGCCGCGGGACTGGTGGCCGGCGCCGTGACGGAGTCCTGGAACTCGCCGGCATCCCCGCGCTCCTCCCGGAAGAGCTGCCTCGCGGTAACGGCGTCGGGAGGAGGAGACGCAGGGGATCATGGCGGCGACGGCGTGGGTCGGCGCGCAGCGGCGACGCGGAGGGGGAACGGGGACTGCAGTGCAGCGGCGGCTCACCGACGCTAGGAGAGAGGAGGACTGCAGTGGGATGGCCGGAGGCGGAGGCGCTTCTCGTTTTTTTTTTTCTCGCCGGCGAGTCCGCGGGACGGAGACGGAAGAGACGCTATGATTGGATAGAGATGGGAGGGCAAATTGGTCTTTTGATCAACCATAAGGTCCACGGCATTGGACACCAAGGTATTGGCTGGACTAGGGATGAAAACGGATCGAATCGGAGCGGATAATGCCTTCCTCATATCCTAATCCTCTTTTTGTTATTGGATTTGGAGCGGATCGGATATTGAACGGATTTGGATGCAAATACGGATTTTTTAGATGTCGGAAATGGTGCGTGTTGGGTGACAACCGGGACCTGGGCACCCCGTCCCGCCAAAGTGACGAATTGCTGATTCGGTCAGGCAACCGAATCGACCGAGCGGTCGGTCATCTCGAGTCGGCCCGACGGTGAATTGATGGTCTAGCTCGCCCGGAGGCAAGGTTACCGGAGCACCCATACCCGCAGGGCTTCGGTGCCCTAACCGAATCGGCTTTGGGCGGGCGCGGTTGTTTAACTTGTGCGGGGACGTCGTGCTTTCGCTACCCCTATGAGGACTACTCGGCGCACAGTGGGCTGGGCGCGCTGTCGGCCATTCGGCCGATCTTGGAAAAGCACCCCGAAGACGGTTACGTCCTCGCCGAAGTAGCGGGAGAGCCTAGGAGAAGCGGCCCGGGGCATTATGGTCATGTAAAAAGCGCTTCGGGCGCCTATAAATATTGCCCCGATGGGACCGTATGCAAGAGAGAGGAATATAATGGAATACATTGAGCTTGTGTTCTAAGTTCTATTTTGTGTTCCATGCACCACTTCGTAGGTAGATTCAGCATCGCTCTGTGAGTAGATTCAGGTTTACCACCGGAGGGGGTTCTAAGGTCCTGCCTTAGAACAACATTGGCGCCCACCGTGGTTGTCGCCGAACATACCATGGCTCCAAAGGGCAAGGCGAAAGCGGGTGTAGGATCATCAAAGGAACCTGCAGCGCCAGATTCGGTTCAGCATACCGAAGCCACACAACAGCCCGGCGCTCTGCAGTCGGGGGTATCCATTCAGCAAGCCGAAGGTGCGGGAGCACCATCATTGACCGTTGATGCAGGAGCTCAGGTTACTCAAGACGGCGGTGCGCCCATAACTACGGGCGAACCCGGTGCACAGGGAGGAGTGCTCTCGGAAGGCCGCATCACCGAAGACAACGAAGAAGAAGAAGTCGAGGAGTCTGAGGGATCGGACGTTCAAAACGCCCGGCTACTGAAGCAGTTAGCCACCGTGGTTGTTGCTCGCAACGGCCATGCCACCGAAGAAGTCAACCAAGACGGGAAACTCCAAAGAAGCAACAGTGTCAGCCATGGTAGCAGAGGATGCGCAGCTCAACCTACCACCAGCACCCGATTCGACAGCCTAGCACCTACTACAACTCAAGAAAAAGATAAGTGTCCTTTGTCACTTTCGGCTTTTACCTGTTGCAAGAAACAATGTTTCTTTATCGTCAAAGTCATGCCTTTTCATTTATTTGACTAATATAGCCCAGCTACTTGAGCCGGCTAGGCCCCTTTCGGAAGCAAAATAGAAGGACGCCCTGGTGATTGCAGTGAAATGAACCATCCTCGCAGATCAAGATATATATATATAAATCGCCAAAACTTTTCGGCAAGGCCACACTCATTTCGGAAGCATTCAGGGAGTGAGCCGAGGTGCATCCACTCCAGCTACACGATCGCCAGACAAGTAGGTTTCGTTCGGGAGATGGAAAGATTCGTGCATGTTGGCGAAAGGCCATCGTCGGTGTGCATACTTCAGCAGTGCCGAGCCACCTTGGGCAAATCATTCGGCAGCGGCCACATGAAGCCACTCCGGCGGCCACAGCTCCCATGGGACAAAGCAAAGAAGCAGAAAGGAGACAACTCTCACTCATATTTTCGCAGTAGCGCGAACAGGACAAATCTGGGTTTCGGTGTCAAGCTGGAGGCTAACAGCCTTTCGTTCCGACGAAGTTCAATCTGCTGAAAAGCAATGTCAAGCTATTTCGTCTCTCAAACGAAGAGCTTCACGCTAACTAGCTTTTTCTTTTCATCACGTGTACATTTTCGTTATATCTCTAAAAAAAAAAAAAACTTCCTATTCCTAACAACATTTTGCTCAGTTCAATTCAGAACATATTCTCAAGTTAATCGACATCAGAATTGGTTGAAATGAGCATAAGGATTCTACTTCTGAGGCTTCAACAAGAAGGAGCACTTAAGTGCTAAAGCTTTCGATAACGTGACGACCCAGTCAAGTGGTTACATTCGCCTGCACTTTCACCGAGATGACACATCCCCAGTGCGGTTTGCAGCACAACTCAAGATAAGTATCGTGATCAATCATTTTCAGCTATTACCTTTCCAGCAAAACAGTGCTTTAACACATTTAAGTTCTCTCATTTATTCAACTAATATTATTTTATATGGGAAGCATGACTTCACAGTTCATCACATTTCTAGGCATGTCTATCTATTCTACTAATCTTGTTCTAGACAGTCCATAGCTGCCGGGGAGGAAGCGCGAGATTATTCTCGCCAAAGCTGCTGCGGAATTGCTAGCCCTGGTAACTAGCGAAGCCATACATGCTATGTTCTAATACCGCTTCGGCATCAGTGCGGTACTTCGGCATCAGTGCGGCCGGTACTTCGGCATCAATGCCGTATTTCGGCATCAGTACAGTACTTCAGCTAGCATTGCAACATTTCGGATAAGTATTGGCAACCTAAAAAAAAAAGTTAAATCCTATCACATTTCGGCAGGATTGATGTTTACGGCTAGCAGAGCACTTCCACTTCATTCGGCGTCTGCCCCGAATGCAATTTTGCATCTTTGGTAGCAGCATCAACAACACTACTTCGGGCCCCTACTGGGCACGGGTAGCATGCATGGCACATTTTGCATCACTTCAGATAACGCTTCGGCTACTAGCAAGGAAAGGCAGCAAACATGACATAAACGCCCGCTGGCTTCTTTAAAATATACGCATATATACATAATAAAATTCAATAAAACAGAAAGATGATTAAAAAAGTTGCATGCATACGAGGAGCCAGGTCAGTTACAAACTTGCATGCGTCACCCGTGATTATTCGGTATATACAGTGGTTCTCTTCCTATACGGGTGGCACCAATCGTCATTTCGTTCGGCCCGTTATCAATTGCTTCGGCCTGTTAGGCAGCCAACACGTTCCGAGCGCCCCGATGCAAGGTCGCAAAAGCCGAATGCTTGGATTTAGTTTTTGGCAGGAGGTTTTGGCGCCTGGCGAGTAAACCCGGTTGCTGCGGGGAACCGAGGAGGGCCAGGGAAAACCGAATGATAATAATATTTGCATTACCCCGGCCGGATTCGGTCCTGTGTGCACTTTGGTGCACTGCAAGCCGGCCATACAGCCATGGGACACCGAAGGAGGACGACGGGCAAACCAAATGCTATCATTCGGTTCGTCCCACCTGGATTCGGCTCAGTTGCATCACCTTGAGTTTTCTTATTACAGTTGAAAAAGTCCTGGACATCAGGAGTACCTTGGCAAGCAGTCCGCTCGGTGGCGTTCGGGCAAGTACCCCTGCGCGTTTGGGTGAGCAGTCGAGTACTGCTCAACCACCTTGTCGTTCAACCAAAGGAGGTTAGTCCCGAAAGGTCTATTCGGTGAACCCAGACATCGTCGGGCACAGCGCGAGCCGGAGTGGGAGCATCGATGCCGAATGTGTCATTCGGTTGTCGACGACCGCTCGCTATTAGCCGATAGGGCCGTGTCAGAACCGAATGGCTTTCGGCTGTGTCGGGTCACCGATTGGCATGCTGAACCGGTATTGCGGTGTTTCTACATTTAAGCTATTCGGCAGTCGAAGGACGGAATAACGTACCCACACCTCTCGCAATCGCGTGTGGCCAAAAAGGAAATAGAATCCTAGCTATCTCGGCATGAGCATGCTCATGAGGAGCCAGATCCGGTGCAAAGCAGTTGCATATGTCGGCACGTTGAAATGATGAGGTGGGTAAGAAAGGCGTAGTGATTTTTTTTTTGAAGGAACAAGGCGTAGTGATTTCGTCAAGGTAAAGCCTAGAATGCAGTTAATATTACAGCTCTCACGTGTTGCAGGAACATTTCGCATTGAAAATTATCTCTGCACTATTTTTACATGCTTTAAAATGTTTACTTTCTAGCAAATAGTTAAGTAAAGCTGCCATTGCTTTTATGTTTCGTCTAGCAAATAATTTATAGTATTTTACCGGAGCTGATCACCCAAATATCACTGTTAAATAATATACCCTTTCTTAGTCATCACTCTACTCATGCCTGCCGAATGCTCACATTGATTTTGCTACATATCCGTCTCGGTCAGCACCCAAGGAAGCTAATGCCAATAGCTTACTCCAGCTCCACGTGCGTGCTCGCTGCCAGCCAGGACGAAAACCAAGTCCAATAGCCGAGTACTCTTTCGGCTGTGCCGAAAGGAACCAAGTTGACGTGCCGAAAGGCTTTTCGGTTGTAATACGGGCAGTACGGCTTCTCCCAGCGGCAGAAACCATTATTTTGCCCAGGCTAAATGGCCCTGAAGCGAGAAGATCATTCAAATACCGAAGAATAATTCGGCTCCAAACACCAGATATCACTAACCGAAAGCATCATATTTTAATGACTCAGCATTTCGGTTTCCAGCGCTTTAACACGTTTAAGCTCTACCGGTTACAATTTACTTTGTAGAGATATTAATTTGGCACACTAACAAATTCGGCATTTCAGAGACAAGGAAAGACCGAAAGAGACATGGCGAATGGACTGGATTTCACCCCGCCAAGGAGGATTAATTTTATGCAAATTTGGCACTTTTACATAAAGACATTCGGGGCTCTGCACTCTTTTTCCTCATTGAGGTTTTTTAATGAGGCATCCCGTGTAATAAGTTAAAACTCCATTATGGTTATCCTGCGCGAAAATGTATTCATATCTGTTACATATTCACCGAATATGCTCAGGGAAAAATGCCTGTACGCATATTTGGGACCGAAATCCAAAGGTTGCAAGCAACCTCTAAAGCCAGAAAAGGCTGGGAACTCGTGCAAAAATAGCAGGAGATACTCCCAACACACAGAATTGTGTGTATATTTAATGTATGACTATGTTGCGCAAAAATGCAGCAATAGAAGTTATGCAAATACCGAAAACAGTCAGGCAACAAACACCTGCCTATATATTCGGCAACGAATCAAAAAGGTTGCAAGCAACCAAACCTACTAAAACAGCAGGAAATGCACTCAGCACACAGACATGTGCACAGCAGCAAGCTTAATAAATGACAAAAGTAGTTGTCAAAATTTAATAAACAAGGTGGTTCAGCATATTTATGAGCTCTATGGGCACATCAGCCTATATAAGGGCACCCAAACCTCCCCACAAGTCATCCCATCATGGTCGTTTTGCCTCAAACATGAGGAACCCGTTGATTACAGAGTCTTTCAATCCACTGCCAAATAGGCATAAGAGGCCTCAGGAAAGAGCGCATTAGGACAGCAAAGAGAAATACCGCATTTGGTTTCAGTGTTCCTGGCAAGACCAATTCGGTCCTCGCAAGATATACTTCAGCGGTCTCAGTCCCAAGGTCAGACCCGGTTCCCTCCAGGCAAACGGTTGAAAAGCATGTGCTTTTCACCACGTTCTTTCCTGCACGACCATGTGCCAACTAATGGTGATGTGGAAGCCTAGTGTAGTTTCCATGAATCATGGTACAACGCAGCGCGATTCCAACGTTGGCATCTAGCTGGAAAGATTCGGTTACCCTACCGAATCCAATACCCAACATGTTTCGGTCGACATCACCCGCCACGGGTTTCTGCATCCCAGCAACAAATTGCAAGGCCACAACCAGAACCCGGCCTGATCGAAGCTATTTCGGGTGGTGATGTGTGCTCCAAAAATAGCGCTACAGGGCACTTAATAATTGTAACAGCCATTGTTGGCAAATTTGTAACAAGAAAATACAAGGAAAAGCTACGTTATATCCTCACTTAACATCAATCCACCAGTCCAAAAAGACGGGGCGGAACAAATGGTAAGTCTACCAAATTACTCGTGTAAGTTGGCAACAACATCACGCAGCAATTTCGGTAGAACGACCGAATCACCCCCACCAAGGGCATACTTCGGTGCAATAACTGAATAACTCTTGCAAACCCAAGCAAAATACCGCCCTTCGGTCTAAAAAGACGGGGTGGGACGGCGCTTTCTAAAGCATACAACAATTCGGCACGAAGACCGAAGGGCATCAAAGCAGCCTGTTACTTGACAAATTTAACCCACTCAAGCCGGCGTGCATTCGGTCGCGAAAACCCCCAGTGCATAATTACCGCCTAGTGGCGATTCGGCTACAATACCGAAGCTACATGCAAGGCTAAGCAGCAAACCGCCCTTCGGTCTAAAAAGACGGGGCGGGACAGCGCTTTCCAAAGCATACATCAATTCGGCACGAAGACCGAAGGGTGTCAAAGCAGTTCACAAATCGATGAGTTCACGACAGTTAAGTTATCACGCACTCGGTTACGAAAATAGAGTGATGCATAAGTAAAATCCAATGGCGATTCGGTTATACAACCGAAGCCACATGCAGAGTTCAAACTGTGTATCAGTACAGCAAACCCAGATTCGGCCAACATGCTGGCCTCAAAAGTACGCAAGTTTAACAAACAACTTAATGTATCTTCATCACCACATACACATGGTTCAAACTCCAGGGGTCGATGCAGAGGGGGTTAAAGCAGGGGCCTGATGAGGGTCGGCAACCGAAGCGGACGCAGCTCCCACTTCACCTTCTTGAGCGTCGAGTGCTTGTTCTTCAAGGACGGGCTCTTCGGCAGCAGCGTGAGGGGCTTCGAGGGTGCCCACCGAAGTATGCACCGCAGGGGAACCTTCCCGCGCGTCGCGCTCCTCTATGTAGGTTTCGACCCTGGCTTTGATAGCAGGTTTCTCGCTGGGATCCTGCATACAACAACATAAGATATGTTCAGTTCGGTAATAACAACCGAGTAAGCGCAAAAAAAAAAAACGAGTGCTTAAGCGCAATAGGATTATTTACCCTGGCACAAGCATACGCAGCCCGAAGTAGCGCCAAGTCACGCCCGCCGGCTTCGGTCCAGAAGCTGTCAAAGAACCACTTCTTGGCGGCAGCCTGAACATCCTCATCAGGTTTCCAATAGCTCATCACGTTTTCAAAGGATGTTGCCCTAGCGAAGTGATCGCAGCCTTCCTCCTTCACCGATTTCATCAGGGCACGAGCAGTTTCGAAGCCAGCGTACTCACGGCCCAGTTGAATAGCATAATCGAGCTGGGATAACTCCTGGTTCAGGAACCGAATCTTCTCCAAAGATGATTCGGTACCGGCAGGAACCTCGCAGTCCCCTCCAACGCCGTTAAGCACTCGGCGAAAAATAAAGGCCAGCTCATCAAGCTTCTCACCAATGGTGCGCTCGGCAGCCTGAGCCCTTTCGGCCTCGCGGCGAGCATCGCGCTCAAGTTGCTTCTGAGTCTCTAGAGCGGCTTCTGCTCGCTTTTGGGCTTCCACGGCCGCTTCGGTTTTCCCAACCTCCTGGGTTAGAAGGCTTTCGGTGTCCGCCAGCTTGGTCTCTAGCCTCTTAACATCTTTCTCCCGAAGATGAAGCTGTTTTTCGGCATGGGCAAGAGTTGCATGGCCCTGCTTCACCAGTGCACCATATAGAACCGAAGCCTGCGAACATATAAAAACAAACAACTACGCTTGTAAAAATTCTAAGTAAGAAAATAAGTAAACTGGTGATTCGGCGTGCTTACTGAAATAGCATGGAAGTTCACTGCCGAAAGCAGTTCATTCCGGTCTATCCCCAGCAGGGCTTGTTCGGTCTAGCTGGCCGAAAAAGATGAGCCACATTCATGGCCGAAGGCCAGAGCAGCTGGTGAAGGCAGAATGCCCGCTTCACGGGGGTCCACACGCACCACCAAATGGGCGTCAGAGTCAACTCCTAAAGCACGAGCGAGTTCATAAGTCTCTTCCCGGTCAGGGCTATGTTCATCAGGAGAACAAGAGCCCGAATACACCTTCATACGACCGAATCGAAAACTAGACGGATCAAGGGAAAGAAACCCCTTGCCGAATAACACATTTTGGGACATCTCAGGTGTCATGCGCGTTGATTCGGCATGAAACCGAGACTTACCAGGACGACGGGTAACTGGAGCGTCAGTGCGGGGCCCCCCACGGGCTTCCACCATGCCCGAAGTGGCTTGCGCAGTCGTTTCGGCCGTTCGCGCGGCAGCTTCAGCAGGGGCTCCATGGCTGAGCCCGCTGGTAGGCCCCTTGGGCCGACTCTGCGAGGAGCGAGCCGAAGTGGATTCGTCCCGGGTCTTCCTTTTCTTGGAAGTCATCTTGAAACTACTCATAGTCGGCAGATCGTCGATCGCCAGATCACGGGCGCTCCTCATTTTACCGCCAGCCATTGAGGAAGTTTCCTCACTTGATTCGGCAAACTCCAACACACCAAAGAAGCAAACCGAATCAGTACAAGCCGAATACAACGGTAACACGTAAAGCAACTAAAACAAGTTAGCTGTGCAAAAAGCTGCAAGTTAGAATCCAAAGCTAAGTCTTTCTATCGTATGGCCAGAAACAACCGAATCAGCTTTGCGTGTCTTAATAACTTGGTTGCGGCTTTGCTTTATGGGTTTCACCCATTCCCGCTTGGCAAGCAAACGACATACCCGAACGTCTTCAGTCTCTCGGGGCAGAGATTGCCGACCGATTTGACGGCGCCTTTGAGCTTCGGCTTGGCGCGTACTGCGCGGATTCTGAGTGCCATGGCCTTGAGACCGGCCCCTTCCACGACCACGTGCCACATTCGGTTGCGGGGCCGAATCAGATGGACCAACAGCAGCTTCACCCCTCTGTCTCCTGATCGGAGGAAGCCGATCAGGGTATTCAACATTCATGCGTTCCCAGATTCGGTTAAGACGCCGAAGGGAACCAAGCTTGGACATTGTGGGGGTATAAACCCCTATACCCGCATGGCCCGACCTTAAGACTGCTCGAATGAAGAGCCTTGGCCCAAGAATGCAGGGCCGACCAGGGCCCAGGTCTGGTCGGCTATCTTGGAAGACAAGGAAGGAAGGGCGAGTTGATCTGCGCTACTGGTCGGCCACCAAGATATCAATCGTGGGAGATTGGATTAGATTGATTCGGTTGCCTTGCATGTAAATCCATATCCCCGAGATATCGGGCTTGTAACCCTGCTCTCCATTATATAAGGCGGGCAGGAGACCCTCCCAAAACTCATCTCCACATTAATATATCGACTCAATCAAGAGCACAGGACGTAGGGTATTACACATATCGTGGCCCGAACCTATATAAACACAGCGTCTCGTGCATCTTGACTACCTCTTATTCGTCATCTAGCGTGCCTTACCGATCGATCTACTACCTTAGGCATACCCTAGGTAGACTGCCGCCGATATTTCGTCGACAGTGGCGCGCCAGGTAGGGGGTGTGCGTTTAGATCCCAAGATGAACAAGATGGTTTTGTTCCCTGCCTCCATGGACCTCGACGACATCGCTCCGATCACCTTCGGCTCTTTCGGCTCCTGTGACGCAATCGAGGTAGCGCCGGCCGTCGAGGCGACCGCACTCGACGCTCAGGGCGTAACTCCACCGCAAGAACGAGACTCCAACCTCATGGAGAGACTGCTAAGGCCGATGGTCCGACCATCGATCCCGCGCTATCAGAGACGCCGGGTCGATAACTCAGATCTGATCGAGATGATTGATCGCCATGGAGAAGGATTGGCGGAAACTCTCGCCCTCGCAGAATCCGCGCTCAAGCAACTTGCCGACCTCCGGGTCGATGACGGGTTCATCCCCGTACAGCGACGAAGGCGCTGCAACATGCAAGGGTCCCGGTCAGATCCAGATCTATCCAGATCAGATCGCCCGAGGGAGTCGCCCACCCGCCCGCCACGCCCTACGCTTGACGACACATCGGCGAGATCAGGTAGCCCCTTCATGTTTGGGCTCAAAAACGCCGCAGCGTCCTACGAGGAATTATTCCCTCCATTGGTCCCTCAGCACGCCGACCAGATCCGGCATCCACCGACCTCCCCCCACTTAATTAACATGATCACCTCAGGAGGGACGCCTGACGCCGCAGCTCAACCATCGGACATGGAGGAGTCGAGCATCCCGTCGCTCCCCTCTGCCGTAAGGGCAGCTCTCGAAGCAGGATCTCCAGGTCAACTCCTCGACGCAATCGGCTATATGCCTCCCGCTCCCACCGAGACGCCGAGCTCCATGACGATGCAAGTGTCGCCAATGGCGATGGACGTCGATAAGATCGCCGATAACAACACTCCAGATAGGGAGATTCACCAGTCGGTGGCTGAGCCAAGCAGAGAAGAGGATAGCCCCGAGCGTCCTCCAAGCTTTGGCAACACCGTATTCATGGTCAGCAATGACGAGCCGTCCATCGACAACGAGACTCCCGATCAACGCCGCAACCGCACCGCACGCAATGTGCACCGCGCTGTTCGGCGTGATCGCGAACGAGACGAAGAGCAACGACGGGCCGATCAGGCTCGCCATGTCAACCGTAACTTGGCCGACGAATTTGATCTGGTCGGACAGTGTCGGGTTCACAAAACTCCGACAGCCAATATCGCGGTGGCCAAGAGCAAGTTGGAGGCAATGCCTCACACCCCAGCAGTCCAAGAAATCATCGACCACCTGATGGCAGCTGAAGGGCAGGTAAATCGCATGCGCCGGGCCGAGGTACCTCCAGAAGTCCCGGCAGCGTCCGCTCAACGCAGCCGCCGCCCAGAGTTAGGGGAAAGATCCGCGAATCAAGACCCAAGCAACAGACCGGCGCACTCTTCAAATCGCTCCAGCAACTCCAGTTCCGATTCATCCAGCCGCGACGTACGATCCATAAACCGCGACCGCCGCCGACGATCGCCGGATAGGCGCCGCCGCGACGACTCACCACGACGACCCCGGGAGCGGCGTGGCCGCTGAGCTTTCCGCGATGACGACGCCGACCAGTACCGGCACAGGGATCGCTACGACGACGATGATCGGCGCTACGATGGGGGCCGCTTTGAGATCCCCGGCCCCAAGCCATACTCCGACCGACTCAGGGAGGTGCATTGGCCGCGGAACTTCAAGGCCGGTGAGGTGCAGCCCTACGATGGCCGCAAGAATCCCGACCAGTGGCTCTTCTTGTACGAGACTGCAATCCGAGCAGCAGGAGGCGACGAAAGTGTGATGGCAAACTACTTACCAGTAGTCCTGGGCCCTTCTCCAACCAACTGGCTCATGTGCCAATGCGAGGGCTCGATTCATAGCTGGCCTCAGCTTCGCCAGATGCTGTCCGAGCACTTCAAGGCTACGTGTCATCAGCCTGGCTCCAAGTACGCCTTGGCCCAGATCCACGACTACCCCAACGAACCTCTACGCGAGTACATACGCCGCTTCAATGACATGTGGATGATGGTAACGGACATCACACAGCAAGAAGCCGTCGAGCTCTTCATCAAGGGGCTCACCCAACCCCGCAATGAGAAGTGCAAGATCGAACTCCTTCGAACTCAGCCGAAGACGATGGGCGAAGCCCTGAAAATCGCCGGCGAATGGACACGTGTCGACGACGCCTTGCGGTCCAGCAAGGAGGATGGTACATCTCGACGACCTCCCCGCCGCGACGACGACGACGACCGCGACCGCGATCATCGCGCGCGGAACCGCGGAAACCGCGACGACAGACGCGACTCTCGGCGCCCCGAGCGGCGTAGCCGCAGCCGTGAGGACGACCGACGCGACTCCAGCCGCCGCGAGCAGCGCAGCCGCAGCCGCGAGGACGACCGGCACGGACGCAAGCGTAACCGACGCGATGATGGCCAGCGCTACCGCGGAAACCGCGTCCATAACGTCAACAACCAAGACAAGCCATATGATGATGGCTACGACAAGGTCCTTAGCCAAGACTGCCCAAGGCACCCAAACAAAGGCCACACGATGGGTCAATATTGGGGCTTTGCGAACATTTTCAAAAAAGCTGACATGCGGCGACCGCGGGGTGGCAACAAGAATCGGAAGGACAATCGCAACTCCGACAAGGACGTCAAGAAGGAGAGAGACGACAACACCTCGGACGATGATGGCCGCCGCGAGTTCAAAGAACCCGAAAGAAACATCGCTGTCATCTTTGGCGGCAAGGTCGCCACGGAGTCCCAAATGGACAAGAAGCTACTCCGACGGTCGATAATCGCTTTCAGCGCGCCGACCGGAACGCGTTGCCGATGTCAAGGCACCCGCCTGGTCGGAACAGCCAATCTCCTTCAAATTTGAAGCGGACATGTGGGCACGAGGGGAGGACTCGGTCGTTTCCCTTGTTCTTGACCCCGTCATCCAAAGACCTCCGCTTCGAGAAAGTGCTGGTCGACGGAGGCAGTGCCTTAAACATACTGTTTTTACAGACATACAAGGAGCTTGGCCTGAAGACAGAAGACCTGGAGCCCTATGACTCGCCGTTCTGGGGGGTGATGCTAGGAAAGCCCTCTATGCCCCTTGGCCAAGTCACCCTCCGAGTTCAGTTTGGTACAAAGCAGCATTTTCACTTCGAGTACCTTAACTTCATCGTCGCCGACTTCGAAGGTGTCTACCACGCGATCCTCGGCCGACCAGATATCGCCAAGTTTATGGCGGTACCGCATTACGGCTACATGGTCCTCAAGATGCCCACGGAAAAGGGCATCCTCTCCCTCCGCAGCAACGTCCTCATGGCGTGCCACTGCGAGTCAGCTTCGTTTGCCGCCACTGACCTCGCTGATCTCCGAGCCCGCATGGCGGATATGGTGCTGGAGGCCAAGGCCATCCCTCCGGCCGACCTCGAGATACCTCTCAAGGAGGCCAAACGCTCCTCCAAGAAGAACCGAGAGTACAAGGAAATCGAGCTCATCCCGGGAGACAAGACAAGAACCGCCCTGGTTGGGGCCAACCTCTCCAGCAAATAGGAAAGCGCGCTCGTCCAGTTCCTTCGGGATCACATCAGCGTGTTTGCATGGAAACCAGCAGACATGCCGGGTGTTCCCAGGGAACGGGCCGAGCACTTCCTGAATGTCTCCGAAACCACCAAGCCGGTGAAGCAAAAGCTCCGACGGTTCGCGAACGACAAGAGGGAGGTGATTAGGGTAGAAGTAGCAAAGCTATTAGCCGCAGGCTTTATAAAAGAAGTGTATCATCCCGATTGGTTTGCCAATCCGGTCCTTGTACGTAAGTACCGGAGAATGTGCGTTGATTACACCGCTCTCAACAGATGCTGCCCTAAAGACCCCTTCACCTTACCACGCATCGACCAAGTCGTCGACTCCACTGCGGGCTGCGAGCTGCTCTCCTTCTTGGACTGCTACTCCGGTTACCACCAAATATCCCTCGCTATCGCCGACCAGGAGAAAACCTCATTCATCACCCCTTTCGGTGCTTACTGCTACAAAACGATGTCCTTCGGCCTCAAAAACGCTGGGGCCACTTACCAAAGAGCAATCCAGAATTGCCTAAAAGACGAGATCAGTGACCATCTGGTCGAGGCGTACGTGGACGACGTGGTGGTAAAAACCGCGACAGCCGACTCTCTGGTCGCCGACCTGCAGCGAACGTTCGACGCCCTAAACGTGTTCCAGTGGAAGCTAAATCCCACCAAGTGCATCTTCGGCGTACCCTCCGGCATATTGCTCGGCAACGTCGTAAGCCAAGATGGTAACAGGGTGCTTAACATGCAGCCCCCTCAATGTGTCAAAGACATTCAAAAGTTAACAGGGTGCATGGCGGCCCTAAGTCGTTTTATATCGCGACTAGGGCAAAAAGGACTGCCATTTTTCCGGTTGCTAAAAGCAAAAGAAAAATTCGAGTGGTCGGCTGAGGAAGATACCGCCTTCATGGAACTTAAAACTTACCTAACCAATCCTCCGGTACTTACGGCACCTAACGACGGTGAAGAAATGCTCCTCTACATCGCGGCCACCGACCGAGTAGTCAGCACGGTACTGGTGGTCGAGCGAACGGAAGCTGGCCACGTTTACCCGGTCCAGCGCCCGGTTTATTACGTCAGTGAATTTCTCAACGATTCCAAACACCGCTACCACCACATTGAAAAATTGCTATACGCAATTTTGATTACCAAGCAAAAACTTCTACATTATTTCCAATCTCGGCAGATCACGGTGGTCGCAAGCTTCCCGCTAGGCGACATCCTGTACAACAAGGACGCCAGTGGTCGAATCGTCAAGTGGGCGCTCGAACTTATGGCATACACTGTCAAGTTCAAGAACCGCAACACCATCAAGTCACAAGCCCTTGCCGATTTTCCGGCTGAGTGGTCGGATCTTACCACCCCTTGGTACGAGTCCAATCACAAGTACAGGGAAATGTACTTCGATGGTTCGCTCAAAATCGATGGCGCGGGTGCTGGTGTGCATTTTACCGCACCCTCGGGAGATGAGCTTAGCTACGTCCTTCGCATCCATTTCCTGGCATCAAACAACGCTACTGAGTATGAAGCCGCGCTCCATGGATTGCGCCTCGCCGTCGAGCTCGGTATCAAGCGCCTAATGGTATACGGCGACTCCCTCCTTGTCGTCAACCAAGTGAACAAGGTGTGGGACACCACCAGCGAGCGAATGGAGGCCTACGTCGCTGCTATACGACAGCTCGAAGACAAATTCTACGGCCTCGAGTTCCATCATGTCATACGCAACAATAACGATGCCGCTGACATGTTATCAAAACTTGGCTCCACCAGGGCCGCCATCCCACACGGTGTGTTCATTCACGACCTGCTCGAACCATCCGTTTCGGTGCCCTCGGAGGCACAAATTTCCTTCCCAGCAAAGCCGGATCTCAACCCGCCGCGCCCCCGGTCGCCAAGCAATGTGACAGCCGACCACGTCGCTTTGATGGACATCGACGATGACGAAGACACCATGGCCGGGGATGTGTCGGCACCACAAGAACAGTCGCCTGACGTCACGCCGACCACGCCCGACCAGTCAGACTGGCGTCTGGACTTCATCCGCTACATCACCAACGAAGACGTGCCAGACGACCCCATCTTGCGCGAACGCATAGTACGACGCAGCAAGCACAATGTCCTCATGGACGGCGAGCTCATGCGGAAAAATGCCAAGCAGGAAATCTTGCAAAAATGCATAACGCAGGACACTGGCATAAAACTCCTCGACAAGATACATTCCGGCAAATGCGGCAATCACGCCGCCTCCAGAGCGCTGGTCGGCAAAGCTTATCGTGTCGGTTTCTACTGGCCAACCGCCGTCGCCGACGCCGAGCAGTTGGTTCGGCAATGCGTCAACTGCCAATTTTTTGCCAAGCAAACACACGTTCCAGCCCATCAACTGCAGACAATCACGGCCTCATGGCCCTTCTCGTGTTGGGGGCTCGATATGATCAGCCCCTTCAAGAAAGCTCCCGGGGGGTTTCGATACGTCTACGTACTCATCGACAAGTTCTCCAAATGGATCGAGTACATGCCGTTGGTCAAGGCCACGGCCAAAAAGGCAGCCGACATGCTAAACGACGTCATCCATCGATTCGGCGTCCCAAACTCCATCATCACCGACCTCGGCTCCACATTCACTGGAAGTGATTTCTTCGACTTCTGCGACAGCAAGTGTATCAAGGTGAAGTACATCTCTGTTGCCCATCCACGGGCCAACGGACAGGTCGAGCGAGCAAACGGCATGATACTCGATGCCTTACGTAAATGCCTCTACAAGGATGATGAAGATGAACAACGTCCCGGCCGATGGCTCAAAGAGCTCCCGGCCGTAATCTGGGGACTCCGCACACAGCCAAGTCGCAACACTGGCGTCTCTCCTTACTTCATGGTGTTTGGATCCGAGGCGGTCCTCCCTGACGAAATTGCCTTCCGCTCCCCACGTGTTGTCCAATATGACGAAAACATCTCCAACGACACTCGAGCTCTAGAAGTCGATTCCGTTGAGGAAAAATGACTCGAAACTTGCGCGCGCACGGCCAAGTACTTGGCCTCCATGCGCCGATACTACAACCGTAACGTCAAAGAACATTTCTTCGTGGTCGGTGACCTGGTTCTACGACGAAAACAAAACCTTGCCGGCATCCACAAGCTCGCCTCCCATTGGGAAGGGCCCTTCACGATCAAGGCGGTCACTCGGCCGACCTCGTATCGGCTGTGCACCTTGGACGACCCCCCGATAGATGTCCCGAATTCATGGCATATCGACCACCTACGGAAGTTCTACCCGTATCACCTAGCGCTAAGAGTTACATGTACCTATCTTGTGTATTCTCGATTCACGTCGATTGAATAAAAGATCGTTACTGTTTCAACTTGTGTAAACGCGCGCCTCCGGGCATCCTCCGCAAGTCTTTTACTCCTATCGCCACCGGCATGATGAAGAATAAAAACTAACATACGCTTGCATATATTAAAGCGGCCATAGCCGCAATGTAGCAAAAGCTACCATATCCCACATCCAACTACATAAGTTTTCATTCCCCCGGCACAAGCAAAACAAAGGGTACCACAACGTTCAGGGGACTATGCGGACGTTCTTCACCATCGCCTTGGACGTCTCCAGGGAGTCGCGCCTGAGCTCCTCCGCCGCGTCCACACTAGTGCCCCGCGCCAATCCCTTCTGCAGAAGCTCCAGGTTGATCGAGGGGTTGTGGGAACGCACCACAGCAAGCACGTGGGAACCCACGTGCTCTGCACCCTCCCTGATGAACTCCTGCAGACGGGGCCATGACGCCTGGCTCGCAGCAGCTACAGTGCCAAGCGGGGTCGCCGACGTGATGGTCTCCGCCTCGTCCTCAGCCAACACATTAAGCACGGGGGCGATACCCCCGACAATTTCTGCCACCTCGCCTCCAATGCGTTGGGCATCCGCTTGCAAGCCTTGGACCTGCTCCTGCGACTCGCGAAGGCGGCCTGCATATCACGAGCAATGTGAGACACAACTCCAACTGTATGACGACCCAAGCCAAGGAGACGCGTCATACCTTCAAGATCCTGCCGTATTGTCGCATGGCGAGCGGCTTGCTCCTCCGTTTGTTGGCGCATCTCCGCTATCTTCTTCTCTGCCTGCTCGGCGCACCCCTCCACGTCTGCGCCCCAACGATACATCGTTATGCAAGTAGCAAATAGCATAAGTACCCTCCTCCACCTTTTCCCATACCCAGGACATCGCGTACTTCTCTTCTACTACAGAAGTTGTCTCACGTGCTCGGCTACCTCCTCCTGCTCGGCTGTCCGGGCGGCCAGTTGCGCGTTCAGCCCATGCATCGAGCTTCTCAGATGCTCGACCTCGCCGCGCAGACGAGTGTTCTCCGCCGCCGTTGCCTCAAGCTGCTCCAAGGCACGTTTTCGCCGATCGGCGGCCCGGCCGACGCTCTGCCGAACACTCTATCTGTCAGGCTACATAAAATGTTCATCACCAACAAGAGGAACGGCTCCCCATACAATGACATACCTGCACTTGACGAAGCAGCTTGGTCACCGTCCCCTCCATCTGACGCATGGCGTCCTCCGGAATCTCCTCCGCCGCTGCCGCGTCAACAGCACCACCTCCTGAGCTCTGCCCAGTCTCCTGCGTGGTCGCCGCAGCTTCAGGACGCGGCGGTGGACCAAACGCCGGAGTATACGTCACCATCATGCAAGGCTCGACACGCGGCGTACTCACTCCGGCGCCCGACCCATCGTCAGTGACGGTCTGGGCAGTGGTCGGCTCAGCCACCACCTCGATTTCCCTGTGCATCATCAGCATTCTTTCAGTCGTTAACACTGGCTCATATATTGCACGTCACTTTGGGACACGTTCATTACCTCGCGATCACAAAAAAGGTCGACTGGAAGCGGTCACGCCGACGACCATGGCTATGCCCTCCGTCACGCGAGGTAGCTCCGGCGGCTTGCTCCGCCGTCACAGGCACCCGCTCCTCCACCACAGCGGCCGGGTTTTCATCAACTCCCAAGGACGGAACAGCATTAACGACCTCGACCTCCTGCTCCACCGTCGTGGTGTCCGGTTTCTCGCCACCCCCCGTGGTCGGCGCGGCGCCATCCGCCTCGTCCACCTGCTCGGCCGACGTCGCCGCAGGATTTTCGACAACGCCCGCCGTCGACGTGGTATCACGCACCTCGGCGCATGGTGTCTCCAGCGGGGCGTCCTGGACGGCATCAGGGACCGTGGGCGGCTCCTCCACGGGCATCTGCTGGCTTACCCCTTCTTCTCCGCCACCAGCTCCCCTCGCCTCCTCCGATTGTAGTGGCGCCGGTGAGGGCTCGCGACTCGGCACCCTGCCCGGCGACGGCAGATCCGGCGCGACTGCTCCCAGCGACACCTCCGGGCTCGCGGCTGGCGGTGTTGCAGTTGGCGAACCACCGGTACGGGCCTTCTTATATAGCTGGCTCAATGGAACATCATCCATTGAGCCCCCCGATGACGACGACGAAATTGGCACCTTTCTTCTCCTTTTGGTCAGCGTCTTTGTCTTCGGCGGAGACGCTCGTAACTCCGGCTGCTTGGCGGCCACACGCCGCAGTGCCCGTTGAGCCCGTGACGTCGACCCCTGCACGGCCTCCTCCTCGCCATCCCCGTCGCCATACGAGCGAGACGCTCTTCCAGCGTGCGATCGTAGCCCTGGACCTCGCCGCGGGGCCACTCTTCAGACGGAACGTCCGAGATATAAACAGCACGGCCCTGCACAAAAACATCACCGTCAGAAAACACAGAAAATAAGACTAGAGTATAAGCATGGGCCAGATGCCAACGTACCGCTGGCGGCGGATAAGCCGCGGTGTACGGCGTCTGCGGCTTCTTGGGCGCCATCTTCGCCGGATCAAAATTGTGAAAACACTCGGTGCACCGAGCGGTCATCTCCTTTTCATCCACAGAGTCCGTCCCCTTGCGAGACGGATCCGTCAACCCCCTGTACGCGTACATCAGGGTGGGCCTCTCCTTGCACGGCTGCAAGCGACGCTGCCACCACATCACCGCCACCATTACGCCGTGCAAACGCTCCCTATTCACGAGCGGCAACAGCTCGTTCACCTGCTCCATTTCCGTCACATTGGGCCTCGCCGACCATTTTACATTTGGCTTCGGGACCAGCGCCACATCGCTGGGAACTGGCCTCCCCTCCGGATTTTGCCTCATGTAGAACCATTTATCAAACCAGTTCTTCATGGAAGTGGAATGGGGGATCATCACCCATTGGGATTTCATCCCATCCTGCAGTACAATGTAGCAACCCCCGACTATTTGGGACCCACCGGTACCCTCACCTTTCTTCTTCAAGTAATAAAAGTGGCGGAAAAGATTGAAGTTCGGCCTAATGCCGAGAAAAGCCTCGCAAATGGCGATGAATTCCGACAATGTCAGAATCGAGTTGGGGTGGAGGTTGCAGAGTGAAATTTCCCAGTGGCGGCACAAATCGCGAACGAATGGATGAACTGGCGACCCCAAGCCCCGCACGACATAATCCTCCAAAACCATAATCTCTCCCTCGCCGGGAAGCGGAAACCGCTCACCTGTCGGCGGCGCTCGCCAGATCCGGCCGTCCTCCGGCGGCAGCAGGCCCCGCTCCACCAGCTTCAGCAGCGACTCCCTCGTCGTCTTCGACGGACCCCAATGCTCCGCCATGAGCTTCCGCCTCGCCGCCTCCGATAGCCGCAACTGCCCGCCCGCCATCTCCGGTCTGCTCCGCCTCCTTCTCCGGTGCGCGCCCTGGCTCGCTGCCGCACGATTCCGGCCCGGCTAGATGGACGACGCGGGTTGCGGGGTGGCGGGATTGGGTACGCGGCGGAGGGAGTGGAGGTTAGGGTTGGAGGAGTGAGTGTTGCGCTAGAAGAAGAAGAAGAGGAGAGTGGAACCGCCTAGAAATGAAACGAGGCAACTGAGCGGCGGCGGCCGCCTTTCCCCTTTTTATACGAATCGGCGGTCCCCGCACGGGACCTAGGGTTGACTCCACCTGGGTCATTTTCTAAAATGGGCCGACACAGGTGGGCCTTCATATTCTATCCCCATGCCCGGTACTTTATTTGGCCTGCAGCGCCTCTTTGGCGAGAACCGAGCGATGGACTCGCCCTACCTTTGGCGGATCTATCCAAACGTTTTGCGGCGCACGTGGACGCACGTGCGCACAAAGCTAGTTCTCGCCTTTTAAAATTTTGCCCACGCGTGATTTTTTCCACGTGCCACACTTTTTTCTCCGACCACTGTTGACCTAGTTCACTGGCAATAAGCTGGGGACTGAGTACAAAAAGCACAGCTTTTTCATCTCTCCTAACAAAGTTAGGATGGTTCAACGCGTACTTATGGACACATGGTAACAGAGGACTCGGCCGACCAGCAAAGCTCCGGTCAGAGTAATGATTAAGTCATTTTCCTCTTCTTCACTTTTTGGCAAAACTACCATGCTTTTTGGAATGATGCACAGCATCAACCAGAACACGGCACAGCCGTGGTCCTTTATGAGGCTCTGGTGCTTAGCACGGGCTCACTTCGGCGCGTATTATGCAAGGGTACACCAAAGGTGTATCATTTTCCACCTAGTTAGCCTTCGGCGCAGCCAAGGACTGGAACCTCGCGGTTATGACCGTGTTCCCCATGCCCAAGGCATGGAGCTAGCGCTGGGTATGTTTTTTCGACACATGGCAATTGGGGTTTGGCCGGTACGCAAAGCTACCCTCCATTCAATCGACAATGTTGGTTTTCCCTACTCCATCCTCTCGTATACAGCAGCCATGTTCACTAGACAATTGCAAAGCTCTGTGTCTAGACACAACACAGTTGTGGTCGATCTCCTGTTTTTCCGTCACGAGAACTGGTCGGCCAAGCCGCTTTCTTGTCAATCGAGACTGGTCAGCAGAACCTCACAGGGTTTCATCCTCATTGCTGGGGACTGGTCGGCACAGCTGTCATTTTGTTGCCAAAGATTGGTTAACAGAAGCCAACAAGGCTTCATCCCCATTGCTGGGGACTGGTCGGCACAGCCGCCATTTTGTTGTCAAGGACTGGTTAAGCAGTACAAACACAGCCTCATCATAAGGGATTACTCGGCCCAGCTGCCTTTTCGTTAGTAGGGACTGGTATACGACGTTATCTCGGTTCCATCCCCGTCCCAGGGGACTGGTCGGCACTGCCGCCGTCATCAACTCGGTGCACCAAGCTCCTTTTCTTGATCCTGATACAACCTGTGCCACACCTTATATCAGGCTCGGGGACTACGTGGGCCCACGTCACTTTGCAGTGACTTGGGATAATTTTTATGTAGTATTTTATGATGACATGGTTGTTTCTACGCAGTCAAGAAAACTTTTTTCTTTTGACTGTGGGCCCATGTCATGGGATGTCTAATAAATTTTTCTTTTCACACAAAAAGAGCAACATGCATCTTTCGATTACAATGGCATGCAAAAGCTCAAAGAGCCCGACCGATCGGTCGGATGCACGCAAATCTCCAAGTACCTCAAGACACATGATGCTCGGGGACTAGGCGTGGGGTATAAACCCCTATACCCGCATGGCCCGACCTTAAGACTCGCTCGGATGAAGAGCCTTGGCCCAAGAATGCGGGGCCGACCCGGGGCCTGTGTCCGTCGGCTATCTTGGAAGACAAGGAAGGAAGGGCGAGTTGATCTCACGCTCGGTCGGCCACCAAGATATCAATCGTGGGAGATTGGATTAGATTGATTCGGTTGCCTTGCATGTAAATCCATATCCCCGAGATATCGGGCTTGTAACCCCGCTCTCCATTATATAAGGCGGGCGAGACCCTCCCAAAACTCATCTCCACATTAATATATCGACTCAATCAAGAGCACAGGACGTAGGGTATTACACGTATCATGGCCCGAACCTGTATAAACACAGCGTCTCTTGCATCTTGACTACCTCTTGTTCGTCATCTAGCGTGCCTTACCGATCGATCTACTACCTTAGGCATACCCTAGGTAGACTGCCGCCGATGTTTCGTCGATAGACATGCTCAAATCATGCTCTTTGTCATTATAGGGATCATAGAGCTGATTAGCTCTCCTCTCCATCTCTCTCACAAAATCAGAGCTTGAATCATAGCTAGGTGGCCGAACCAGATTGACCGAAGGTCCTCGGTACCCTTGGTGATATGTAAAACCATCAAACTTCATGCTAGTGCAGAGTGGCCATTGACCAAGAGACAGCATCTCTTCAACTAGGTCTCCGCTGGTTTGCCTTTCGGCAGTCTGTCGATATGATTCGGCTGCTGCATTGTCAAGTGGCCCCATAATCATTTCTGGGGCCAAAACGAGCCCTTCCATCTGAGTCATAACAGAAACTAAAGGGTGAGCCTTCGGTTGACCTTGTTCTTCAGCAAGCGCCACATCGGCATCTTCACATACTCGGTAGTAAAACCAATGCTTCTTCCAGTCCCGCCACTTGTTCTTGAAGGTCGGAACTATGCAGGAGGCCGTGTTGCCTCGGGCAGGGACAAAATTATAAGACCCCACTTCCAGCCGAAGTTCTTTGGTCCCGGCGTCATCGGTTCCATAAGTAGAGTACAACCGAGTCTCATAATGCTTGAGTGAACACCTAAGACACTCGCCCGCTACCCATCATCTTTTGTGCCATTGCATAGCAAATGAGACGCACTATAGCATTCGGCGTCGATGGTGAATCGCAAGTTAAAAGCATCCAAAACTTCTCCGACAAAACCCTCAATGGGGAAGTGAAGCCCGGCCCTAAAGTAATCCCTGAACATGAGAGCTTCGGTGGGTTTAGGCATTGGGTATTCCTCTGTCCCAGGAGATCGGCTTTGGTTTCGTTCAGCAGCAGTCAAAATACCATCTCGCTGGTATCGGTTTAGCATACCGATCGTGGATTTGGATCGATCAAGGCGGCATGACCAACCGGTGTGTCTAGGTCCTCTTGGTGGCCTCGGTGGTCGGGCGAGAACAGATTCGGCTACACCGTTCGGCATGAGGACCCGAACTCCCCTCATCCTTACCCGAAGCAGCACGAGCTTCCTTTTCACCCTCTGACGAGTCAAAGCACTCAACATACTTGTCCACTTCTTCTTCTTCATCTGATTCGGTTTCATCAGATTCATGGACCAGTCGGGTACAATGGCTCTAAGTGGCATTGGCCTCTTTCCAGGCGGAATATTCTGCCCACTAGTTTCACTAGAACTGGACCCAGAAGATGATTCAGAAGCCGAAACTGAGCGATCACCCGATTCGGCATCAGTAACCGAATTGTCAATGCTAGACGGAACCTTTGACATGTTAGCAATATAGAAGGAAAAAACCCACCGAGACTATAAAAAGGAAAAAGGGGAATTAAAACAAGAAAACACAAAACATCACATACACCGAATAGGAAATTAAGGTTGTTTCGGCTATCTTAGTCAACAAAGAAATAAAAGGCAGTAAGTCCTCACCTAAAAGGAAACCAAAGGTGTGAATCGGCGGGGAGAATGAACTGAGCGCGGCTTCAAGGAGCTAGCGAGCCGAAGCACCGTTTCGGTCAGGGGCACCGAATCGGTCGGTTGAATCGCGGAGCGGTCGACCGAATTGACGGGGAGCGAGCGAGCCGAAGCGCCGTCTCGGTCGTGATACCGATTCAGCAGGCAGATCAACCAAATCGGCGGCGAGAGGATTGAGAGCGGACGGTGGCGAAAATGACCGCGCGGCTTATGGGGGCTTTTTATAGCCTCCCACGGCGGGCCGACCGGCGGTCAGGCGAACCATCGCGTCGGTCACGCATCCCGAGGCCACGCAAAAAAAAATCGTCCTCCTCGCGGGACGGCGCTGGGTCTTTCGGTTATCATCTATCAATCAGCGGCAGCCGAAATCGATTACATCCATTTCGGTTGATGCTGAGGGGCTACTGTTGGGTGACAACCGGGACCTGGGCACCCCGTCCCGCCAAAGTGACGAATTGCTGATTCGGTCAGGCAACCGAATCAGCACCGAGCGAATTCGGTCATCTGAGTCGGCCGACGGTGAATTGATGGTCTAGCTCGCCCAGAGGCAAGGTTACCGGAGCACCCATACCAGGGGGCTTCCGAATCAGCTTTGGGCGGCTGGCAGTTGTTTAACTTGTGCAGGGACGTTGTGCTGCTGCCCCTATGAGGACTACTCGCTGCCTGGTGGGCCTGGCGCTGTCGGCCATTCGGCCAGCATCTTGGAAAAGCACCCAGAATACGGTTACGCCCTCACCAGGAAGCAGCGGGAGAGCCTAGGAGAAGCGGCCCAGGGGCATTATGGTCATGTAAAAGCCTACGGGCGCCTATAAATATTGCCCTGATGGGACTGTACAAGAGAGAGGAATATAATGGAATACATTGAGCTTGTGTTCTAAGTTCTATTTCATGTTCCATGCACCACTTCGTAGCTAGATTCAGCATCGCTCTGTGAGTAGATTCGGGTTTACCACCGGAGGGGGTTCTAAGGTCCTGCCTTAGAACAACAGTGCGGTTCGAACTAAAATCGGAGCGGAAGCGGACTTTTCTAAGTCGGATAATATGTGTTTACATATTGTTCTTTATGATGAGAAACGCTTGATGAACTAAAGTAATAAAGCAGCAATAAAACTTGAAATTAAGCAAAACTTGTCCTTGACTCTTTGACGTGGCTAACAATAAACCAAGTGGACGTAAACCGTCCTGCGTCGTCCCCGTTGCCTTGCTGATTACTGGTGATTAGCAAATAGCCACCACATCAATTAGGCAAATAGGCAATCACATGATTACCTTTCTATATAATAATAGGGTCTGGGCTGACTTGTATTTTTGCTATTTGGGCTCTTCAAAATTCGGATTATCCTATTTAAAGCATCGGATAATCCGTGTTTAATTATCTGATAATCCATATCCGCCGGATTTCGCCAATACCATATCCTATCCCGCATCCGCATATGATCGGATTCGGATTATCCGTATCCGCACGGATATTAAAAATAATACTCCACATCCTTAAAAATCGGATTCGGAGCGGATCGGAGCGGAGAATTATTCGTACCACTTTCATCCCTAGGCTGGACAATGCTATAGAGGATTGGGCCCATGTTGCAATGGCTAGTATGGAGGAAATGCAACCACTGGATAAGGATAAGACTATCCGCACTCATCAACCTCCATTTCCTTATTCCATACGTCCTAGTCATTAAGATTCTCTCCTCTATATAGTTTTCTTCCGCACTCATGAACCTCTATATCTCATACTCCATTTCAACTATCAAAACCGGAGCCACTTGTCATCTACTTGTTACTTTATCTAAATATATTCATGTGAGATCTAGTTTTAAAGGATTTATTGAAACAAATTTAACGGTGTAATCGAAATTTAATTTGAAGTTTTAGTTTATGAGATATAATATTTTCTCGTTGCTTTAAATGGTGGGGTCCGCGACTGCATGCTTTCCTTTCTCCTCCCTCTCTGGTGTGCGTGCTCTGCTGCGCGCGTGGGTCCCTCCCATGAGACTGAGACTGAACAGCATAGTGTTGGTGTCAGTGCCCATCGGCGTCATGCACTACCACACAAATAATTTTTAGACGTGGTCAAAATCAATTTTTAGGGGGTTTTTTGAAACCTTTACTGCACCACCGATCGTACAAATGAAGCATTTTTACGGACGATTTTACAACTGCCCTAAAAATCAATTTAGAGAGTCAATCAGCCGCCTTGAAACATCAATTTTCAAATCCGTGGCCACACGATAACGTGTCTCAAGTCTCGCATTTTTCTGACAAAATATGTGACACATATGCTTCCACGAGGAATCGAGCCCGTGGCCTCTTACCTCGCATGAGCCCCCATACAACCATACCACACTGATGCTATCCTTTATATATTAACTTCTATGAATATTGTATTTAATATTTTGGCCCTTACTCATCTCAAATGAAAAACATTTCAATTACGAAGTTTTAGATCTCATCGAGCACTACCACTTTGGTATAGGGTGGGTCTCCTTTAGAGGTCATTTAAAAAAATTAGAAATTTGAATTTCAAAATCTAAAAACTTGAAACATATATTTGGGCCCTCTAAACAATCTCAAAAAAAGTCATTGACTACAAAGTTTTAGATATCATTGAACTCTATAATTTTGATATATAATTTATATTGAATTTATTTGCTCGTAATTATTTTTAGGGATAGTTTACTTAGTCAAACATATCTAATTGTCAATTTCTAGGGGCAATTGACTTAGTCAATTAGATTTCTAGGTAGAATTTTAGGGCCAGTTTTATTAAGTCAACCGTTCCCTGGAAATTGACTTTAAGGACATTTATAGGGACGGTTTCTTATGCAAACGGTGTCTAAAAAAATTGAAAGAGCCCCTGAAAATCATTTGTGTAGCAGTGGCAGCGGCTGGCGGCATTGAGCAAAGGAGGTGGAAATGCTTGTAACTGCTGTACCCTATGAGATCTGCGGAGAGAGGAGAGAGAGGGAGAGAGATATCTGGTGAACTGACATGAGGTGTGGTTCTAATCGGATATGAGTAAAATATCAGGTTTGGGGCTATAGACGCTTCTCATGGAGCCCTATCTGTGACAATGGTCTCTCATCGAAGATGCATTTCATCAGGACCTGTCTGTGATGTGTGCCCATCAGAGATGCGCCTTGACATGGCCAAGATACACCACTACAAAAAGCATTTTAACATACGGTTAATGTACACTACCGGAAATACGGACTCTGCCGAGTGCAATATGCTTTGCCGAGTGCTAAATATCGGGCACTCGGCAAAGAGACATTTTGCCGAGTGCCGCACTCGGCAAATAAAAGCACCTTCTTTGCCGAGTGCCTGGCTCTCGGCAAACACGTACACTCGGTAAAGTCCTTCTTTGCCGAGAGTCAGGCACTCGGCAAAGCCCGGCCTCGAGTAACAGCCTTTCGACCGCCGTCACAGTTTGCCGAGTGCCAGCTGTTTGGCACTCGGCAAACTTATTCTTTGCCGAGTGCCAAGCAGCTGGTAATCGGCAAAGACTTATTTTTTTATTCTTTAATTTTTTTAAAAAAATCTTTGCTGAGTGTCTCCGTCCCGGCACTCGGCAAAGGCTGGCAATCAGCAAAATTTTCTTTTTTGTTTATTTTGGCCTCCAAATTTTTTGTGCAGCCCTCCTACAGTACCTGAAACTCCATGTTCAAATTTGGTATATTTTTCTGGCTTTTTGCTAGATTTTTTTAATTTATTTCACTTAATTAAATTTTTTGAAAAATACAAATTTGAACTACATGTCCATCGAATAATGGAATTTAATGATTCAAAAATGATATTCATGTTATTGAGTGTAGTGTGAGGCCGTATCGAGGAACGGACCCAAAATTTCGAACATCTTGTTCACGAAACATGGCCACGAACTTGTGGACGACTTGTTTTTAAATTCTATAAAATGCAAACAAAGTCCGAAAATCACGAAACAAAGCCTAGCACTCGGCAAAGGGTCTATTTGCCGAGTGTCGTGCCAGCCGGCACTCGGCAAAGGTGGTTTTTTATTTTTAAAAGAATTTTCGCTTTGCCGAGTTTGCTTTGAGTGCCCGCCGAGGCGGCACTCGGCAAAAGTGGGTTTTTTCAAAAAAAAAAATTGCCGAGTGCCGATCGGGGCACTCGGCAAACTTTTTCCAAAAAAAAAAAAAAAACCTTTCTTGAGTGCCGAATCGGGGGCACTCGGCGGGGGGAGGGGGGGGCCTTCTGGCCGCGGCCCATCTCACTCACACGCGCGCACACACACTCAGTCCCGCCGGAGCCACCGCCGCCGCCTCGCGCCACGCCGCCCGCCGCCGTTGCGCGCCGCCCGCGCACGCACCGCGGCCACGCGCCGCCCCGCCGCGCCAAGGACAAGGACAGAGAGAGGAGACGACGACAAGGACAGCAAGAAACGCCATGGCATCCCGGACAAATCGCTGCGGCTTCCAACCAACCGAGCCGACGGACGCTTCCCTGTCGGCGGTCCCGTCCGTCCCGTGTGAACCCACACCAAAGCGAGTGCAGGGTCCTCCTGTCTGCTGTCTCGATGCGCCCTATCCGCCTCCCGGTCTCCGACTCTCCACTCAAAGACAAGGGAGCGGTTGCCTGGCGCTGATCGCCCATTTCTCGACTCCAATCCAATTAAGCGCACACAAGCAGCATTTTGGCGCTTGATGATTGCGCGATCGAGCAGCGGTGCGGAGAGGCAACTAGACGCTCCACCGAAAAGAAAAGGGGCCGCCTTTATTACAGGACAAGGGCCGCGCCTTTCCCTTGAATTTCGCCGCGCCGCGCCTCCTTTCGTTTTCCCGCCCGCCCGTCGCGACCTTCCCCGAGCACTGTCACAGCGAACGAGGGAGCGCTATAGCTCGTGGTGGAGCGGAGGAGGGGCAAAGCAGAGGAGCCGGGAGGGCCTCGCCCAAGCGCGTGGTCCGTCCGGGGCGGCGGCCACCGACCCGGTGAGTTCTGTTCACCGACTCTCCCCTCCTCCCGTTTCAGTGCTTCTCCCTGGCCACCACGCCACGGTGCAGCGAAGCAGCCAGCGATGGATTCGTTCCTCGTTGTCTTGTTGTTCATCCATTAGTTCCTGCGTTGGTTGGTTCCATTCCTTCCATGCGCTGGCCGTGGTCCACAATATTTTTCATCATAAGTAGGAAAAAAGACTAGTCTAGTTTTTCAGTTTAGCCCACTGGTGCAGCAAGTTGGTGTCTTAAGGAAAAAGAATTCTGGTATAAGCAAATACTTGAGATTAAATGCTCAAATCTTCGGAAAGCAGAAGCAGAGGTTAGTCTTATTTTAAAGATTCTTCTTTATTAAGATGCTACTGCTAGGCTTGTTAAAGCGACCCAAAGTTTTTTTTTTTTTTTTTGAGCATTCAACGGGGGAAACTCCCCACCTGATTTATTTGTATTACTCAAAGGTTGGCCAAAGTCCGTAGATTACAAGCTTTTTGGAAGGAATTTACAAAGGTAAAAGCGACCCAAAGTGATGGTTTAGCAAGGAAGTATGCTATTAATGACCTATCCATTTCTCTTAAAGAAAAATTGCTTGTGGCGTTAAACAACATTGTTATGTTAGTTTCTTTTCCATGTAATAAGAGCATCCGATTTATTTTCTTATTCTAATTCAGGTTGATATACTTGGTGACGAGGTTGACACCCTTCTAAGTGTTCTGGGAGAAATCTATATTGCACTTGATCATTATTCTCCAGTTTTGAAGCATTACCCTGGGGTAAGATATAAATACTCCATAAAAGAATATGATTCGCACTATTGAGATTTAAACAGGACATAACCTTTTCTGCTATGTTTCCAGGTTACAGAGATTTTGATGCTTGTGCAGAAGGTGCTGAAAGGAGAAAGCATCTAACACCGAGCCATTATGGCTAAATCTTGAAAAATTTCATCTTTTCAATTGTCAATGCAAACAGTTGCGCAAGTCTAGAGTGTTTGGTGCAGTCAAAATAGCCATGACTCCAATTCAAAGGATACGTAGCCATTACAGTTGAATTTGTAGAGTAACTAGTTTTTAGCCTTGCTAGCTTCATTTGTATTAGTGTGCAGTTATAGTTGAGTTCAGACTAGAAATTCAAATAGTTGGTTTGAGGACAGGAGCTTTACATAGATGTGTTGGGGTTGTATAAATGTGTATGTAGTGGTTGTAGGTTTAGGTTGCATGGTGATGCTTTGGTGAATTATTTCAAGGAGCAGAACTTCTTGTGGTCATATGGAGTATTGTATGCTTGTAGTGGGTAGGGCCAAAAATGAACTTTGTAACTGTTGCATTCCGTTCGTTTAAGTTAACATGTACATAAAGATTCTTTGTTTGATGGAAGGAGTTATTGACATGCATGAACATGCGTTGACTGATATACTACATTGCAAATGTCTGTAGTATCATGCATGCTCCTTCAGACCTTCACTTGACTGGAGAAGTGCTGAAGAAATGGTTTTAGGTCCTTTAAAATCGAATGGGCAAATATGACAACCTTATATATTTGGGCCTCAAACATACAAATTAATCTTACCACTAACCACAATTTACAAAAATGATTGATAATTTTGACTTGTCAGTTCAAACTTTTAGTTGTTCGCTTTTTTTCCTCATAAATGCATGAACAAAAACAATTACACGTAATATGGTGACATTATAGTAGTCACATGATTTTTCTTTTATTTTTTGATTTTTTTCAAAAAACAACAATAATGATTGCCAAACCAGTCACCAGGGTTGTTGGTAAAGGCCAAGAAGTAATATTTTAAATACATTTTAAAGAAAACAAAAAGGGAAAACCAAACATATTTGGTGACTGGCATGATTTTATAAAGAGTAAATTACACCCATCATACAACAACTAGTTAGGTGGGTGCAAATTGGTCCAACAACTAGTAAACTGCTCAATTTAATACAATAATTTTACAAGTAAGTGCAGATTGATCGAACAACTTGTGAAATGATAAAATTACTACAATAACTTTCTAAATTGGTGCACCTATAGTCCAAAATATTAGAACAATAATATTTTAAACAAGAATACACATGAATTTTCTTTTAGGCAATAATTTTTATTTCTTTTTGTTAACAAGAGTTATTGATCATGATTAGGTTGTTTCTTCTCAACAATGTATATAATTTATTTGTTCATTAGTTAAATTAAATAAAAAATTAATATTTACTATACTGGTATTAGCATTACCGAAACATTCAAGTTCATAAAAGAGACCGTGACCTTAGGTTTTCTCCGTAATTCTGCTCATGTATTTAAAATATGTACATAATCATGTTTGTTTCTACTATTTTAGCTTATTTTTATTTTCTAAATAAGTACGTACATGAGTCATTAAAAATATTTATGCTAAGCTTCTAGAAGGTATTTTAGTATCCATTAACATGTTAGTTTTTTTATCTCAACAATGTATATAATCAAATATGTGAAAATAGTGAAGGTTTTAGTCTTATCTAAATATATTGATATTGTGATGTGAATATATAAAAATAAGTTAATAGTTTATTAATTTTTACTTGAATTTACTCCGATAAGACATTAGCAAATATGGTTATCATTATAACATTCAACTGCGGATGCACCCATTGGTCAAGTTATTGTATTCATTTGATCATTTTACAAGTTATTGGACTAATTTGCACCCACCTGTAAAGTTATTGTACTAGATCGAGCATTTTATAAGTTTTTGGACTAATTTGCACCCACCTAACAAGTTATTGTATGGCGGTTGCAATTTACTCTTTTATAAATAAGAAGCCAAGTGCCAGTTCACTACCACATTTGCCATCTCCAACTCCGACCGGCCACACGTCTCTCCTCCATCTCCGTCTCCTCACCACGCGCCCGACCAACGATTCCGTTCCGCCCCGCTTGAAGCTCCGGTACCGATTTCTTCGTCCATCCACCCTCTTTTGACCCGCTTTGATTTCTCGGAGTCTCCCAGTTCGTGCGGCCGCTTTCCAAGTAGAAAGAGACTGTCCGTGTTGGTGGTTTGCCCCATCTTTCTATCAAGTTTGCCGCATGCATTTTTTTCTTGGTGATGGGTGTATGATGGTGCCAGATCGAATGGCTGTCGGAGGGGATCGCTGCCGCCCGTCGGCAGGCGGGCGAGTGCTGGGTGGGACTACTCGTAGTTTAGCCTGATTCATTCACTTGGATTCAATCACTCGACCTCGAAAGAGGAAGAGTATTACACAAAAAGAAAATAAAAATATGTTCTTTGGGCGTCATCGAAGGATCTGGTAATTGTACAGGTTTATCAGGAAATTTGTTTTTTTTTCTTAGGGACAAAATTATATTTCTGTTCGCGTTTGTGTTATTGACGTGCGGGAATTGATGATCACTTGGGAGCTTATGATTTTAGGCGGCTTTCTTTGGTTTGTACATGGAGCATTCTAGTGGTAAATGTCTACGGTTTACCTTTACCACTCTTTCTCATGCTACTGTTGCCCCTCAGTATGACCTCATAAGCAGCATCATTGCCCCAAGCGCCATCATATTATTCGATAACATGAAAAGCATATTCAGAATCACATGCTTTTTGCATGCTCTAGAGTTTAAGAATTCAAATGTCAGGAGAATGTGTTGTATATGTTGACATCAGTCATGTGTATACATACTCTGACATGCTCATCTGTTATTTGTCATGGCGTCCTTTACTTGAACAATGCACCAATTGTAATCAATAAACAGAAAAATACTTGCTTATTGATTTGAATAGCATTTATTAGTGTTTACCACTTTATTTAGGCATATTATGATATATATGTCACTCAGCCTCAAATTATGTTCTCTCAAGACCTCTGCTAAGATTCTGACCCGTGTATTGAATTTTGCTCCTTTCCAGATTGTCCAGCAAAAGACTGCATTTTACAATCCAAGCTTCTTTGGGAAGCCCCTGAAGTAAAACAAAGTTGGACTTGCAAATGTGGATAGCTGGTCCAGTAGGCCTGGCTTTAGAAGATCAACCACGGTTTCAAGGATAGGATCCCGTACTACATTATGGAAGGGAAGACCATGTGCCCAGTGCTTTCCTAAGTTTCTACTTGCATCCCCTTCTTTTCACGGTGGTCGTGGTGCCCTCCCATCTGCAGGGGGGCATCCTTCCGATTTGACCTACCTTGCTGGTGGTGGTGCTGCTGAAGCCTGAATTAGGATTGTTAGTATTGTAGGTATTCAGATAGTATCACATCAACTAAGCATCATAGCTATGGTGTCGGCCACCAAGGTAGAAGGTGAATATTTGTTTCTGAGTAAGAGTTCTCATCTGGATCAATCTGAAGGTAAGCAATAGCTGCTTTCAAATGGTTTTATACTTTTATCTCATTTATCACTAATTTCCTGCTTTAGCCTGTTCTTCTATGTAGTAAAATTCTCTTTTACATAAGTTGGATCAATCAGTCATGTTACAGTTTCAGTTCATAATATGTGCCTAGTTGATTCTTGACAAGATTGGTTTGCATAAAACTTTAAAACACCTTGACAATTTGTAGAATCAAATCAGCTATTCTCGCTGGTATTTGCATTTAGAATAACAGTATATATTCAGTTTTTTTGTTGATGTGATGCTAGTCCTAAACTCCTCTTTGCATCTTCAGATGTGAAGATACATCTATATCAATTCGGTGCAGGATACAGAAAACTTAAAAGCTTTGCATGCTCTGAACAGGATGGCCCAAGTTTGCTTGATACGATCCTTCTTTCTCAGGTTTTGCAATTTCAAGAGTTGCACAATTTTGTGAATTCTCAAAGCGATGTTTTAATCCTGATTTCTTTGCACCAGTGGGATAATTTTGCTTTGAAGGGCCATTTGGACTATGATGTCTTTCATTGTTAGTGAACTCCTTAAATGTTGTACGTTTATTCACGTCAGTTTACAGTATGCAACATCAAGTTGCTTTCTAACATGTGGTCATAGTTAACACTTTCTGCATGTACATCTTGCTCACCCCTGCACCTACCCCAGACGCAGAATAGCAGTGTTCTGGTCAGTGGCCACATCAACATAGTGCATGGCAGCAGCCTAATTTCTGCAACTCTGCCAGACATTCACTACCCCATATGTTGGAATTATCTTTCTCTGCATATGCTTGTAATGTCATTGCAGCTTCACAATTGCTCAAATTCCCACTACTAAACATTATCTATGGTGGATCTGTTAATAGAGATTATCCACAATTGTTCACATATTTCTATAAGCAATAAGGCACATATATTGGCATCTAAGGACAAAATCTTGACTAGATGGCCTATTTGAGAATCCTCAACTCTAGCAAACCTAGAATTAGCTATGGTTGTAAACCAGTTTTGTTTGTGGGTGGATTGGATGGGGAAAGGGTGTGTTGGCTGTCAGGAGTTTGCATGAAATTTAAATGGTAATAATACGTTTCCCTGTCAAAAAATATGACTGCTCCATCGACCCTATTTACAATACGGTGGCCCTAAGTTTGTTTGGAAACATCAAATTTGAACTGCTGAACAGGTCATTGGAGGTGGAATGAATTTTGCAGGTCAGCTGAACAATAAATGGAATCCATTTTCACTGAAGGAATATGGCAAGTTCTTTGAGTCCTTTGCATGCTTGAAGTCAAATAGTATGATGAGTTTTGATGGATTGCTCCTGGGCATTGCACAAGGAGAAAATAATAGACCTGAGGTTGCTCCTTCAGCATCAGCACCGAAGGATGGGCTACTTGTGATTGCAAACGTATGTTCCAGTGTTGTTAAGACTATCTGCATACCCTCCCTTGCTCCATGGTAGTTGGTATCTGCATTTTGCTTGTTCCCTTCTGATGGACATTTTTTCTTCCTGAAGCCATATCCTGTTGAATATGGTCATATCTTCTTGGTCCCAAGTGCAATCAATCAATTATCTTGCTACTGGGACAAAAGGATGATTGGACTGGTTACAAAGATTTCCTCTGAAGTAAATAATGAAGCATTCAGGGTCTTCTTTGACAGCGGAACATCTGTAGTGTCAGATCACATGATTTTTCAGGTAATGTTTACCTATTTCCGGTGCCTGTCCTCCAACTCATTTCATCTCAATGTTTTGAGGTAATTGTTGTCCTATTTGGCAGTATAAACTCATCAGTCATCATTAAACCATTGTTATGCAGTTTATACCACAATGAGTCATTACTGTTAAGGAAAGCCCGTCTACTACTATGGCCCATATGGCCTATATGAGTCTGTATATCTCTCTCTCTCTTGAGTCTGATGGATGTCTCAGATCCCCAAGACTCTTGCAGGAAACATACCTTAATATATGCCTTCCCTTTGTTGCTTCAGTTATTATTATTTTTGCCATGTTTAAAATTCATAAGGAAGATTGGGCATATATTTGAGCAATTGTTCTAATATTCTATTATAGTAAATTACCTCTGTGTAGACAAGTTCTCTGTAGTAAGATTAGTTGAGACAGTAGAATCACCTGTTTGGCTTCTTGCAGTAGATGGCTGGGCAGAATCCAATGTCATTTTTTGTCTAATCTTGCAGGCATGTTACTTTGCAATCCCTTTACCAGCGGAGTCTGCCTCCACTTTCACGGTATATGATGGAAATGGAAAGGCCAGATCAGACATTATTGTGTCTGAAACAGTTGACTACCCCCTAAAAACTCTTGTGTTCACCAGCACCAACCTAAAAGCACTTGTCAGTGTTGTCAGTGAAATATCTGTTTCTCTCCATGACAATGCTACTGTGTATAGCCTGCTGATTTCCAACAATGGCACAAAGGTTTTCTTGTTTCCACATGTAAAATCTATTAAACCTTTCATTCCATCTTTATACAATTTTATTTCAGCAACCATTGAATGGACACGTGAATATCTAATACTTGGTTTATAAGGTGAAAAAATTGGTTACTGGCTGCTTTCTGTCTGCTTGGGAGTGTGGCGGCTACTTTGTTTACCACACCAAGTTTGGTTTTGATAATGCTTCTGAGACTGAAATCTCCAACAGAATGGGCTCTGTTTCACTCGAGGATAGTACCTTTGAAGATCTGAAACATCTTTGTTGCGCTATTGTAGATGATCTTGTTATGTAAGCTCATTCTGAATGATACTTCATGATAAATGGTGTCTGTGAGCCGCTTCATATATTTTTATAAGTTTAGTGTGGAAACTCTGTCTTAACATTCAGATTGATCAATATAGTTTGGTGTTCTTAACATGGATCAATTGTGAAATTGTGTGTAGCACTTTGCTGACTGCGGGGGGGCGGGACGGGACCCAACGATTCGGATATACTCAGCAATGTTTTTTCCAACAGGTTCTGCTTGATTACAGACATTGTCGTAAATGCGCATGCTCTCATCAAACACAAAAAAAAGTGTAGATCTGGCCTTCCCATTGCAAACAGTAGCATCTTGTGTTAGAAGACGCTGAAGCACTGCCCAAACAACAGCAAAACAAAAGCAGTATGCGTATCTTTGTGGATGAGTCTTGCCTGTCAACAACGCATGTATTTGGTATCAGCAGCTTGTGTAAGCATGGCCCAAACAACAGTAGGGATATGATAAATTGGACCTTCCAACCACTAAAAAGGTGAAGTTTAAGCATCGATTGTACTTACTGCTATATACTCCTATGCTTTAAACAGCAGTGCACGGGAAAATATATCTCACTAGATGTAAATTGGATGGAAATCCACAAGTATTTGGCAAAAGGATTTATTGATTCATTTGCAAATCTAAGTAGCCACAACAGATCACAACCTTGCTCTTATTCATCAGCAAGTCACAATTACTGCTGAAAATGCCAAGTCATCGTTGCAGTTCAGATGATGACTGTGTTCAGTCGCATTCTTTGGTGCAGAAGCAGAAGGATTTGAAGATGAGGAAGCCACACTTGCCCCTGGTAGCTCCCTCGTCAATGCAATGCTTGGTGCATGTTTTGCTGCTACACAGGAGTAACATCAGGTATGTATCGCTTAGCCACTCGTCGCACGCCTCCTTATTCCCACAGCCTGCAAAAGAAAGCAAAAATATTAAAATAAAACTTACCATCAAGAGACACAATTTATTAATTTCATTTGCCACCAAGAAAGAATCAGGTAACTTGCAAGCAATTGAACTTGTTATTTTCTTGAAAACAATTAATCTTGTTCTATAACATTGGTGTGTGAAGTCTTTGATTTGCTATAAAATTAGACCTCTTGTCTAAGTATGGACTTACTTGGAGCCAAGAGGATTGTCATGACCAAGCAGGCTGAGGCACAATGCTGATGTCACCTTCGAGCTGCCATATCTAAGAGGATTGTCATGACCAGCGGCACGAGGCACAATGCTGATGTCACCTTCGAGCTGCCATATCTAGAAGTAAACCTTCTAGGCATCGCCTAATAATATAGCTCTTCTTATAGCCTGAAGACCGTGCTTTCCCTTTGTCTCCAAGGTGTACGAGAGAACAAATAAAAGGGAGGGTTGATGATGCAGCTATCCTCAACATGGAATGCATTCCAAAACCTAACAAAATTTCAGTTAGCACCATTTTGTAGTACGAAGCCTCATGATGCTTGCTCCACGCATGGAGCTTCAGACGAAGCTCATGTGTCGCAAGGGATATAAATATGGTGCCATGTTTATGTATCATTCGATTCAGTTTCACTTGGCACGCATGCAAAAGTATACAAAAAAAAAATATAGGAACAAGACAAGGGAAACAAAAGACATACGTGGGGGAGGAAGGCAGGCTCCTGTCATTCACTTGCAGAGAGCTCAGAGCTGCATGCTGATAATTCCATGGTTGATGATTACTGTATGTACATGAATTTCTGTTGCATTATTATCAAGATCACAGGGTAATTTGATTGGTAAAATCTTTGGCTCGAAGCATCACTCCTGTATGGGTATGGCAATCAGCCAATCAGTGCTGCATATGCATCTGGAAAATACAAACTCCTTTCAGTTGAGTCAATCAGCATTTCAATGGCAAATTGTTGAGTTCATAGCCAAAGAAGGCTCCATAGCTGTGGAAGAAAACCAAATTGGCAGAAATTCATAAAAAGAGACTTTATTTTTTTCTGATCTTTTTGGCTTACCCATAGAAAACTGATTTCAATATCTCCAGTAGGCATCTATTCTGTACCAAAGGAACACCTTAACATGTCACATGAGCCCATGGAAGCTACGCAGCCATCTCTTCCTCCACTGATCACCAACGCCAAACCCAACTGCCCAACAACGGCTGAGCAGCAGCATCAAGGGAAACATTTCCACTCTTTCAGCAATATTTAAGAATATACATTCATAATAAAATAGAATCATGTTCTTGTTTACAAGTAAAAAAGTTTCAAAAGTGTTTAGTTATCCATTCTTCATCAATTGTTTTACAGTTTTTTTTTGATACTTGAGAAAAATATTACAGTTTCAAAACTGTGCCTGCTACTTGGAAATTCAGTGATGAAAACTAAATATTTCTTTTGGCTGCCCACCTCTGAGACTTGAATAGCCATTGAGATTTGGGCTACAAATAGTTGGTATTGCAGCATGACTTTCAACAACTATCACATTATCTTGTGCATTATTCAATGAGACTGGCATTGTTTTACACATTCCATTGAAATGAAAAATAAATGGCATATTATTATTTTGGTTAATAATAATTGGCTCCATTTTAGATTCTTTGCAAAAGAACAATAGTATAACTATGTCAGTTTAATCTCTTGTTTCTACCTAATCCAATTGGAATGCCTCCAAGTAATGAGGAACACATACAGACATAGGGTCCATTACACATTTACACTGAATCCATTAAGCAATTTGACAAGTGCATATAAGAAGAATAGAAATAATCACTTTGGAGCAACAGATCAAGCTCCTCAGTTCTCAAGTGAACATAGAACTAGTTGAAGCAGGTTTTACAAGCTGAGAGCATTACTAAACTGCTTATCACTTGAGAACCAAAGCAAATCTCTGCTACAAATTTTACTGCATTATTGGATTGCAAGGGGAATGAGTTATAGTGCAAGGCAATTGTGCTTAGTATGAGAAAAGTGAAAATGAAGAGTCATGTAGAATTTAGATTTTCAAACAAAATATATACATCATGTACAATATTTTGCTTTTCAGATCCAAGAGACATGGGAAGACTGAAACCTGAACTGGCTTTCTTAGGAGAGCAAACCTTTGGCTGAAAAATCGTACAGCGCCATCCATAGTTCAGTAAATCTTCAAAGATTCAGAATAACAAGGCAGGAGTACGTTAAAGAGATTCAGCTGATGGAAAACATATAAAGGGCTATTGTTAGGCACGAAACAAAAGACATTAATGAGGGAAAAGTACATAAATAACCAGAACAAGCATCAAATAAGCAGTAAGCATGTATGCTGAACCTGTAAATACTTGTATGAGACTACAGAGAAGATTTTACAGGCACTTACCAATTTGAGGTACAGGGTGGAAGGCACGTCCAGATATTCATGCTCAGAATTCAGAACTATAAATAGATAGGGAGAGAATCCAGAGGATAGAATAATGCACAATATGAAAAAATGCCCTGCACAACACATGGGGAGGGGGCTGGAAACCATTTACTGCAGACCTGGCTTTTGTAAGAGTGCAGACCATTGATTAGAAAAAACAGCAGCATCCATATTTCAGTAAATCTTCTGAGATTCAGAACAGCAAGGCAGGAGCACATAACATATTCACCTGATGGAAAACATATTTAGGTTATTGTTACACACGAAACAAACATCATTAGTAAGTGCACAATAACCAGAACAAGCATCAAATAAGCAAATAAGCAACATTCTGTACATGTAAATAGCTGTGTGAGACTACAGAGGTGATTTTACAGGCACTTACCAGTTTGATGTATAGGGTGGAAGGCGTGTGCAGGGATTCATACTTTATTATAATTCAGAACTATGAATAGATAGAGAGATTCCAGAGGACAGAATAATACACAATATGAAGAAATGCCCTGCAAAGCAGATGGAACAGGCGGGTTACCCAGAAGAAAACAACAATTGTTGCCAAATAAAAGAAACAAGAATGACTGAGGATTATGGGGTTAGGAGAAGCAAGAGAAATTGGTGGGATGGTAGTTCCACCTTTTTTACCTTGGGTTTGTCAGGCTAGGACTATTGGAATGATGTTTATCAACTTGCGGCACTGACTCCTTAGCTCCTCGCTTTCGCTGTCACTGACATCTAGTTCTCGCAGCGAACTTGGAAGGTCATCCACCTCAGGTAGCGACCGGATGGCTGGGCAGCTTATGATATGTAATTTTTGTAGTGAATCTGGAAGGCAACCCTTGGGCAGTGACTGGATTTTTGGACAGTAATCAATTTCCAACTCTTCCAGTAAACATGGGAGGACATCCTTGGGCAGCATCTGGATTGCTTCGCATGAAAAGATCCATAACCTCTTCAGGTTGCGAAGTCCATGTAGTCGATTAGGGAGAGACTGCAAGTTGTCGCACCAATAAAATATGATCTCCTTGAGGGAGTTGACGAACAGAAGGTCCTCTTGCTCCTCCGTGACGCTCCACCTTATTATCCGTAAATTGTTACATTTGGTGACATAATTCCAGTTAAGTATTGCTAGTTAGTATTGTGTCTACCCAGTTTCAAACAAATTGGTTTCCGCCGCATCCCAAAACCCCTAGGCTGATCAGAGAATATGAATATATACCAAATATAGAAAATGATCAGTTGACTTCACGATTATAAAACACAGACACTATAATGAAAGAGAGACATGGCATGGTATTTAGCATTATATATTCTACATAGTACTGCCGATGCAGAGTAGCAGAATCAAGGGCCAATCACTGCAGCTTTGAAGTCATACTCCATTCATGCAATGGAAAGCGTCCAAAAACTAGGTTCAGGCATAGAGCTAGCTCGGCTTCCTTGCTCTGGCAGGATCAGATGCTGGTCCTCCCGAGTGGTCCCTGGTATGCATCCCCATGGTAGGAACTGGTTGAACTGATGCCGGATATCAGTTTGACCTTCCAGAAGAACCTCGAAAGACCACAAATACTACGAATTCACGAACAACACGAACAAAGAATCCCGATTGACAATCAAGAAATGAAATCCTAGTCCATAACCCACATAACTAGCAAGATCACTCCAAGATCTAGGCGTGAAACAGGTGAAAGGATGGATTGTCACTGACCTCCCGGACAAGTACTGGCTCATGGTGGCGAGGATCTGATCGTACTTGTCTGGCTCACCGGCCAACCCGCGCGAACACTGGCGAAGCTAGAGTAAATTAGTAGGTGGTGCATTTGCCTTGTGGGTGCATAGACTTGTGTTATAGTGGGTGCATATATGGTGAAAATTTACAAAAATCCATTATTTTCCAATAAATTGGGTGGTGCATGTGCACCCAGTGGAGTCTATATAGCTTCGCCCCTGCGCGCGAAGCAGACTCCATCTTCGAGTGTCTATGTTAGCCTCGTATATAATGGATCAATCGGGTTGGCAATTGATAACAAAGTGAGCAAAACCACAAACATACGTCGCCATATATATATCTTTTTGAATCAGAAATATGATCCCGTATCATATGCGGCAGATAATATAAATTAAGACACCGGGCAAAGATGTGGGAGGCCTGACGATAGATAATATATATGAGGTAGGTGAAGTGCAGGAGAAGCTACTGACGGACCACAAGTGGTTTAGCCCTTTAGCATAGCCCGCCTACAACAAGCTGGGTCATAAGGAGGAGGAGAGTGGGGAAAGCGATGGTGGTCTCACATGCGCACTCATGCTCTGTGTGTTGCGTCGTGTCCTGCTGTAACGCATACTTGCATGATAAAAGCAATGTTGTAAACTACAGGTTACAATTTTTATATGAAAGTAAAGTTAGTTGGCATATTATATAGTAGTACAAATAACTACAGGCTGTTATGCCAGTGCGTTACAGCTTGTTATCTGAGAAGTAAAGTAAGTTGGCATATTATATACTAGTACAAAAAACTACAGGCCATCGTCACGTCATGTGACTAAGCAACAAGCTATATATCCTACTGTAACGTATTGGCATATTTTAATGATACAAAAAATATTGTAAACTACAAGCTACATATTTTTCAAAAGTACAGCTAGTTGGCATATTATATAATAGTACAAATAACTGAAAAAGTACTTTACACGCAATAGCCACCTATCTTAGCTGTCATTATACAATGAAAAATTATCCATGTGGTGTTAATCATTTATTACACATACCTAGTTAGTATTTCATTAAGTTGAAATACGTTGCTCCATGCCTAATTGAATCAATAAAATATATAGCTAACTCCAGGTGATATACAACAACTTGTATGCTCTGCTTTAACAAACTTCTATATTTGCAAGTATTTAATAATCAGATTGCAAATCATAAGCTACATTTTTATCTAAACAATAAAATTACTTTTTTGACAAAAACAATTAAATTATTTGGCATATTATAAATTAAATGCAATATTCAATGTTTGCTGTCAATATACAGTGAATTTCCCATTGGGCCATGCCCGCACGAATCTATTAGCCGAGAGGTGGCATTTCTCTTAAACAACCAATTTATAATGACATGTTCAAGTGGATCAGTATCATTTTTTCCATAGAACTTGCTAGTTTACTTGAGATCAACTCCAACAATTTGAGAATTCAAGCATTTTATTAACAAAAAAACTATTGTGCTTATCACTTGAGTTGAAGTTAGACTACTTATATGCTTGACTGCTAACAAATTAAACAACGAATGTAAACCACCAAATTGTATTATATACTACCTCAGAATTTGCTATCCCAAGACGTTACCGCAATTTTTAGCAGTGTTTTGCCTAAGCACAAGGAATACTGGTGCTCGGTACCCAGCACATAGAACGTACAATGTTCATGAAAAAATTCCAATAAAGATGGCTTCGGCATTCGGTACACTAAAATTGTTCTATGTTAGAAATCTATAAAAAACGATTTTAAGGGATTAGCTGGAAATTCTACAAGACTAAAACAGCTGGCTCCTTCCTAAAACAATGGGCAAAACTAGCAGATGGTTTTTACCTGGCATGCATTAAATAAGACAGCATTGGATGTATCTCTGTGAGGATCTTCACAGATCACAAAACAAATAAGTATGCATTTATTTAGAGATATCGATGTCAAATAAGACAGCATTGGATGTATCTCTTATTAGGTCCTCCTCTATTAATCGCAGCCCGGGCCCAACAAAATCCCAAGCTAGGCTTTCTATTGGGCATGTATAAAGCGGTGGTTAGGGTTTTCCTCTCTCCCTCTCTCTCTCTCTCTCTCTCTCTCTCCCCCACTCGAGTGTGCCGCCCCCTCCGTCTCCCACTCCCTCTTCACGGCGGGGCACATGGATCCAGCCTGCAATAGCCACCGGCGGCAGATCCAATCATGAACCTCTCACTAGAGGTAGTGGGGCTGTGGAACTAGTCACCAGGGTGGCGGGGGCGTAGATCCGACACAACCACCGGTCTCGTTCACGACTTCTACGAGCGTGATGGACTTAACCACGAGTGAGCGGATCCGTCACAGGCCAGAGCTTCTGCAGCATAAGGGCGAGTGGTGTCTCTAACCACAAGCAAGAAGATTTGTCTCAAAGAGCCTCCCGGTGCAAGGGTGGCACAAGAGTGTTCGCAAGAGTAGATCGGCCCACGAGTGGGGAGTTCGGTTACTAGAACCGGCGGTGGAAGGTGGGTGGTATTTCTAGCCACGAGTGAGTTGATCCATCACCCGAGCAAGCACCCGGCACAAGGCTGCAAGGGCACTTTCGAAGGGTGGGCACAAGGGAAGATCTAGCCACAAGCAAGTGGATTCGGTGTTCAGCTAGCCACAAGTGAGTAGATCTGGCCATCAACGAATTAAAGTGGGTCGCGGCTTGTGCTAGGGCGGATCCGGGCACCTAGCTTTCGTGGGCCTATAGATTCGGTGAGTTTCTTTAACTCATAATTTTTTTTAAAGGTGTGCTTTTGTGCTTGCCTCGGTTATTTTGACAAACGTTGGAGATTTGCACCTGCCTAAGTTATTTTTATTAATGTAGAACTTCCAATGCAGGCCGACCTGTTTTCTCCACCTAGCTCTATTTGGGCTAGTGAATCCATGGCTTCAAAGTCAGTGGAAGTTGACTCGGATGTTACCATCTCTGATTCAGATAAGACCATGTCTGATTCTGATGCGACCCTCTCTGACACATCATCTGATGTCCCAGTTGACGAAATACCTCCTCCTATACTTGATGCACAAGACGATGAACAGGTTGCAATGGAACAAATTAACAAAGAGGTTGAGCTTCCCCAAATTCTGAAGGATCATCCAGGTATCCAAGTGCAGGACTGGAGAGCCTTTGCTAGCAGAAGATCTGATGGGCATATTGATAGGGTGAGCATATCTTTCAACCATCGCTATTGTCTAATCAAATACTTTGATTGCTGCTATAAAAGGTACATGAGGATATTTAGAACAAGAAAAGGTAGGGAACAAAAGTGATAAACTCACACTCTTGTCAACAAAAAGATTTTCAAAACTTTCATTTCTAATGCATCTTGCTGTTGGTATGATTATTTATGATCGTATATTCTATTTGTTCGAGATATTTCCAAAGTAGTGTTATTAAGAAAAAGAAGAAGACGACGATGACGCACTAGGGGCCGGGTCACTGATGTTGTTGTCTAGACGTTGGAGTGCTGGCTAGACTAGCAAAATTCTTCTGCCTCTCGGCTGAACAGATTGTTAAAGTATTGTTGTTGAGAGGGAGAAATTGGTTATACGACGGTAGAGACCATAATCCATATCCCAAAAATATTTGATGAAGTGACCTTGCCAAATCCAGGGATGGCTCGGACCAAGAAATATTGTACCCTCATGTCATATTTTGTCTCAAATTTTGATAACAAGCCTACAATAAATCTGTATTGAATTTATGTATTAACAATTCATCTGTATTGGCATGTTCCCTGAAATACCACAACACTAAAGTTTTTGCAGACTAAATATTTCCTACATAGTTGAAATGTAATTAATAATATTCTACTAATCGGATATGGAGAAGAGTCTATCTTCAAGCTACATGCAGAATCACAGTGTGAAATATCTTACACTGATCCCACCTACATTTTTTAGACTTACATTCATAAGGAAATACTGCCGCCAGTTCCGTTCCATACCTGAAGTTCAACGGTTTGTGGATTTGAACGGGGGTGACAACAGGAGAGTTTGACGGAACGAAACTACAAAAGAAGGTAACAATACTACAGGAGAAAATCATACCTCATAATATCACTGCCATAGAACTTTGAAGCTTAACATTTTCATGGTCTTCTAACTTTTTCTATTCAAGTTTTTTTATTACAGTAGCTTTTTAATTTGGTGTTCTAAATTTTGTCCATAAAAAGAAATATGTGATTTTTTTTACCGAAAAGACTCTAGGGAGAACCCACAGTGCCTCAAACTTAAAAAAAATAACAAATAGATTAACAGAGCGTCCTTAATATATTGACTTTTTTTTTTTTAATTTGGTGTATGCAGAAGACGCCTGGTATGGATGCTCAAGATGCTGGTATGCCCTTCATCTAATCAGATCAAATATGTTTTCAAATTACCTGTAGAAACTTTATTCGAGTTAGGGTTTACATAACATATTATTGGGTATACAGGAACAAGTAAATCTGCTAGAAGAAGACCATCTGCCAACTACGCTAGACCAAAACGTTCGCGTGGCCCAGGTCGTTTCAATTGATGATGAAGATGGCTCCTGGTTTTTAGATTCTTAATATCAACTTTCTGGAGAATAAATAACTGTATTTGGTCACCATGCAGTGCCATGCTCCACAATAGCTCGTACCAAACACTTGTTGCTTGCTATGGAGCCGAGGAACTATGTTTCTATGTTTGTGATCCCTAAACTGGTTGTAATAATGTGTTTCGTTAAACACTAAGCAGTACTATATCATGGAACTTATGGTTGAGATTTACAACACCTTTTAGTACTATATTGTGTACCATATTTTATTATGGCTGAGAAATATCTATTTTATTGAATTTACATAGTCATCATCGGTCCCTAAAATTATATAGCTAGACTGTCAGTTTCAAGCTACCCAAATTAGCTATATATATATTTTGCAACTTCATATAGAGTGTTCATAAATAAATTAGATAATGGCGTTCAAGCTATATCCAAATTACATGTAAATCGAAGCTGGTATCAAGGATGATTTGATATTACCATCTACGTCATCTCTCACTACCATGAAAAATCTTAGGCGTTTTGAAATAGTCATCCGAGATGGGCAGGATTTTTATCTCCTGGAGTTAATGGCATCAACCGAGGCGTCATTATTTATTAACCTAGCCATTGAAAAATCGATGATAACCCTAGTTAGCAGAAGCAGGGGTTGTAATGCAAGCGACTAGGTTAATGCATTAATCGAAACATTATATAAGGCCCACGGCCGGCCATGCGAGACTGGCTAGCGGTCACACGGGGCTCATCGTGGTGGTGGGCAGCGGGGCGCACGCGGTCCACCCTCTCTTTCTTATCCTCGAGATATCCATGGTGGATCTGTCCCTCACCTTCTCCCATTCGTAGATCCATCTTCAGGCTGTGGTGGTGGGCGGATCTAGCATCAAGGGCAACAACTTCGGCGGCGCCCCCTGCATTGTTCGCGGGTGGTGGCCAAAGGCTAATCCCCACGAGGACTGATAGCCGGACCCCAACGTGGACGATAGCGAGCTTCTTTGACCAATAATGAGCATCCACGGTAGTGGTGGATCAAGCTCATCGGCTGTGGCGGCGTGTGGTGCAAGGCTTTGCTCCTCCATCAATGGCGGACCCGGACACTGGTTGGGATAGGTATGGATTTTTCCTATCTTTGTGTTTTTGTATTTGATTTTTTGAAGCTTCAGCGAGGCTATTACTGCCTTATATTAAATTAACAATGCTCGGCTGAATGACGAGCCATCAAGTTCATTACAAATTTTGGGAGGGAGTTAGTCCACACATGAAATACGACCCCGGTCCCAAGTCATCCCCATACTTGCTAATTCATGAGAAATGGTGTTACAAGAATGTGGGATGTTACACACATTTAGATCACGAAAATCATCGAGGATCAAACCCCTAATCTCTTGAACAACATACCTCCTACGGGACGAATTCGAAGGACGATGACTACAAAGCTTCCACGAGCAATGATGAATCGATCTCCATAGCGGCACGTGAAATGCTGAAATGTGTAGTTGCTTCAATTGCATTCTTACGAGCCATGGCTTCAGAAAGTAGGGCATCATGGATGACTCCCAAGTGACCTGCACCGGCCACAACACACGAGGACGAGTATTGATCTTGAGGACACCATCCATATTGATCTTGAGGACACCCGGCGGTGGTGGCTTCCTAACAACTGAACTTCTTTGTGCAAAATATCATGCATATGTCGACGGCGAGGATACCATTTGATGGCGCGAGGGGCACGAGTTCACTAACATTGACTTTGTTCCTCACGTGCCACCAACGCCACAGCAGCACCACAACCGTATAGCCGAATGTCCTCCCACAGACTTATCATCACCTTCACAAACTCTTCAGAAAGCGCTTGCAGCAGCTACATACGAGCATCTTCGATGCCAGTTCCTATAACATTTTCGCACCTCCTTGCACTTGAAAGCAATGTGCACCATCCTCATCGAACTTGAAGCACACGGGAATTTGGTGTCAGGTGTATCCCCTTCCTTAGATTCAATTTCGAGGCAAGTTGTTATGAGAAATCCTCCCAACAACATGCTTGAACTTTGGTGATCCCAGGATCTTCCAAAATTTCTTACACATATTACCATCAGAACAGCTACGACACGAGATGATTCACCTCTCTTTCTGACTCGCCGGAGCTCAGCCACATCCTCGAGGACATGATAAGCAAAATTGACCGAGAACATACCCCTTGCTATAAAAGTGCCCGCTACCCGTGTCCCCGATCTGTATGAGCTTGTAATTGACAAGATGTTTCTTGCATCGTCCTCCCAAATGTATACGATCAAGTCGACATCCCAAGATCCGGTGTAGGGGTCAATGAGCTCCTAAAACATTAGAAAGTATACGCGGGAGTGTATGGTAGTCTAGACCTCCCCAAATCCATGGATCCTCCCATATTCGAACACAGGTACAATCTCATATCCTCTATATTATCCCCTTCTCCATTGCTCGAAGCCCTCGAGTAGATTACGCCACGTATATGAGATCCTGGCTTCTCATGGGTTGCTCACGAGTTGCCATTTGGGTAGTATTTTGCCAAAAACGGGAGCCCGAGCACACAACTTGGTCAGTCTCTTTGGATCAATCTCCAACTTTGTCTTGCCGGCATAGCAAGATTAAATAGATGTAAATCCCCTAACCAAGGCCACCCATTTTCTTTCTATTTGGCGGCGTACGCCGGGAGAGCCGGTGGAACTTGTGCTCCTTTTCTTGCTATGACCACCAAAAACGACATATCATGGAACTTATCTCATCACATAGGGTCTTGGTCAAGTCAAAAGCGGCCATGGCATACCTAGGATTAGCTTGTACTTTACCTCCTTTTTAAATGAATCGGTCCGGTCCCCGACCTACTTTTTTGTTTTTTCTATTAAATGAGAGAATGGTAAGTACAAAAATGTTTACAAGGCCTCGAGGGCCTAAAAGAAAAGAACTAAAAAAGCTAACTTAAGCTATCTCTCCAATTAAGAATTCGGATACACTTTTCTTTGGCTTGGCCTTCATCGAAACCAATCCATGTTCCTTTGATAGCAACTCCTTCAAAAGCTGAACTGACTTTTTGCCCATTGTTGAAAATTATTTTGTTTCTAATACACCACAGAGCTCCGGCAGCCACAAATAAGGATTTCTCTGAAGATGGTGTCATTGAAGGTTTCTCTTGCTTTGATGATCATGTCAATAGGGTTTAGGCTAAAGTCCCGGAATGCGAGATCCAAGACCAACATTGTTGATTGAGCTGGCATTCAAAAAACAAGTGGAAGCAACTTTCTTCATTGTTGTGCCACCACCTTGATAAAGTGTTTCCTTTCCTGCCTTAGATAGTAGTTTCTCCTTCCATCCCTGTATGCGCTTCCACACTGTTTGTCCTTCAAATAAGAGAACATCTTGGATTTTGATCTTTCCATATTCAGGTAAACCAAGGTATTAATCACTCCTTGCCTCCTGGGATAATTGTAGTGAGGTCAAAAACTCTGCGTTGTGACTGATCATAGTTCTTACTAAACAATACCAATGAGTTGTCCTTACTAATCATCTGATTCGAGCACTCCTCATATAGCTGCAATACATGTTGCGGGTGACTTGCATTCCCTTGGTTGCATTTTAAGAGAAGCAATGAATCATCTACGCAAACAACAAGTGATTTATGCTCGGGGCATTTGCACATATAGCGACACCATCCAAGCGGCCACTCCTTTACGCTCCATTGAGTAAACAAGGGAATCCCTCGGTACATAGCAGAAGCGGGCGTAAACCGCCTCGGACAATTGGCCATTTATCGTGACCTCTCATCCCGACGTGGCTGCGAAAATCTCTTCGGTTAGATTATTGTAGTAGCGTACGCACTCACATATAAAATAAAACAAACATATTTCTTGTTACGATGGTTTGGAAACTACCATTGGTACCTTGAGGTACTTTTATTTTTTATATTTTGTACATAAGTGTTCGTCTATATTTAGTTATATTTTATCTACACCCGCTCGCAGGCCTTAAGCTTTGCTGCCCTTGCCTACAGTGTCGCTTCTCCCTTGATTTCTCACTAAAGAACTTGGGCATCATGTGTTTGGGGGTGGGCACTGACACGACCGCTACATACAAGTATTAGGGTTGCTCCCTTGTCGTCTATCCACACGCTGGGAGTGGAAGTAAGCTGTCGTCATGACACCAAAGCAACATCCATGCTGGCAACGTCGACGCCATTCGATATCGATTAATGGTATGGCAAGCCAACGGTGATGTATTCCAGTATGCCATCACAGTGGCTGTGGGCGCAACAGCAGCGATGGTGTCGATTCCACACAGGTGCAACTTCTTCTACTGCGCGGTTAGGGCGAATCCGCTCATGCAGCTGTATGGTCGGGCGCCCTAGTCTAGTGCGGACAGATTGGTGTATGGGCGAGGAAGGCACGGCGGCGGCGCCACCTGCGAAGGTCTACCATGGTCGTCCTCTGGGTGTGACGGGCTGTTTGTGTAGATAGGGATGGAATGTTCGGGCGAAAGCCTTTCTCCAGCAATCTTGCTGGTGGTGATGGTGGCAGCATGCTCCTGTTGGGCGTCATCTTGGAGCCCCATCCCTGCTCCCACATGGATCTCTAGACTAAAACCTTGTTCACATCGGGACAAGCGACGGTGGCGCCACCGGCATCGTCACCTCCTTGCATTTGCGTCATTTTTGAGACCCAACTCGGCTTTGACATTGCTGGTGACTACGAATCATGGGAGGCGCTTTTGGTGGCGATGTAAGGCGGCGCGTAACGCGTCAACCTCGTGCGAGAAAGGTAGGGGCCTAGTTGAGGATTCAAGTTTATGGTGTGAAAAACGGAGGAAGGTTGTCGGGAGGTGAGTGTTGGCATGGCAATTCGGAGGCCTTTGCAACTGTTTTCACAAGACCACGATTTTGGCGAAGGCTAGTGTGGGGGCGCCCATAAAATTGGCAAGGAGGCGGCATGGGAGATGATGGTGAGCACTTTAGATTCTGGAGATGACCTGCATGATACGTCGGAGATCTTCTGACTGACAGCTAGATGATGTGTGTAGGACTTCTATCTTTTGATGAGGAAACTTGGTCCCGAGAAACTTTGGTGGAAATGTGACTATTGTTTGATTTTGTGTGGTCTTAAAGTTGCTGTGGTGTAATAAGGGTTAGCTATATATGGTCGGCAGAAACTGAGATATTAATATATTGCCTTTTCGTTCTCCTCTTGAACCCAATAGTTCCGGGGGCTTTTTCGTCTCTATTCTGAGGCCATTTGAAGATACGGTGGCACAACAATTCTTTGCGGTGCCGTGGTCTGGCTCATGATGCAAAGATCATACAAAGATTCATCGGCACAATGCGGTTGCCCTTCATTTGATGTATCGTTATATATTAGCATTGTTAGAGATCATCTTAGACATCAATGATGAATATATGGTGGTGAATCTGTAGTAGGAGAATGAATTACAGAAGTGCGCGGCTGCGGTAATTAATAAATGTGTTTTAGAGGTAATTCATGTTTATCATTGCGGATCAAGCTGTCAGCCTCAACCAAGGACTAAAGGATATCATCAGAGCTGCAGCTATATAGATGGACTCCTCCACAAAATCTCTATTCGAGCGCACGTGCGCCGCTAATACATCAGTGGCGCACACGGCCGCCCTGCGCGGACTCGAAGAAGAACTGGAAGGTTGGTAGAGCGGCAAGCGGCCCGGTGACTACAGATGGGACGGTGAATGGCGGCGGCGGCGGCGGTGTGATGGTTAGGGTTATACTTGGCTTACTTTTGACTCTTCAAGAATCTCCTTGGCTCTAGATTGCTAGCCGGACATGTGGGCGGTGGCTGCGACACGGCATTTGTGGCAGGTTGGGTTTGGCGCTGAAGCGAGATGACAATGGCATCGCCAAGCGAGTAGGCGGCAAAGGCGGAGCGTTAGGCGAGATTAGAGGAGGACAGATTCGTTTGGCGGGGTAGATTGGTGGGCGGGTAGGTTACCGGCATCCTAGACGGTGGTCGAGGTGGGCGCTGTGGAGGGAATGCGGGGAAGTAGATGAACAATGTAAGGGGTGGCCTTGTGCGCCATCAGTGCTTCGAGCACGCCACGCACTAGCTATACTGGGCGCCACACTGCACTGCCAAGCCCGATGCATGGCAGAATTAGTGGGTCTTCAAAGCCGCGGTCATAAACAGTGATGGCCATATAAATGCCCCTCAAACCACTTGAACACTCTACACACAAAACCATTAAGATACAAAAGCATCAGAAATTGTAAAGACAAAAGGGTATCCGCCCTTCATTACCATCTTGTGATTACTTAATGCTGAGCCTTTTGTCATTTTTCTTTTGTTTATACATGTACATAGCATATACACGACACATAACACACATAACATTTTGGCAGAAATAGTGGATATTCGTGAATTGGTCTGTTCCCACACATGCTGACATTGAAAAGTAAAGAGTAGCAGGAGCAGTGTACATACTGCCCACTTCGTCATTCTGTTTGCTTGCTTCCCGGCTTGTATCTCCAGGAAATATTTATTTTGGTGATTAAAGTGTAGGAAGATGTAATTACCATCTTACAGCAACATCTAATAAGAGTAGAAGACACTAAGAACGCAAAATAGATGAGAGTGCCATAAATTACCCACTTTCCATGTGCGCCTCATAAGCATTTGTAGGGCAGCCGCCTGAAAGCATGGGTGTAGTAGTGCATCTAGAAAAATCTCAATTCCCTGAGAGAACAAGTTTCACTTCCATAAAACATCTTAAATCTTCTCTTAGTTACCGTTGGTTAATTGCAACTGTCGATGGAAAATAAAACACAGCCGACCTCTGAGTAGAGTGAAACAAAAATAATTTCATCTTTGTCCAAAATGTTTCAGGTTTTCATGATTAGCATTTTTAGGTTGCTTACATTAGCACGAACAGGCTACAAGAACGTTTATATTGGGAGGACACACCAGGCCAGATACCCCCTCAGCTAACCCTGTATCCCTTGTGCTCCATCTCCCCGATCTCCCATGTCTACAGGATTAGAGGACACCATAACACAATCACGTGGGTGAATTACCCTCACTGGAGGGCCAGACCACACCGACCCTCATGGCGTTGCGAACCGGCATTAACCCGTTCGCTATGGTTGTAGGTACAAGGAAGACGAAATGTGCTCGGGCGCAAAACCCTCGCTGAGTTGGTGGACCACTCGGAATTCCCTTGGGTTGGCTCGGCGGCATCGACTAGCGAGCACAAACCCTAATGTAATTTGGCTCCAACGCGCAAACCTAATGTAATTTGGCCGCATCTTCGTATGGTCTACAAATACTAGGATTAGCACTGTGTAAAGAGAGATTGTTTTGGCCAATTTAACGAACATTTGCTCCATTTTATCTTGCCTCTCCCACTTCATTCCAAACCTTGGCAAATCCTAGAATACCGGCTCGGTCACTGTGGTAATCCTTGCCCTCCTCCATCTCAATACGGGTGCGAGGGTAAAAGGATGTATTGAAAATCGAACAAAAACCCTAAATTAATTTATATAATTTAAAGAAAACAGATAAATAGGATATATCAGAAATATAGGCAAATTTAGGCCGAAAAAAAAGGGAACCCCATTATGATTGAGCTAGGTACTGCTGTACCCTTGTCCCAGCAAGTATTATCCCCCACAATTTATAACAAAACTGGATCTATTTCCCGCGCATATATCCTAGAAAGCATAGACTGATTGACCGATAATACATACTAGCCCGATCCGATCAATAAAAGATGGTGGAACTGTTCTCAGAAATATAATTCAAAGAGAAATAAGCAACGATGGATACAGCCAGACATTATTCAACATGCTACTCAGCACGACCAGTTCCAGTGCATATCAGTTCCGATGGTAAGGAAGAAACATTCATCTATATATGACTCTAGCAGTGCAGCTAACCTATATGCGCAAACCAAAGAAGTTAAGCAACGATAACTAGGTTTAGCCATAGCCAGACCTATATGAGCGATGCATGACACTTTTCAGTCAATCACGCTTCCATGCAGGCTATCGGTTAGCGCTTCTTCTGCCGGGCCGACGTCGTCCGTGAGGCTGAGCTTGTGCTGCGTGCGCAGGAACAAATTAAGATGACGCTTGACATCAGGGTGGCCGCGGAACAAAACCTTCATACGTTCCCAGATGGCTCTCGCACCGATGCTGCAATCAGTCCACAAAAAACACACACATAAGCCCGTTGCATGATCTTGCCTTGATGATGCACGTTTTGACACTCAAAAATGTTGTAAGGTGATTTTGGGCACTAGCAAGAAAGTTAAACATATCAAGGACATAACAGAGGTCCAAATGGCGCAGCAAAATAATGAACAAAACTTGCAGAGAAGACTGTGAGCCAAGGCGAGCTGTGTACAGTTAGCTTATAGCCCACTCTAATGTCAGCTAAGCCAACTCTCCCAACTTCTTTAACTGAATATAATAGACTCCACCTTTGCATTCTACTCATCAGGTTGATCCCAAGACATATATAGGCTAACGCCGTTTAGAGTCTGGATGAAATAATTTTTGCATTTCAAAGATTTCGCTCAGCTAGAGCCGGTTAATAAGCCAACTCACTGAGTCGACTAAGGTAACCTCATATGCTCAGTTGCCTTAGCCAACTGCCTGAGTCGGTTAAGCCCAATCCTCTAATTCGCATTTCCATTCCCGCAAAAGTCAGCTTAGACGACCCCCTTGTCATATAATTAAGCCGACTCGTCCTAGATTCCGGAGTCCAGTTGGTTTCCAAAACGATTTTTAGCATGTTTTTGACATGGCGAACTTGGAAAACACATTTTGAAGTCATTTCCGACTAGATAAGACAAAAGCCTCTTTATATATGAGAGGATCGATCATGGCCATTTCAGTTCCAATCTATTCAATCATACAAACCAATCTACTATTCCTTTTGCCTCTTTTCAAACCCCATCTGTTGTTCGACGTCTCACAGGATCGATCATGGCCATTTCAAACCCCAATGTTGGACAAATGCGAAATTTCGGAAATTTCGGTGGACACTGTAGCATTTTCTTTTTTTAAAAAATAATGAATTTTGAGCTAAAAAACAAAAAAATAGTGGCATACCGGTAAGTTTTTCTTTCGGCACTCACCGATAAATGCGAAATTTCGGATATTTCGGCGAAATTTCGCCGAAAAAAAACCCCTTCTCACTACGATATTGTCGGCGTTCAAGTGACCTGACTAGTCATATGAGATCCTCCACTTGCTCCTCCCGGGAGAAGTTCGAATGAAAGCTTTCCAGCCAAGAATGGACTCTACATCGGTCTTACTGGTCTCGAGATCGGGTAATGGAATACCCAGCTTTATTCTGCATTACAGGTTGTGTGCAACCTCTTGTACATCCCAATCCTACCCATGGTGGATGGTGCATCTTTCGTGTAAGATTTCGCTTGGGTTCCAAATCTACAGGCTAGCCAAGCGACTGCAAGGATTGGAACCGATGGATACCTGTCGATTTGTTGGAGGACGCCCTCGAACTCGAGGTATTTCTCCTGACCCATCGCACGCTTGGTGCTGTCCATGAAGTCCACAAATTCGTCCGTCGTCATCACTCGTGGCTCGCCAGTTTCAGACTGTGCCGCCGTCACAGCTGCAGGCCCCCTTATTTCCCCATGACCAAACGAACAAATCAGATGGAAAATCACTGGATCAGATTACCAGATCAGCGAAGAGGACCGGTGACTAGGGAGCTGGTACGGTCAAGAAATTACTCACCGGTTGCCAGTCGGGGATGCCACCATGTGCGCAGGCTGCTCCTCCACCTCCTCACGCGCTCGCTTCATGCTGTCCGCGCCGTGAATATAGTAACACGCGCTCGCTTCATGCTGTCCGCGCCGTGAATATAGTAACTACTCACACCACCACGGCTGTCGCGGGCGCGTAGGGTGGAGAACTGGTGGGTGCTAACGGCACAACCCTTGCAAGCTAGCGTTCTTTAGACGCAAGTGATAGCGATAGAATTCGGCGCACAGCAGAGCAAGCATAGCACACGTTAATGACTAATTTTGTCCTGTTTAGATCTTTTTGCGAAAGAATTCGGCCACTGTGCCAGCATGCTTCTGGCGTGCTACAGCTACAGCCCACAGGACATGAGTGTCTGGTGACGGCTGTGAAGTGTGAACAGCATTTGCTAACTACACGACTGCTGGCCATGTCCAGCAGGAAAGTCAGGGTGGATCCTAGTATTGACTGTTGTTTTGCTTACATACATACAACTCCCACCGCCCACGTTTTAGGACTTTTAGTTTTTTTAAGTACATCCATTTAGATATGCATCTATATATAATAATATGCCTAGATACATTATGTCATAGATGAACGAAAAATTCAAAACGGCTTATTAAATAATATTATTCAAGATACATCTTTATTCGAGTGATGATAGAAATGGCATATTAAATAATATTATTAAAGATACATTGTATCCATAGTGATAAGTCCAACAAGTAGAACGACATCCGTAGATGTAGTTAGCGCCGAAAAGAGATGGAAGGTTTTCCAGCCAAACTCCTATAGAGTCAAGGGGCAGGCCTCCAACAAGAGATGTGCCACCAAAGGCGTCACCATTGTCGGCCAAAGCACAAGAAGGCTTTCTCTCAAAAAACACCGAGATACCCAAACTAGTCACATCGTGGACGACCCAAAAGGACCGCTATCATCCTACCTGCACGGGTCTCTGTGGGAAACCACAACATTGTTCTTGCATCAAGGCCAAGGCGCTATCTACACTGTTGCTCATCGACACCCGACAACTATCACGAGCACCCCCCGTGCCCCCAGCCACCCAAAAGCCCCATCTTTATCGAGCCGCATCTGTTGGTTGTCACCTCAGCAGTGAGCCGGCCACACACATGTCATTAGAAACGAGCGCTGCAGCCAATATACTATTTGCACAACTCCATAGATAGCATTGTTGCTGCCCAAGCCACAGCTCTAGCCACGTCGTCCATGATTGGTGACGGGCCCTTGCCGCCCAATAGGAACGCCCAGCCACATGGAGAGGGCCATGCCAGTGCCGCCGCCGCTGCTATGTTAGGGAGGAAGGGGAGAAAAATGGAGGAGAGGAAAGGATGCTCACGCCACCACTTTGTCTCCAACACCAGAAGGAGCCCTGCCGCTGCTGTCCTAGCAGGCCGCACGGCCTTGCCAGTAGCCCACTCCAGCGGCGACGTGGTGGGAGAGGAAGAAGGGTGGGGCACCGCTAGGTTGCGGATGCATTTATCTGGTGTTGTTCTCATAGGATAGAGTTTCCTTGAAGAGAAATATATAGAAAAATAAGTTGCCTAGAACCGACAAAAATAATGGTATTTCCATGAACGGAGAGACCTACATAAATTTATGATCGACAAAAATATAAATATTTTCTTGACAGTTGTTTGAAAAAAACTACAATATACTCACAAATTATTACAATCTCTGAAATTAAGCCTACATGGACAGCGACTCTCGCCATTGCTTGCTCTACAGCTGAAATTTAGAAACGACACACATGCATAGGGCACTGCGCAAATTCCGATATTTAAACCTGCCTACTTTGTTAAAATTGTCTTCCAAAGCTGTCATTGTGTTATACAAAGTTTTTTTTATAAGAGCTACATGCATTGTTATATACAACTCACAACCAGAATTACATATTTATCCTAGTGAGGTAGGCTTCTCCTAATGTTTTGACATTCAAAATTTAGTATAAACTTTCCCTACTAAATGCCTCCTAGTGATATTGCCATGTGCTATGACTACCATTAATGTTTTACTACTAACTAAAAACACTAGAAGAAGTCCACCATTTTGGTAGTGATTCATCTGCGCTTATTAGCAGTGATGCATAATTTATTTGTTAAATTATAATTGAACTGATTTAGGTTTGCATTAATCATTGAATACTGAAACTAGGTGTACTAATATACATGTTGTCTCTGTGGCCTTCATTTCAAGAAGTGGAATTGTACGGTATGATAAATAACAATACTTGTCAGAAAAGGCCAAGCAGAATTTACAATTAATAATGGGGCGCTGACTCAATGAAATGTTGAAGATTCTGCATGTTCTAGCACAAAAGGCAGAAAACCATTTTTATTTTGCTTCCTCAGAAATGAATCCTAATTCAAGGGGTAGCAGCTGTACAACACTTCAATGGAAGAACATCACCTAGAAGAGAACAAGGATCATAAGCCTAAGGAAAAGTATGGATTAGCTGCCAGAGAAGTCGGCATCTTGTGATTGGGATACTCTTTTTTGCT